>CAXAMN010012780.1:1214676-1265085 GCA_963970005.1 Durusdinium trenchii
CATCATCATCATCATCATCATCATCATCATCATCATCATCATCATCATCATCATCATCATCATCATCAACATCAACATCAACATCAACATCAACATCAACATCATCATCAATCGTTTCACATCGTTTCAGCAAAGATCTAAGTTGGTTTGTTTCCCAAACAGGGGACGTCCAGGAGAGACCCAGGCACAAATCTATGAGCTTTTTCAATTCTAAGCAGCAGGCGTGGCCCTGTCCTTTCGCTGCACGGACTCCCCGCGGACTTTCGCTGCGGGTCGAGCGGGGCGCGGCGTGGCGAAGAGCGGACGCGATGAGGAAGGTCTCTGGAGAAAAAGGGGCAGAAGCGGCCAGGCTAGGAGGGCTTATTTCGGGGGAGTACCATGAAATAACCTGATGATTGTTTCATCACACACCATCATAGTGTTTGGTGTGCATACCCTGGAAGTGTAACCTTTGCATCGGCGCTTGCACAACCATTCGGGGCTCCATTCAACCCAGCTGTGTTTTGGTTTGACTTCTGTGCACAGTCACAGGCGTCATTCCTATTGATGATTTATTGCCCTCAATGAGCGAGCACCATCTCTCCTGGCTGAGCCTATCACGGCTTCTACTATATATGATTGGTAAATCCTGTGTACTCAAGGAGTTAGTTGATGATAGTTTGATGTTTGATGGCATGGGATGAGCAAGAGTGTGCTGAGGGTCATACCTGGTATGTGGGCCAGGTGTGATTAGCGCAGAATATAGACAAGATCATTCTCTTCAAACATGCCGCATGCCATGATGACCAAATCAGTGCTGTTGGGGAAAACAAGCGTCCCGGTGCTTTGAACCTAGCTTCTGCTGCCAGAGTGTAGTGGCCGGCACCGTTGTCGCCGCATCCAAGACATGAGAGCCCCATTATCCGCAAGATTAGAGCTACCTGAGCTACCTGTCGCTAGCACCAGAAAGATCTCTATTCCTGGTGAGTTGCTTGTAAACCTTTTGTTCAGTTCTGTTCTGGATTCTTTTGTGATTCGCAGCCAAGGTACTTGCTTTTTTACCGCAGACAGAGGAGGGATTCTGGCTCAAACTGCGAACACCACCTGATCCCTCGCAAGGACCAGGCAATTTGGCATGTCGGCTGCCAAGGAGATTGCTCACGTCTTCCGGTGGCACCGGGCATTTGCCAAGCTCAAGATGCCAATCAAGGAGGTGGAGCCATTGTCACTTGGCGTTCGGTTCGAAGCTTCATGCATTTCCGTTCGGTGCAAAAGCTGAGGTATGTGAAAAGGGTTTGCTTTCGGGTGTTCAGGGCCCCCCAGGCTACATTGGATTGGAGGGAGAAGTGCCCTTCCAGTGGGGTGACCATGAAAGCATACATGGCTAGCTGAGGTCTCGCTACACCAACTTCACGTTGAACCATGTGTGGGAGAAGTTCGATTGCCAAACCGCCTTGCTCACCAAAGAGGCTCTCCTCCCTTTGGCGAAGCGCAACCCAGAGCCATGGCTATACGGGTCGAAGAGCAGAAGTTCTACAGCCTTTTTCCAAAAGGCTTCAACAGTAGCCGTGAGGCCGTGAGCCCGGACCATTCCAGTCTCAAGCCTTTGAGATGATGTGTTTCTTCACCGGTCTCGACTGAGCATCTAAGGAGCTTTTTGACCCCGACTTGGACAACATGAACACTGTGAGGTTGTCATTGACTCAACCCAAGAGCAGTCCGTTGAGTAAGTGAGGCCTGGCGCGCAACCGGCCACGTCCCGCACGTTGAGCGGCTCCCCGCCCGTTTTGGCGCTGATGGATTGGACGTTAAAGAAGGAGCAGGAGGAAAAAGCCCGTCGAGCTGTTTGGAGCGGGAAGATGGGGAAACACTCCATACAAGGACATAGAAGGACATGCATTGATACCCCAAAAAAAACGCAATATATTTATTGTACTTACATTGACCAATGGAACCACCCCAATGATCCCCAATGCAGGTAAATATGCCAGTCCCATGGATTGCCAGGTATAATGTGCAACAGGGCAATACCAGTTTGACTTCGCTCCTTCGAGTGTTTTAGGCGACTGAATGCTGCAAGCTGGGCTTAGGAAGTCCGTAGATTCATAGACCATGATAGGGCACGGGTAGGTATGGGTCTGTCGCGCCGTGGCTCCCTTCTTTTCACATCTTTTCACAAGTCCTCAAGATCCTGTAGCTTCGTAGGGTCGTGGAAGGGTCCTCAAGATCGCTTTGGTATGGATAGACCGCTACGACAGCTCTCCATACTCATCCCTCAGCCCCTTCTCTCACGGAAGTGGAGGCCTGAGCTGAAAGTGGAGGAGCTTCAATTGGCCAAAGGCGGACTCGGCGGGTGGCAACTCGCACATGGCAAAAATACAAGAGCTACAAGCCCTCGAAACAACCTAAGGTATCCTAAGATTGCTCAAGCTTTTGTCCCACAGCAAGGGGGCCATATACTTGCATTGATTCATATATTTTGGATATCATGTGATTGTTCCCTTTGGTGAGTTCCAAACCGAGCAAATCAGTATTACGAGGATGTGTGCTATGTTGTTCAATTGGAAAGCCCATTTCCGGGGAGCATGTGAGCCACCAGGCACCATCAAAACTGTATAATATACATATATATATATATACAATATCCGAAACCGCTACTGCCTATTATAAGTTAATGATCATCAGATGGAATCACCTAATAGCAAAAGGCTATGGAAAGCAATCAGTTCTTTTTTGTATCACGCATTGTTTAGAGCTGCCCCGTGTGACGGTGGTGATGTCTCACTATTTGGAGGCCCAAGGCCCCATAGTGAACCATTATCATAGTGTCCAAGCCCAGTTTGGGTGAACATTTGCTGCACAAATCTGGTGAAAACTGGGACGAAACTTGTTGAAGCATTCAAGTTTGAGGGGCCCTGGTTCGACCCAGCGACCCACTGATGGCTGGAGACCGAACGCTTCAAACATGGTCGGACGTTGAAGAACTGATTCAGAAGGTTTGTGGTGTCCATGTTACTAGGACCCCCACGAGACCACTCAAGTGAAGTAGAGGTGCCATTTCGTCAGCCTGTCGTCGGCAGCCTGGTCTTTCAACGGATGAGTTTCCCAACGCCCCAAAGGCATCCTGCTGTTTCGGGTTGGGCCTTGGATCCCACAAACTGTGACATGCGGCAACAGTATAGGTAAAAAGGGTAAGTTGCCGTTGGGCGTCTCTGTGAGACGACTCCGGGACGAGTCATGCCCGCCAGAGAAAGAGAGAGAGAGAGGCAGGGTAGGCAAAACCCGGCACATGTTTTGCACATGTCTCTCTAAATCAGCATCGCCCACTGTTGACACTGTTGTAGATGATCTACCCGGCCCAAGCGGAAAGGCTATTGGATACTTTGGAAGGCCCTGAAAAAAGTCTATATAAATCGAATTGTATGTTACAGACTCGACAGAAATGGAAGAACCCTGATTGTCAGCGCAGAAAACCAACACAGTATTGATTCATGTTTCTTTGATTGCCCCAGACTTGCTCTAAAATTGGTTCCTTAACAGTGAAAGAGGCCACCCGAAGAGCAAAAGAACAACACATTTCACAACGGGCCTTGGCCTTGTCCAATTCCCTTTCGAGGGCCTACGGCCTACGGTTTGTATGTCACGAATTGTGTTGCTTACAGGTGCCTTTGCCATGCTCCACTTGAATCTACAAGATGTGCTGCTTGGCTTGTTCCGTGCGCATAGAAGGTGGGTTGGCCGAGGTTGAGATGGCCTGACCCCACCCCACAATATGGTCCTTACAACCTGACAGAGAGACCCCTGTTAAGAAAGATAAAACATGATCAAAGCGGGGCGTAAGAAGAGCTCCCGGTGCAATAGACCAGCCATGAAAGATCATCCTTTGTCACCCTGCACTGTATCACTCTTTGACTCCAAAAATACAGTCCTTCATGAAACCACTCATGGCCGCCCGTCACCCTGGACCATGCCAGACCTTAGGTGGAGCACGGTGGGTGCCCGCATGACCACCCGCGGCGGCAGCACCATCACTCAGCAGGCCTTCGCACCTGTGGTCCGCGAGGAGAGCAGTTGACAGCAGAGCTGCAGTCTGCAGCGCAATCAGGACTTGTTTGGCCTCAACAAGTGAAGCACCCAATCAGAGCGATCCCAAGAGATGTAACACTTCTACGAACAAGGGGTTTCCCTTGTTCGTTGGGTCTCCAATCATGGCGATGGAAACGGGCTGGGTTTTCCTTTTTCCAATCAGGGCGATCCCAAGAGGTGTGCCACTTCTTCGCTTGGGGGTGCTTAGCCAACGGGTCTCCCACCGTTGGCTCTTTTGGTGGCTCTTCGGCTCCCACGGAGATCCCGACCGACAACGGCCCACCAGAGGAGCCCGACCGAAAACGGCGGAAGCTCTCGAAGGACCTGGAGGAGACATCACCCCCGCCGTCGCCGCCCAGGCGTGAAAAACAGCTGCAGCTGCCGTGGTGTCTGGTTTTTCACGTGAAAACGGGGTGGGAAGTGACCTTTGCAAGAGAAGAACGCTTGTGGGGTGTAGAAGGGAAATCACATGTTTTGAAAGTAGATAGTTTGAAACTTTAGTTTGATTTAATCATTGCTATATGGCTTTGTAAAGACCAGTGCTGGAGAATGCCCAAAAACTATCAGGAGCCCCGGGGCATCGACGTGGACCAAAAACCCCCTGGTCAACTTGAAGCGCATGAAATCACCAGGACTTGACCGTGCCCTTGGTGTTTTGCTTTGACCATCAATCCCATGCAACCGCTTCAAGAATCCCTGGACATTGAAAGCTCCTGGTGGATTATCCACCAGGGAGCCATGAATTTGAGAGGGTAGGTAGATCCATCGCCATCCTCCGCCAGGCGCTGACAGAGCCAAACGCTGCCCAAGGTGGTAGATCCGCGCTGGCCGAGCGAAAGGTGGAAGACACATGGAGACACGAACCTGCCGCGGCAGCTTCGAGGATTCACAGACACTCCATTGGACTGACATGCCTAGAACCCTTTTGACGTCCTTTTTGATAGGAAAAGGCCATATTATTTTGTATAGTTGATCCTCCAAAACAGGTTTCACTCAGGTTCTATATTGTGGTATATATTATGTATATCATCGGGATTCAACGAACCATGACGTTCTCACCACGAAGCATCATTCCGGAAATAAGGCGACAGAAGGCCAAGATGGCGTTCACTCAGGATCATCATTACTCATCCGGAGGGATACTGTACCATCATTGCCTCGCTCACGAGGCGGTGAGGTTTCTCCTGACGTGTTGGAATCGGAACTTGTTCAAAACGGATCCAAATCAGAAAAGCTGAACTGCAGTGTATGTGGTGTGTATGGTCTCCTATTGGTGAGCCTTGTGGCGTTCTCTCCGGCGCGGCGCTTTTCGAATCTGCAACCGAGCCCACTGTGCGAGATCGTCGAAAGGGAATGTCCAGCGTTGAGACCGGGCGCTCGAAGTCCCCAAATATATGTATGTTACACTCACTAACATGGGAAGCGAATAAAGGTCCCTTGGAAGGACTTTTCTTCACAAAGAGGCTGTTTTCCACTTGTTAGTGAGGCGTTTGTCCACTTGCATGTAAGCTCACAAACGGGATTGAGATGGTCACTGACGAGGCGGTGTGGCTGTTTCATACCTCCTGGACTTGAAACTTTTATGTGTTCTTTCTCTGGAGCCAGCCAGCAACCAAACTCAACAAAGCCATCGCCAAATCAATGTTTTTGGATTGATATAAACTGACTCCATCCATCGCCATCACTTGCCCTTCGCAGGTGCCCCGCCATGGACATGCAGAGCGTCGCGCCATGGCGCCCTGCGCATGCATTTCGCGACGCGGGCGCCAGTGTGGCTGGAAAGACTGCGTTTGCGTTCTTGTTTGTTTTTCTCTAGGAGGGTAAGGACGCTATTAGGTGGAGGCCATTGCAAGTAGGTTGGAGTAGCTAGAATCTAGAAGCTACTAGGTGGAGGCCATCGCTATTAGGGTGGATGCCATTCCTTTAAGTCCCTTTTGCAGTAACAAGAAGCTACCCCCCGTCAGTTCAACAATGACAATGATGAACAGTTCTCAGCAATTCCTTGCGAATCATAGTGTAGAGTGTTCTCGTGAACCCAATGATCCCTATAAAGGATTGGTGGGCGTGGTGGGTGTGTTCTCACCCGCGCTCCGTAAGGCCTGTTACATGTTTAGTAGCTGGAATGTTCTCAGTTGAGAAGCTCAAAAGCTTGGTCGGAGCTACCACCGTTCCAGCGTTTCTGATTGCACGGCCTTTTTTGGTGTTTCCTGTTTTCAATGTCAATTGTCAGGTGTTTGGGTGTTTTTGCTTTGTTTTTACCTTGGTCAAAACTGTGACACAGTTTTTCCTTTGCCTTTGCAAATGCAAAAGTCAAGCCTCCAATCACACAAGAGACAGTGTGCATATCGTGTTGAACCTATGGGGCCGTTGGATAATTGTATCAGAGGGATACTGTTGGGGCTATAGTTTCTTTGGGTCCGCAGATGTTTTTCAAGTTTTCTGGAATGTTTGGAATTTGTTGGAATGTTTGAGAATTCTCTTTGGAAATCAACTCTCGGCAGTTTTTGAAGTGAGTTATTTTTGATTATATAAGTTATATAGTTCAACCAAGATCGACTTAGAGGGTGAGCAACCCTCTCCTCCAGAAAGAGCTGCGCTGATCAGGTGTCCCTACTTCGTTCGGCTTTGCAGACTGCCCGGAAGCCTTGATGGGTTGGTCCATGCTACTTCCTTCGGCTCACCGGGAACATGCGACTGCTTGGGACGACTGGACCAGCGGCGACCATGGCCCTCGGACCAAACCGGCTTTCACTCGATGGTGCAGGCATCGGCACAAGAGGCCTTGCTCCCAAGGTTGAGTATCACCGGTTGAGTGAAAAAGCCAAGGCTTTACTTCCAAGCTTGGCTTCGTTGTGTCAATCTTTCGAAGAGATCATTGACAGCTTAGAATGCACGGATCCCTGTACAGGCCCTGTACAATATATTAAAATACTTATATGTAATATTCCTGTTTAGCAACAGAATAGTTCTACAACTCCCTTGGCTTGGTGTCAGATCCAGATTTGATATATAGACTCTGGCTCTTGATGTAAACTCCCACATTAGAAGGGTTTAGAAGGTTTTGCAATCCAAATGGTGTGCTCCTATTCATTAATCAATGAACTAATCAATGAGTCTATATATATAGGAGTCTATATGAGTCTATATACATGACCTTGAAACCTTGCGGATCCCTCCGGCTCCAGCTGAGCTCGGCTCAGCCAAGTTCATTACGCCCCCGTGGACGGCGTCGACAGACCCCGTCCGCGACCGCGACCGAATCCGCGCGGGACCATGTTGCGCTTGGCCGTGAAACGAGATCGTCAAAGAGAAAGTGCTTTGGCCAAGGCACCACTGAACAGCAGCTCGGTCGACTCGGCCGAACGCTCGGTAGACTCGATGCTTCGGCCATCGCTCGACTTGCGAAAGGGAGACGAGCGACAAACGGCGCCGAAGACCGGACATGACACAATGACCACCTGGGACTAGAAGTTTGACTTGCATTGACCACAAAGCAACCATCCCTTCTTGTACGTAAATATGCCAGTCCCACCGTCCCACCGATCGTGTTTGGGATTCGGGGGTTGTACTATTTGACTTGTCTTTGAGGAAAGGACCTGACCGCACTGACCCTGCTCATCCACAGAAACTGCAACTGTAACTAGGTGTGTTCATATTTCCCCGTTAACATTTCCCCTCGCAGTGGTTCAACGTAGAAAAGGGTAATCTATTCTAGTAACATATGGCCTATTATTATATTGGTAGAGCCTCACAGTTTTCCATAAAACAGTGTTTTGAATGGATGATATAATCATGTTTTTTACACATACCTTGCCAATCCTAGAGGGACATTCTATAGCTGTTTTATGCATGAAAATCATGGGATATAAAAGAGCACTTTCTAGACATTTGGAACAACAGCAACAAACAATAAGGAAACCATTTTCTAGAGACAGCTGTTTAATATCCAAACTGTGCAAACCATGTTGGATCCTCAGCTTGAGTGGAAAGGAACGCTTGTTGTGTCATGGTGTATGCATGTGCATGTTTATGTATGTTTAAACATGTACTAGAGCTTGCTCTCTATAAATTTATTGCTTTATTGTTTGTTTTGCATGATTTTCATTGATAGCTGAAACACTCTAGGAACTGGTTATGCTCACATTTTGCTAGCGATCAATCTTGTTCAAAAATCACTGTTTATGGCGCCTCTAAAAAATGCATTTCTTGGTTTGCACTTGTCCGATTTAACTCACAATGGAGCCCCGTACAAGACCATTCCCTAGGGAGGCACAAGCTCATGAAGATAAGGTATTGATTTCTTGCTGTTCTAGAATGCCTAGCATTTTCTAGACAGTATTTTTACTTAACCAACCATTTACTAGACCAAAGTGCATGCCCCAACTTGCCTAGTTAGAGAATTGTTAATCCAGGTTTACCTTGAAATGTAAACGGTAATGTTTATAAATTTTGTGCTAAGAGAAACTCCACAAGAACTTGGACTTGTTCGTTGTGGAATTCTGTAGAGGGAGCGCTGACTTTCACGTATGACGATGTTCCTTGACAAACTTCCCCCAGCTTGGGTTTCCTTGCATTCCTTTCATTCGAGCTGTTTTGGCTGGGGATGGCTAAAGGACGGGTTCGTGAAGTTTATGGAGACAAACATGCAGGACTACTGTATGTTTTACAATGTTCTCCAGTTTTGGGGCTCATGGGCTCATATGGGAGGTTTCAAGTTTAGCACATTCGACATGAAGCTCTTTACCTTTGACTCAACGCCTGGATCGGTCGTTGCCTGGGTCTCGTTTGAGGAAGCCTTGCAAAAGCCACACCAAAGCATTTGAACGCCTACATCATTTGCGAATCGAATCGGGCCAAAGGCTTTCCCATCAGACATGCTCCTCGGAACTGTTCACAGCGGTCCCACAGCGTGGGACCAGCAACAGCAGCCGAAAAGGCCCTTCGTTTTGGGAGTTCGGTGACCCTTAGGCCCGTTCATAAGGGATTTACCACTAAGCATTAGTACCAAGTGCCCCGGGCGCTTTAGTGTTTACGCCCTACAGTCTTCAAGTACCCCCACGTTAAACCTTAGACTCGGTCGAACGAGTCGGGTTGCATGTTCGGTTCGTTCTACCACGATGCCATTGGTGGCATCAATGAATAGGTGTTGGGACTGTGACTTAGAGGTGAGTTCAATACCCCTCCAAAAGAACTATATATATAAACAAAACAGACAAAAGTTGAAACTTACCAACCCAAGGCATGTTCATGTTACCGATGTTTGCATGCTCCTCGCAAGCTCCAGGTTCTGAAATAGCATGTTTCATCCACTCTGTGAACGAATCACAGACATGTAAGTGCACGTACCTTGCGACTAAGAAGAGGCCAGTAGACATTGTCCATCAGAACCAGCTCCTTCTCCATCATCCATGGGCCCGAACCACATGTTTTCCGCACATGTGGTTCTCCCAGACGCACGTTATCGCACGTTCGGGACACGGTGGGACATGGTGGGACCTGCGGACGACTGGGGTGGGTGCACTGGTTGAGTTCCTCACCCCCCCCGCAGACAGGGCAAGGAAGGTCCGATGGGCTCCCATTGTACCTGTACCCTCTAAGAAGGTGATTGGGGTGGGTGCCATGTTTGGGTCCAGTCATTTCTCCTTCCACGAAGGTGTTCGTGGAACCTTCGGTCCCCGGCGCGCTCGGCCGCCCTCGGGGCATAGCTTGCTTGAAAGCACGGAGGGACAAGAGAGGAACACAAACCTCCAAGGCTTTGACTGGTTCCAAAAGGGGTGGGTACCATGCAAAAATTGATGATTGCCCTGGGCGGAAGAATCTGAAAAACACATGAAAAAAACAACAAAAGCCATCTCCCAGTTGATGCAAACAGGATGGAACCCCTGATGTGCAGGTAGGTTGGCCAAAGCCCACGCACAGAACCACCCAAACCACCCACAGAATCACTGAAACTCAAGGACTGACAAACCACCCTCAAACACGTTTTTTCCCGAAGTGCTTGGGTGAGGGAACTCTATATTTAATTAGATGAACTTGCCCCAGGGCTCCAACCATCTCCTCAGAAGGTGGTTAGACCGCCCCTTGCCACCCACCCCAACCACCGTACGTACCTCAGGAGGTGGGCCAGGAGCCCTAGGGTTGGGTGCTGTTCCTGCCGTGCCTGGATCCAAGCGACCCGAGGTGAGTGAAGGTTTCGAGAAGTTGTTCGGATACTCCGCAGAGGAATGTCTCGGAAGCAGTTGCACCTCATTGGTGACCGGTTTGGATGCTTAGATGAAGATGGCATGTCAATTGTGGTAGCGAAGGCGGGTGAGTTGGGATCAACCTGGAAGCTTTCAGCCAGCAAAATGGTTTGGATGATCTGGAGCGGTGGAAGAACATGGACTCCTTCCAGTCCTTGATGTGCCTCTTCGATGTGTTTTTAAAGGATACATATATCAGCCATCACCAGCGACCAACCAGTTTCAGGATGTGTCCAGTTCGGTGGATTCCATGGATTCCAGTTCTACGGACCCATCGGACGGGTTTGAACCGTCCGGTTGCTTCGCAGCCGTTCCAGAAGAGCGATGAAGGGACGCTCCCCTAGGTCGGTGGAGCCTCCAACGGACGTTTCCGAAACTGACTAAGCCCAATAGCCTTCCAAGAACCACCTGTCCTGACAGAGAAGCAGCTTCATTTTTCACCAGGTTGTAGCTCGGTTCGCTCGTTCCAATGGGCCATGGGGAGGGTCCACCGTTTGGTTGGCCAAGGATGGAAACCTGAACAAGGCGACATCCACTCTGGGGTTCCAAGGCACGGGGCGTCGCGGTGGGCTGTGACAGCTCAGTAGGGGTCCGGACCCGAGAAACCATCCTGGCTGGTCCGGGACCGGGAAAGGCCTGTTTGGGTAACAAACATGATGGGGGTTTAACAAAACGTTTTGAAGGGCTAGGCATAAAAGCCGTTCATTTGCCTGAAGAGGCCTTATGGTGTCAGCACGAACCTTATGGTGTAGTTGGAAAGACGCGACCCGCTCACAGGCTTTAGAGATGGTCGCTGGGAAGCTCCAATGCGCGAGACTTTTCGTTGCGGCCCCTTTGCGTGCTGTGCAGGTAGCACTGAGCATATGACCATGATAGCAGAACAAGCTATGCACAGCGCAGCTGGGGGCTCATCGATCCTCATAGTAGCTGCGAAGAAATCGGGAACCTTGGCAATTGTTCAGTCGACTTGTGTTAACGCGAAGAAATCGGTCGACTTTGAAAGGACTTCATGAAAAATCGATGCAATGGGCAAGATTTAGTATGCCAAGTGTTTGAACAACCCCTTTGGCCTATCCCATATGTACCACTAGTTCGCGTCCCAGTTCAGGTCTCTCAACCTTTTTCCCTACAGGCCCTACAGCCTGCAACGTCCAGTCTGACCCAGTAATTGCTGGTCCTAAAAACCTCCTGGAGTAGTGCCTTTATATGACCACCTCCGAGGTCTTTGACCAGTAACTAGGGTTTTGTTGCTTCATGCCACACCCGGACCATCTGGTGGCTTTTCTTCGGCGACGAGCAGCCCGGGCACCTGAGCGGCCCTGGCCCCTGGCGCTTTTCAGGTTGGCCCTGGCAAGCCCGGTACACGCGTTTTCGGCGGCTCAAACAAGAGAGAAACAATGGGGGCCAGCCTTAGGAATTCAGGTGGGGTACTGAGCCCCCCCCTCCCCCTAAGGTCCCATGAGAAACAGCTCAGTCAATGAGAACAGCTCAGTCGAATGAGACATCGCACGCCGCATTGGGGTCTTCAGCGATCGGCGCTGATCCACTGGACTTAGGGTTCGAAGCCTGGTGCACGCCGCATTTGTTGGGGGGATGGTAGATGAAACTGCGGTCAATGCTTAAGTAAACTTAAGTCGTCTTGGCCTTTGTGTTGGGCATAGACAATTACATAATGCATCAGCTTTGTCCTTTTGCTGATTCCCGGAGCGGCGCCAAGGAGAGTTGTTCGCTTGCGAATGGTCGATGTGTGACTTGGGCCAGTGCAAACTTGGGCGTAAGCTATTGAACACTGAGGTTCTCATCCCAACAGCATTGGTGTTGTACCTTTGTGAGTTTATTGCATACGTACCATCAAGCACCTCCTTTTGGAGCCACCCTGTAGTCTTCTCCTAAAAACAGGGGGAAGGTCGGAGAGGATGCCAGCTGAGCAGGTGGGAGTTGTTTGGGCACGGGGCACGGATCACGATCACCCCGAATCACCACCCTCCTGTCCTGGCGCCACAGGCCTCCGTTGAATTGACTCCTATCGTAGGATTTTGTTTTTCTTGGTCGGGCAGACACGTTGAAACAGGTTACTCGACTGGACTCGTAGGGAATCGAACGTTGAAGTTCTACGTGGGAACTTGACAGTCCAAGCTAGGGTGCATCCAAATCCCATTACCAGCAACAGTCGCTAAAAGATCATTACCATATTTGATAATAAAGGCCAAACAACCAACCATCATCATCCACTGGGCCCAAGTTGAAGCCTTTTTCATGTCAAGTTAGGCGGTCGGGTTTTCTGAATCTCACTCTAGGTCTCACCCTTTAGCTCAGATTCCATTAGACTTAGGGCGCTCCTTAGCCAAGGTGAGTAGAGAAAGAAACAACTTGCAGCATCAGAATGGGTCTGGGATGGTTTGGGTCCTACAGTCCTACAGTGAACCCCTGTCAACCAATATAAACCAACAGTTTGGACCAAACACCGTTCGGAATGGCCGATCCAGAGCGCATCGGTCGATCCCAGGCACAAACCAACACCCAACGCTGGGTTGGTCGTACCACGCTGGCATGCTTAGAGATGTTTCCAATGAGATGCTTGCCTGGGTTGGTCGTACCCGAGTTGCCAGCCCCATCACAGACCACAATGATATTACAAGGCCAAGGACGCTACTAGGAGCAAAGGGCGTCGCTACTAGGAGCAAGGGCCTTACTACTAGGAACAAGAAGCTAGTAGAAACGAAAAGAAGCAATTAGAATGCCCCAAGTGAGAGACTGACAGGAATGCCCCAAACGTGGTGGATCGGGTGGACCATCCGCAACAAAAGAACCACGTCTCCATCAGCCTAAACCAATGCCGGCCCTTGGGATGCACTACATTGGTTTGGACAATCCCCGGATCCCTTTCGCGCCTTGTGGGCCTCTAAGAAGTGGACATAGATAATCTGCAGGCCTCCTAGAAGCTATGATTTGGTTTGTAGATCCCGGACATATACTGCACCACATCTTTGCCCTTTAATTGATCTGGTATATCTTGTGATAAACACTGCATCTCCACCCGGGCGAATCAATCGAGTGGAGAGAGTGGGCTGTGTTTTGTTTTCTTACTTCCCACTCGTCATTGTCCGGGTAACCGGGTAATTATCCGGTAATTAGTCACCGGGTATCAAGAAATTACATGTTTTGTTCAAACGTGTTGTGCATATGAAAATGCCATGCAGCATGTGTTTGGTCCTCCGTATTGCCTTTTTGGGCGTCAAACATGTTTGCTGCCAAGTGCACGCGGAAAAGGCCACTGGTCTCTTATATGCGGCCCATGATGATATGCACACACCAATGTACAACTGTTCGCAACTGAGAAACATGTTGAAATGTCCTGCGGTCAAGAGGAGGGAAGAGGACATCTCTAATGTTTATACAGCCCTCCACACGGGAGAGATCGGATATCCGCCAGGCCGGGCCCATCAGGCCAGTCCGTAACCTGCGAAAAAGACGGTCCAATTCGAGGACGACGTCGACCCCACACGAAGCCACTCGTGGTGGTCGGGACCACCAGCCTGGAACTTCGACCGCCAGAGCCGACGGAGGATCTCGTTCTTCGATCTCTTGAAGTCTGCGGAGGATGATCTTAGATACTCACGACTTTGCTCCGATTCCTGGGCGGAACGGGATGGGAGACCACACACGGAGGCGGAGAGGAAAACGGGCGGAATTGGAGAGAGATCTTTGGGCCAGTGGTGGGGTGCTGGGGTGGTGCACCTGGCCCAAGTATCACAGGCAACTCATGGTTTATCCCCCAACGATATTTAAGAGCAGGAGTCAGGGGAACCAGCAAGAGATGAGATGCAGGTGTCAACCATAGAACGATGAGTGACACTGCAGTCATACAAAAGATCACAAAACGATACAAGACGACAAAAGATGTGGGATCACAACCCTCAGCCTGGTTGACTCCGTTGAAAATGAACCGAAAGCAGGGATGTCAATCTGCAGGGCTTTTGGAGTTTCCTTTCTTCAAGGATTCGCATTCTATGTGAGTACTTGCTCATTTTTTACGAGTCCTTGGGTTTAGAAAGGTTTAACACCCTTTCAGGGGCGGGACGATCTCCCAAAGGGTGATTTTTTACAGGTCAGTATATATTACGTTGACAGAAATGGAGCCCCTAGGTCTCCAAACAGTTCCATTTCGAAGGTGGTTTGGGGTGGGGTTAGGGGGTTTAACCACCTTTTTGAGGATGCGCTTGGAACCCTAGGGTGTACACCTGGGTCAGTTTGGCTTTGGCGGCATGAGTGTTCAGCATGGAGCCTGCCACCGGTGGCAGTCGTCGATTCTCGAGAGCTCGCTGGAACCGCCTTTCCGAGGACTGGGCCCAACGGGTGCGCTCGCTCGTCTCACACTCGCTGCGGTCCATTTCTGCAGATCTCGACCAAGCGGCCGAGATGATGTGGAAGGGTGTCTTGGCACATGGGGAAGTCCTTAGGGACAGGTTGTTTCATGTGTTTTTCTTCATCTGAGCCCTTCCAAAACGCCTCTCCCATCTGTACCACTCGTTTCGTCCGAAAAGGATGTTTCTCAACGTTTCTCAGCTACCCCACTCCGGTCTCGGGGTCCCACTCTACGACCGGTCCCTCAACCTCGAAACGCCCGCGTTCAACGGACGGTGACGGAGAGCAAGGGACTGGCGACGAACACGAACGCTTTCTAGAGGTTGTTGTAGAACATGGAAATGACGAAGCGTACCATGTCTGTGCAAGTCATGGCGGTGTTGAGAAAAGCAAATGGTGGAAGTAATGTGTCAACCACGAATGGATTCATGATATTCATTGCTCAAGCCAAACAAGTGAACTTGTGCACAGAATTAGATCTGTGGGAACTAGTTGGGCCAGGGATCATAGACACCAGCCGGGTCTCTACCGGTCTTAAGTGCAATAGGAAGTTCTGTGTTGAAGAGATCAATTTGATTCAATTTGTCTTTGTGAGATCTTTGTGAAGTCCGGAACTTGGAACAGTGCATTTGCCACTGGAAGGGCAAACGGGGTTTCCAGGTCAAAAGGCGGATTGGAGGGAAATATCAATATATATGCAAGATTTGCATATGGAAAGGTGGGTCGATTTGCAATACGATACTTATGTGTTGGTGCGAATCCTAGCCTAGACAGCAAAGAAGAACAACCAGTATGCTCCATTGGCTCCATGTCTTATTTTGCGCTTGCACAATGAAGGGATTGGATATGTTTCACCACCAGTCTGAGAGCTTGACCTTCAGTCACTGGGATATGATAGATTGTTAGATCGTGGTGGCAACGATCTCGGGTGCTTCATATGCAAATGCTCTATATACTCTGACCCGGCATTCGAATGTGCCTGAAATGACCTGTGAGCTGAAAGGCAAGAGCTGCAAGTTCTGCCCAGGAATCGTTGGGGTCATGAGTCAAAACTCACCAGTAGGCCGTGGGCCTTTGGGGGCCAAGTGAACAAGGCACAACAAAATTCCACATATCACTTGCAAAAACCGCGGCCCTAAAGGCAGGACTTGAAAACGTAAGGCGGGGGAGATCATCTTGGTTCAGCACGTTGAATGGTTGTTCATTCTAGCTAACCCATTTAATGAGTCCCAAACTAGGGCGAACTCACTTCGTGGAAGAGGGAAGGTGAGGACGGGACTGTCCAAACACCAGGTGTTGGAACTCTTGTGATGTGTGGGGAGCAGTACCTTTTGCGGTGCTGCCTCCGCGCAGGCCCCGCTGGAGTTGATTGCATCTCGAGAACAGTCAATAGATGAGAGATAACATGAGGTTGAACATGACTTCAATACAGCTAATTAGGTCATTAGCATAAACATGAACCATTTACAGACCAGGTTCTTTCCCAACTGAAGACCAACAGACCTGCCGGAATATGTGGGCCCTGTGCCGAGTCGCAGACTTAGCACGCAGCGTACCATTGCCGCGTGCTCGGTGTGCGCGTGCTGCCCGCGGAGCGAGGTGAACTTCGCAAGGAGATCCAGCCCAAGTCTGGTGGGAAGTCTTTAGAGACTCGGTGTTTTTGCTGACAGGAGAGCCTGCACACGACGCTGGCACTTCCTCCGGGTGAATCAATCGATATGTTTGTTTTTGTTGGTTTCTTCAGCGGCTACGGTCATGCTTTTAGAGCATCCCCTTTTTTTCCATGTTCTAAAAAACAATAGCATGGGTATATGGGGTTGCCCTGGGCCTTTTGGAGAAGTGTGTTGACCTGGTGACCTGCGGATCTGAATTGAGTAATGTGTTTTTTTCCTCACGTGAGAAAAAATCATTACTCAATTCAGGTTTATGGGTCTAATCCCCTTCCAGGAGAAGATGAACACGCAAATCCGGCGTGACGTGACAGTTTCGTTCCCAGGCACCGGTTCATGCAGGAATCTGGGCTTAAATCCTGTTGTACCTGGGTCACTTCATGTATACCTGGGTAATATGCCTTTATGCCGCCTACAAGTAGGTTGGAGGCCATTGCTAGTAGGTTGGAGGCCATCGCTAGTAGAAACAAAGAAAAAAGAGGAAGAAAGGTTTCTTTCTCACGCTTTGGATCTGCCCTTGGGAAGACTGAGCCAGTCCAGGGACTTGAGACAGATCAGCCAGGGACCTGCTATCCACTGGGAGGTCGGCTTGCCCCGAAACTCACATCCACAACAATGCCCGGAACTCATGGTGATTGACTCTCCGAGTCATAAAATGGAAGTGGCACACCACCTGTTTGATATTCTGAAAACGGTTGTCCAAGGCTCATCCGATCCACTTCGGTCTTCCATGCGTGTGATGAAGACCGAAGCGCACCAGCAGTTCCAAGGGGTGCCGAACGAACGGAGGATAGGCGTGCTCATTCACTCACTTGGGCCACTTGGGGACTAAAATTCTAAAAGCCATTCCTTTGGAACTGCTGGTGTTGTCACAAAGCCACAGCGCACAAAGCCACAACACACAAAGCCACAGCACACAACCACAACACACAACCACAAAGACACATCCACAGCACGCAACCACAACACACAAGCACACAGACACATCCACATTCACACCAGGTGTCCAACTGACATTTTTGTTTATCGTTTGCCAGCATCTCCTGACAAGGGGCACGCCGGCATGATGTGGTATTTTTCAATATCCCTTTCATGTTTGCTTCAGGTGTCCAACTGTCCTGTTTGTTTCCTGTTTCACAGCATCTCCTGACAGGCGGCATGCCGGCATGATTTGGCATGTGTTGGTTGCTGAAAGCTTTTGATGTCTGGTTCAGGTGTCCAACTGATCTGTGCATTTTCGGCCTGCAAGCCGATGACAGGCGCAATGACAATACCAACATTTTGTTCCGGAAAATTAAGTGCGGCCTGATTACCTGCTTTACGTTCATGTTTAGTGGATTGAAATGTCATGGTGGGGATCTTTCGAAGTTTTGTTTGCTTCGTCAAGCTCAGGAGGTCGACGCATGTTCCATTTGGAGTCGAAGCACCGCATCCACCTTGACGAGCAGAAGCTCACGTTCCACGTTGCAAGAACGACCTGTTGGCACCTTCCATTTTGCGGCTTTAGTCCAAGATGCGCCACCTGGCATAGCCAAAACGCATGCGTTTGGAGGAGGTGCAACTGTTAGGAGGATTTGGGGATAGCCGATGTGGTGATGTGGTGAGATCCAACCTAAGGGCAAGAGGTGTTTCGGTCAATACGACTGGTGGATGCCTTGGTGATCCCTGGTGATCTCATCCATATTGCTGACCTTCACGGCCCTCTTCCAGTGGAACGGCTGGAGGCGGAACATCTGGTGGTTCGCTCAGGTCTGTGAATTGAAACATTCCACTTCTTTGTTTCAGCTGTTCTTGGAGTTGTTTTGCCATTTGTTGGAGTCTTGTTTCATCACTTGTCTGAGTGAACTGGTGACGGGACTGGAATTCTCGGAGAGACACTGGTCGCATATTTTCTCGCTGGCTGTACGAATTAGTCGATTCATTTGCGTATTATGGTTCGACTTTCATGCATGATGACTTGACATGGTCCTACCCATCTCCCTTTTTCAAGCATATTTGGTGATTTTCGTTTATGCCAAAGCATGCAAAGTGTATCTCTTCCAAGAGTTCGCATCACTGCGGGGTCAAAACGATCCTTCAACAGCCAAAAAAATGATCCAACATTTAGCCTAAACTGCTCTAAGGAGTGCAACGTCCCTTTCGAGATTATCAGCCTTTTGTGTAGAGAGAGTCACTAATTTCCAAGGCAGGGTGTGGAGCACGCTGATGGTGCCAGCCATGCGGATGCTTCGGCCAACAAGCGCCTCTGCCGGCGTGACAAGCACAGCGAAGATACAGGAATGGAGCCACTTGGTTGCAGGCGGCAGTTTGTTTCTGCTTTTCTATAGTCAAAAACTGTAACTGTTATGAGGTTTGTTGACCCTCGCATGAACAGGCGTAAAAAGCCATGTATTTGCAACACCCAGAATGGTGGGTGGGATGCTAACCTTCAAACAAGGAATATCTAGGCTGCATGATGGATGGTTGTTGCTGATGTCCAAGAGAAAGATGTGGAACCATGCGCCAAAGACCCTGTTTGGGATCTAGAAAAGTTAAAAAAAGAATAAGTTTATGATCACTCAAATTTGGGGACCAATCTCCGAGACATCTCCCTCTTCAGCACGGACCCAGAAATCCGGAAACTGCTCCACGGTTCACCATTCGTCGCCGGACGCGCCCCTCCCAGGTCCACGGGCGACGGATCCGACGCGCTTTTCAATGCGCCGGATCCGGGCCAACACGTGAATCGCGCGGTGCTCAGGTGCCGCGGTTGGTGCGTCGGTTGGACGCCGACCGAAGGGGCCTGCGCTGCGTCCCAAGCGGCATGGGGGGCAGCCAAGTGTCCAGTGGACAAGTCGATTTGACGAAGTACAGGAAGACTGCGGGCCACCCGCCACCCCATTAATCAAAAACAAGTGTTTATGTTTTGATTGGGCCTCACTGGGACTCCCAGCACCATCTTTGAGGTGAGGACTCAGAGTCGGTGATGCATCGCGACGTCAAACAGGCGTCAAACACCCAAACAGATCCTGATAATTCGTATATATATATATATATGGTGTCGGATGTTGCACATCATCCCACGTCACATCACCCACCGTAATTTGTTCATTGACTGTTCTTCCACCCTCTACCTAGTGGCCACATGTCTTTGTCAGAGATTCCGGAGATTGGTTTGTGTTCGTTTGCGTTTGGTCGATGATGTTGCCCCAATCATTTGGTGACTTTGTTTTGCTTGCTTGACTGGCTTGATTCGTGTTTCGAAGTGGGATGACGTGCAGCGCTCCCAAGATCTGGCTATGGGCCGCTTCATATATGAAATCATGAATGCTCTGAAATGGCTTTGCAATCCAAATGTCAGTTTTCTCCATCATGAATCATGAGTTTACGTTAATTCATGCGTTGAGAGAAGATGGCACGTGGTTGATATGGACCCCTATCAGACATCGGCTGAGGGTTGTGGCATTTGCGACCAACAGTCATCCGCTCGGGACGGTCCACCAACGGCCAGATGACACCCCCTTGAGCGCTCAGATGGTTGGTGTTGGCGCGGCAGGAACATGAAGATTCCCTTTGTTGTGGCAACACCAACGGTGCAGGGCTTTCCCATAGCTCTACGTTCCTCTGGCTTTGAGGAGCGTGGCACATGAGTCCTGCTTCGTGTGGCGTCCCAACCTTCCTGCTGAGTCGTGTGAGTGCTTTTTGTTCATAGACACTCCTTGTATGGGGGGTACATTGGCCCCTGAAGCCAGTGTAGGTAACCAGAGATCTGTGGAACTGTGGTATACATCGAGTGCGAACGTAGTTGAATATCGGCGTCTAGTCACCAGTCTTGCGCTGACTAGAAGTACTCACCAGTCTTGATCGTGTGCGACCTTTTCTCACGGAACTGGTGGTGGGAGAGTTCCGAATCAGGACTTGCAGGGACCTTCCATTCAAGTCGCTTGGCTTTCTCAGTTCAGGCCCTATTTGGAGGTGTTCAAGCCCGAACAAAACTGCACTATTTACCAAGACGTTTGCCATACAAACAAACACAATGCAAACATCAATGTTATGTGACCATTGTCCCTCGTTGCCTATTGCATGACATGCTTTGGATTGCTTTGGTGTTGTTTGACCACGTTTAGCCCCCAAACATGGCCTGAAAAGCACGACCACGTTCTCATTCCCGTGACCAAACATGTTTGCCCCGATGGTTTTTTCATGTTTTTTCCGGTTCTTCATCCGGTTCTTCATCCGGTTCTAAGGTGAAGAAGGGCTCCGACGCGCGGCAAGTCCTGAAGCCCTCCAGTCCCAAGGATTTGCCTCGTTGGAACGCCTTCTTCGACTCGGCCGCCTGAGCCGAGGATCCTGCGGGGCATGTCGGTGGCCGAAGGATCGGGGCCGTTGGTGGTGTGAACGATGACCGGAGCAGGTGTGAAGGTATAGGTCATACAGGTCATATAAGTGGTCATATACTTTATCAAGATTTTATAAGTATATACCCTAGAAATCCAAAGACTATTTTCGACACCACCCAAGTAAAGGAAGTTCCTTTTCGGATCACCTAGTCGGACCGTTTACAAAATGGTCGACTGGACTCCCAGGGTATAGCTATCATATATCATGGAGCGATTGGGAGAGTCTGCCACTGGCGATTGGGAGTTTGTCTGAAGAAGAAGTGAGTAGGTCAAGGTTTCGGATCTTGTGTCGGTGCTGAAGGTGATGGCCCTCAACGGCGGACTCACGCCATTTGTTTTTCCCAAAGTGATCAATTTTTCGTGGTACCTACCAGTGTAGAACCCACAGGGCCATTTGACAATGGTGTGAGCCAGCTTTTTCGTGAATGACCTGCGGATCTAGTTCTGCACTTGGAGTTCTAGAACAAACTGGAGATAAGAATCTCCAAACTGGAGGGGATGATTGTCTGGCGAGTTCTCCAAAAGTGGCATGGGTATCAGTCCTGCCAATCGCCACCCATGTTGTTTTGGCGATTGGTAGGACCAATTGGTCTTCCTTTAAAACGGGTTATAGCCCTGCAAGCAGTAGGAGTAGTTGGAGTGCCTGGCATGTGGGCGCAGCAGTCGCCAAGGGCCCTAGCGCTCTAGTCTCCAGGCGTGGCCGAAGCCACTAGTAACGATGCTAATCAGCTACTAAGGGTATGAATCCTGGACACCCAAGAAGTTTGGTATTGGTTTTGGAGAAGCAGGTTTGTCCGGGTCTAGTGAGTTGGGAGGAGAGTTGGGAGGGGTTGCCTGGTAACTTTAGGACATCTATTCTCAGAAGATGGCCAAAACTCCAAGACCAGGCTCACACAGTGACAGTGAGATCAGTTCCAGCTACAACTCAGCTGTTTTCTTTCTGATAGCTCAGGGAGCTGCTGGCTCTTTCAAATTAGCCCCGAGATAAGGATTTTCCCTAGTATTTCAGAGTTACCTCCCCGTACCTCATTGAACTAGGATGGGGTGTTGTGTATGAAATCACACTAAGTCACTCATGTGAACCTGTAGATTGGGTGATGCCATTGCTTGAGCATCCATGACCTCAGGTCATGCAGGGCCAGTTCTTCCCCAACGAGGCCGAGTTTCAGGGTGAGGGTTTGCCACCGGCTCCGCACAACGAGTGGCCTCTGGCCAACGGCGAGCTCGCCTTCATACAGACCTACCATGGGAAGTTCGGGCCGCTCAGGTGCAAGGGTTCAGCCTTGAATGCTTCAAGTAGCGCATCGAAGCGGAGAGTGAATATGATGACCTCTAAGCAGAGTATATAAGAGTATAATAGATGTTGATGTGGGGTTCCCAACTGACACCAACAACCTCCAATACCCAACCTTGACGGATGTGTTGAATCATTGAACTCCGCAGCTTCTGAATGCTTTTGGACCCCTTTTTTTCTGCTCCGCCGTCTCCCCAAGATGGCACGGAGAAACCCCATGCTTGGGCAGTGTGGCCGGGAGGTCGTTTTGGGTGTGAAGCTCGTTGTCTCCGTTCGAGCTTGGCCCAAAGAGAGAGATTTGTGCGTTTGTTCACCGACATGAAGTTCTGCAGTTCACGAGATTTGGGATGCCCAACATGTCCGAGCCTTTGGGTTTCAGCCCATGAAACATGTGAACTGAGGAGAACTGAGAACATGGGATCAACATGGTAGGACATGTGTTTCATCCTGTTTTGGGATGCCCAACATGTCGCAGTTCCATGTGATGATTGATCATCTCTTGGAACTGCAGGAGTCCTTCCAGTTGTACGCACCCACCGAACCACTGCAGTCAGTGTCATCGAAGTTCGCTCGGAGTAACTTAAAGCGCTAAATTTGATTCCCTGACCAGACCGTGTCAATTTTGGTCTGCAAAGTCTGATTCTGGCGGGGAGTGGCCACAGCCGAGCTGTCACCACTTCAAACCCAAGTTTGCCTTTGCTAATCAAAGAGTCTTGGGTCACTAGGAGGGTGTAGTGTCATCGAGAGTCTACATTAGTAACGCCTCCTGAGAGTGAGGAACTACGTCTGTTCGTGGTTCCTGTCCCTCAAAGGAGTTCCGTCTGCGGACGGAGCACGTCTTAGCGGGTTTTTTCGGAGTGCGCAACGCGCTAAGGAACCCCATGCAATGCCTGGCAGCTTGCCGGCACCGCGATCTGGTGGGACATGTAGGATGTCACCTCCCGTGTCCCCGCAGTCCCACGACTGGTGGGACTGGCATATGTATACCTACATTGGGGTGGTTGATTTCAGGGGCCCATTTCAGGGGTCAATGTATGTGAATATTCTATACATGGAGTGTTTGGGTACTGTTTGAAGAATGCACCGAAACCCGCCGATTATCGGTGAGCCTTGGAACGTGTTCACGTGTTCAGTGCGCAACGTGTTGCTTCGCAAGGTGTTCATAGCGTTCAGTACTCAGGACCAGTGCAGAAATGTGGTTGACTTGACTTGGAGCAGGATTCAGAGTGATCACATCACTAAATCACCGAACGATCACAAACCTTCGGCAGCTGTGCAACCTCTCGAGTGTTTGAGGGCCTGAGAGCCTAAAGCAGCAGAGGATGGACATATTTGTTATATATGTCCAATGCATTACTAAAGGGCATTGTGCTTTCTATTTGCATCTAAATCTATTCACTTTGCTTCATGTTGCTTCTATTCTGTGTGTTTGTTTGTTTTGCAGTTTTATCCCGCCGTGGTTAGTAGGCTTTGCTTTGCTGGAGCCCCCTTTGTAGGCGCTTTCTTATGGCCACATCAAATTAAGTCATACAACTGAAAAGGTCTTGTCAACCCATGATCTCTTACTACTACTACTACTACTACTACTACTACTACTAGCAAATAGCTACTAGTAACAAAGGGCATCGCTACTGGTAGCAAGGACGCCACTAGTAGCTCCTGGCCTTACTGCTAGTAGCAAATAGCTACTAGTAACTAAAAATCACCAGGTCACCTTTTCTGTTTGCCGCCTCGTACGGTGATCAGGCTTAGCCTGGCTTGGTCCAGAAGGTCCTGGTACGCACTCTGCCTGTGTGGCCGCGCCAGGTATATCTCAAGCATTTGGAGTTGGACGACGTCCCTTATCTCCTGGCTCTCCATGCATATGTACCCAGTGATGCCGAGCAGGATAGTAGCGTTGATGGACTCTTCTACAGGGTCTCAGCCCGAGTAGATGTTGCTTGGCTGACAAAGGATGACTTGAGGCGGCGGACGTTGCTCTGATGTGATGTCCCCTTTAATGCTCCAAGACCAAAAAAGATGTTTTATCATGTTTTATCAAGCTCGATCCCCGCAAATCAACGGTGGGCTGACTCATCCTTGGTTTAGCATTGAGGAGTCAACTCCTACTTCTGTCTCTTTCTGTGACATTCACTTGTGCACCAGCCTGAGTGATTGGTTTGCGAGGGTTAGACAGGGGAGCTTGTCCAACGACAGGGTGTAACTTGAACCGTTCCGGGTGTGCACTTGGCGTTCTCATGTTCCACTTCGGTGACTGGAAGGCACGTATGCCATGCGTATATAGTGCCCCACGGTTTTTGCCGCACCCAGATTCACCAATTCGCCACTGACTTGGAATGCTTTTGGATGCTTATAGTATACCCTCAAGTACTTCGGGTCTACTTAGGGTAGTTGCAGGTATCTTATAGTTACAGCTGTTAGATAGATTCCACGATCAAAAAGTGCGTGTAGTGCTGCAGCCGCGGCGTCCAGCGGGTGCATCTCCTCGCTTTGCTTTGCTTTGCTTTGGTTTGCCACAAGCGGCGCGCCAATGGGCTCAGGAGGTGATCTACCAAATGGCATCGGAATTCATGTACTTCGCGCCGATCAGGAGACAGGGGAAGTACCATTCGATGTGAGAGTCATTTTTCGACCCGCGAAGAAGCTTAGCCTGGTCAAGCATAGTTCAAATAGCCTAGGCTTCACCAGGGCGGGCGTTGTTTCGGTGGGATGCCGCTCGAGGGAAAATGGCGGAAGCTGGTGAGTGAGTTCTCAATGCGTTCGTTGCTTTTCGGTAGGTATTGTTTTCCAGCACAGGCACTGTATTGTTGCAACATGTTGCAAAGAAACAGTCAAGCTCGCCAGTTTCTCCGCCCAAGTTTTGCCATGGTCAAACTGCCAAAAGGACGTGACTAAAAGACATTTGTACCATTATTTATCAATTGTTCAAGCAATTATGCATATAGGTCTAAGTGCTTAGCACATCCACCGAGTGCGGCCTCTCACCAGCCAAAGATACTGGCAGTGTTCGGCAAGTTCCGCGGTGCCATCGAGCACCCTGAGATCACCTGGAACCCTAAGGAGCCACATTCGACCAAATCATCATCCAATCTTACTACGTTCTGTGCTTTTCGCCGACATCGGTCGACCTTTGCTCTGTCTTGGGCCACTGGCCCCAAGACAAGCGGCACACGCACCTGAAGGAGGGCCGAAAGGACGAAAAGCCGAGTTCGGACCGTTCAGACCGTGTATATCCTGCCGATCCGCACCTCAGTCGATCCAGCCGATGCACCAGCACCTCACAGTCCTTCGGGGGGGCACCTGATGACAACCTGGTCCTCCTTTCGGGCGTGTGCGCGTTCCACGGTGAGAAACCTCATGGGTGCCTTTTGTAGTTTCAGCCACGGACTGGCACAGGGCAGGGGCCCAGGCGACGGGGCAGTCCGATTCATGAAGGAGTTGACACATGTTATGAAGCACAAACTACGTGATTCCTTTTGCGCTTTTACTTGTAACTGACTATGGGGATGTGGTCGGTTTCCCCAATTCTTTCAAAAAACATCAAAAAACATCCATCATCCGTTTTCAAGTCACAGGAAGGAAAGTCAGAGAAGACACTCCCCTGCATACATCATCTTGATTGACCAAAATGTGCTTGTTGACCCGCACAAAGACATGCAATGCATCCAAAACAGTTAGACTTGCACAATCTTGCACATGTTTCAAAGCCTACTAGGTCCCGAATGATGTCGATACCACACTGTGGAATTCACCCTGTGCTGTTAGGTACTCGCAGCTTAGTGGTAAACTCAAGGATTCATGGACTGTAAGGGAGGGTATACGACCCCTCATCGTTCGGGGTTGCGCGCACTAGAGCGCGTACTTTGGCGAAACTGGACCGACGGACCGGCAGAACCTTTACCAGCCATACCATCAACAGGCACGATTGCTGACTTAGATGACACCATGCCCAGCTCAGATCAAAGTTGAACCTTGGTGGTGATGCCAGCTACTTTGAGCCCATGATGCCCGATCAACGTCGGTGTAAAACATCTCACCATATGTATGTGGATGGGGCCCTTCAGTTTTCGGAGAGTGCTCAACATGAATGATTCATCAAATTTACTGCGCACGCTTTGTTGTTTGCCTCCTGCAGTCCAGTGTGACATCGTCGGAAAGTGGGCGATGATGGCAGCCGCTGTGTTTAAAACGGAAGCGTTCTAATATACATGACGTTCCGCGTGAAAAAAGCCTGGAGCATTTGGAGCGCCGACCTGGACGGAAGACTGGGTTTTCCAGTCTTCCGGGGTCCTTGTGTGTGGCAGATGGGGGTGGGGTTGGGGGGTCTAACCACCTGAGGAGATGGTTGGAGCCCTAGGGTTTGTTCGATCCTCCATCTCGAGGGCATTGAGCGTTTCCTTGTTTTGTGGCTAGACCGATCGTGGACTTTGGGAACCAAGTTGGCACGATGCGGTCGGCCAACTCGTTGGCACGAAAAACAAAGACTTCGGTTTGATGAAGAGACGACTGTTCGAACCTGAAGTCTCAAGAATTTCCAGGACAACTGATGGAGTCAGACGGAGACGCCGCTTCTGAGCTGGGCTTCTGAAACACCATGCTGTACCCAGCTTTCTCCCCAGGTATAGCGAAAACCCATGCACCCCGAACTTCAAGTGTTGTTCCCTTTAGCACCCTTTCAAGAGTTGTGTCTAAAATCATCTAAACTTCAATCGTGTTGACGTGTTGTTGCTAAGGTTCGCGAGGAGTTTCGAGAGGGGTGCACGTCCAAGTTTGTCTCTAGGGACGTCTATTGAATGGGTAATCATAATGATTTCCAGTCTTGCTCATGTTGAACCGTCCATATCTAATTGAATGGAAATTGTATCATATTCCCTTGTTCTCCCCTCTCACTCTCTCTCTCTCTCTTTCTCTCTGCCTCTGCCTGCCTGCCTCCCTCCCTGCCTGCCTCCCTGCCTCCCTGCTTCTCACTCTCTCTCTCTCTCTCAATTCACCGTTTGTGACCACATATATTGAAAACAAACAAACACTATGCCACTAGACTCGGTCAGTGAACTACCCAACAGGTTGGAGACTCTGTGCGATCCCTTAAAACATTTCGGGGAGGTTCTCCCATCGACCCTCCAAAGTACCAAATGGATGAACCTGGCGCATGATCCTATCAAAAGCACATTTAAAGAAAAAGGTTTAAAAACAAACAACAGATCCCAGACAAAACCCAGACCATTGGGGCCAAGAACACCAAACGTTCAGGATCGTGGTTTGGTGGTTTGTTTCGGGTTCAGCTGAGTCTACCAGTCGTTGGGCCCACTCTAGCCTTGCTCAGACCCCAAACCCTGAACCCGAATTTGGAGTTTGGGGATTCGAATTCATGGAGGGATCCGATGACCGGCCACGGAGAACCCCACGATGACCAGTCGGCAGCGTGGGGAATTGTCCCGAAAGAGACCGGCGAAGTGTGGCATTCCACCTCGGAACACTCCATGTATGGAATGTATGCATACAGTGAACCCTTTCAACCATCCCAATGGTGGCAAAGATGCCAGTTCCATGAAGTGTTTGCATGGGCATCAGTGCATGGATTGGGTTCCATGATCTCAGTGCACTGCAGTTCCTGCAGTATCTTGGGAGGCAGAGGCTCCAGGACGACCCCTCCCACACCCGAAGGACGACTGATGGAATGAGCATTACTATATACGTCTAGTACATTGGGTGGTGCCAGGGTGTCAATGTAGGCAATATACTACATACATGGAGTGTTTGGAATTAGATCCAGCCACTCAGGACCCGAGCATCCTACAATTCCTCGCGTTGCCGTTTCTGAGGCGGCGAGCCTTGGACACCACGTGAAGGCCGGCGCCGCTGGTTACAAGCCCCATGTGCTCGCTCCCGGTGGGCTGGCGCCGCCCAAATCATTCAACCCGTGGATTGCATGCTACACCATTAAGTGTAGCTTGTGATGTGTCATCCCTGCCCTCGAACACCAGGGGATGTGTAGCCGGTGCGTCCGCCTCAATACGCGGCCGATTCAAGGTGTGGGAGGATGAGGACCTCATCGGATAAGCGGTCACATCATTTCACCTCATAGTTCTTTTGTTCGCGAGAGGTGTCCGTGGAACAGATGAACAACACGTAGAACATGGCAACTGGACGACCAGTGCCGCCTACACCGCTCAGTCAGAGAAAAGAGAAGAACGGTGACTGCAATGAGAAGACCACCAGCCCCTAAGCAGAGGCCAAGATGGTTGCTTTATGTTGCTTTTGGATGCCTTTGTTGTGGGGTGCAGTGCATGGGGATCAGCAATTCGCGGCAATGGTTCAACCTGTCCTCCCCACCCTTTTAGCTCCAAAACCGCCTCACAGATCACGGAGATCCTTGTCCAAAAAATGACACGTACCCAAACTCTCCATGTAATTGGGTCAATATGACCTAATTAACGTCATGCACATCCCCCACCAAAACCACCCAAATGATCCTAAGCGGTCATATATGTTGCATACATGCAGTGCCTGGAATAGGAACTGTTCGGCCGTTAGGATGCAAAGACCCTTCCATCCAGCGCGCAGGAAGCCACCGGCTGGGCGCGTCTCTATGCCACTCGGTGGAATGATGCCTGGGATGGATCCAGGAGCGGAAAAGAGGTTCCCTTCAACGATCGCCGCTCGCCGCTGCCATGGTTCACTTCGCGATTGCCCCAATCGCGTGGAAGGTTCATTCGTCTTATAAGACGACCAATGTCCCCCTGCGCCGAAAACAATCCAACCAAAATAAGACCAAGACCTAACAGTAGGTTTCCACTAATTCGCAGTGTTGACTGCATTGCTTTTTGCAAACAAGTTGAAACTCTTTGATCTCTCGGTCGACTGTTCCATTGACTCATCCGGCGGGCGGGTATGATTCTGCCAAGTATGCCAGGCCTGGCACCAACACCTGCCAAGTAGTTGGAGGTTAGTTGGCACTCATGTTCAAGGTTAATGTGTTTACACGGCGGTGGTTACATGGTGAGAATCCAAGGCCCGGTCACGAGACACTTCGAAAACCGAGGCCAGCCACTATTTTTGCATCAGCTGTTTGGCCGTGTTGGCCCAGCTGGGCCGTCAGATGCCCCTGGTGCTCTTCGAGGCGGAGAGCCGAGCGCCGTTGAAAGGAGAAGAAGCTCGTTTGGTCCCCAAAGGAGTCGAAGAAGGACATCGACGCCCCCATGACTGCCAGTCCCTCCAACAGGTCGTTGAGGCCCAAGGGCCCTTTCTGAGCTGTCAATTGGTGACCTGTTGGAGAGTCATGGTGCATCAACCGGCCAGGCACAAGAGACTTTGGCATGAGAGACACTTTTGGGGAGACACGGACGCATTCAAAGCTTATAGAAAAGCTTAGCCTTCTCTTTTGTGAGGATACTGAATATACTGAATGGGTCAATTGTTCCGCGGACCTATTTTGGGTGGCAATGGATGTGGATCACTTCCCTGCTTCACACCGCACGCCGCACACCCAACTTTGGGAAGATGAGCAGGGCCGATCTAGTGATGACACACCAAGGAGAGGTTGAGAGACCTTCAGAATGTTGGAATGGACTTTTGCAGGCGGTGCAACGTCTTTGTACGTCCTTTCCACCCGTTTCCACCCGATTGCAGTTCCTTGCTGTTAACGGGTTTCCTCGTGAAAACAAGGGAGCAGTTCCTGTTTCCATCTGTTTCCCATCTCTCGTTTGATCGCGTCAGGTCAGTGAGTGGTGGTTGTATGTTGTGTGTGTCACGACCTGTCCATTTCTACAACCCATCAGAAGCTTTTCTTGATGTTCTTTGTCTCACCCCACGCTCCTTCAGGTGGGATGTGATGACGTCAGATGCCCCAAGGGAGCTTAGGGTCTGCGCAGACATGTGGACTTATATATATATAATATAGGTCTGGGCAGACATGCAGGACATCCCGAAACTTGGCACCAAGATCTTCCAACCAAGTCCCTTCCGACGGTTCTTGCTCTTTTGGGAGGCAAGAAGTCAGAGCCCAGTCGAGTGATTTGTGAGATCCTTTCGTTGGTCCGAGCATGCATGAACGGAAAACAGACACCCAGGGCCAGCCTAGGCCTAGGGGAAAGAACGAAGCGCACAGTGACTTGGGTTCCGGACACTCAAGAAAGTTCTTTGGAAGTGCGGCCCTCAACGAAATGGGGACAGCACTTACTATTGAATCTATTGAATCCTTTAATTGGTGTCCTTCCTTTGACCATTGCACTCATGCTTTTGACCAACCAAAGAACTTGTACATATCTTAGGGGTCAGGGCCGGAGAGGCTAAGATGTTGTTTAACCTGAGTTTATTTGATCAGCATTGACCACCTGCTACCTTGCAAGACCAGGGACGGGCTACCTTGTTTGGGAACGCCGGTCTGTCACATCTGACCAGCGCAATCTCCACCTGTGAGGGTCCCTTTCAATCGGAGACAAGGAAGCAAGTTTGGTCAACTCCAGTAGCTGACCCCGGATTCTCTTTCTTGCTGACTCGATTCCACGAGCTTCGAGACTCGGACGGTTTCAGACATGACCTGCTTGGTCTTGGCCGATGTGTGGAGAGCTCCTTGTGAATCTCTTGCCTTTCTAAGAAGCTGTTTTCAAGAAGACCTACTAGCGGCCTCCAACCTAAGAGCGATGGCCTCCAACCAAGTCGACCCTCCTCACGTACTACGTCGCACGACTTCAGGCCTGGAAAAGCGGGTGACCTCAGGCGGTTTGGTCACTGGACCAGTCGGAGGCGGCGCTGGGCTACCTCGGTCAACGTGACGCGTACGCGTTACATGTACGCAGCGGGGCTGATCGCGCTGTCATCGGTGCCCAGATCACTTGAAATGCCCTGAAGCTCCAACTACCTCCGCTTCGAAGGTGGGAGGTCCACCTACCTTCTGAGGATGTGGCTGGAGCCCTCGGGATATGGGTGAGATCTAAGATCGGGACCTCCAAAAGATACCCTGGAAGAAGGGAAATAGACCGAAAACATTGGTTGGGGGTCACATGAAGTATTTTTATACGCAGTATACATATTCCAGAGCACAGCTAAGTTCTTTTTCTTGATCGACTTCGTGGAGCTTCCGAAGGGGGGCTGTCACAAGGGCTTGCCTTGCTCCACACCTTACAAGATCATTTGCTTTCAACGGCTATGTATAATTATATATATATAGTGACTGTATATATATATATAATATATATGGTTCTATATATAGTTATATATTATATACACTCCCCCGCAGATATAGTAGGTTGAACCTGAGCACAGAAAACCTGGAAACAAACGTGGCAGCTCCACCGGTTAAGAATGCCATCAGATCCTGGCAGTTTTGCCTGCTGCATGTTTGGGCATGCCACACATTTAGACCAATCATCAATTCTGGCCATGCAAAGGACACCAATTCGGGGAAATCCACCAATTTGTACTCAAAAATAGGAGCTTCCAGACCCAAATTACCTAGAACTTCCAGACCCCAGAGCGCACGCAAGCAGCAACAGTTTCATGTTTATGTTGTTTCTTCTGTGTTTTCAAAAGCAGATAGGACGTGTATAGTTGCACGGGTGTATTTACAACATATGTTTAGGGAACACCATTTTGAACCATTTGTTCTATGAATTTGTTGGGGAAACTGAAAGGTGCTTTTCTCAACAACAATGTCAAAGTTCTTGTTGGGCAGCATTGAATCGTTTTAAGAGCCCTTTGGTTAAACATCCTACCAACTGTTTCAGGATGCGAACTCAGCCGAATCCATGTGTCCTTCCAAGTTGACATTCCAACAGATCCAGTTCTTGCCATAAATACTGTAGTATATATATATATGGCATGTATCTTAAATACTGAGTATAGAAACAGAGGTTTGGCTCACTCAAAGCGTAGGATCCCGTCAAAAGTCCATGGTTCCAAGGCCGGAAATGCCCGGCCTCGTTGCCGAATTCTCAGTGGCGATCCATAAGGTTGGGAAGAGCGAGAGCCGAATGCCAGCTATGCCTCTTGGCCAGCTATGCGATCGGAAGATCGGATCGCCAGGTGTCCGAACCCAGGGTTGGTCCTGGCATCTACGTTTCCCCCCGGAGCCGGCCAGCTGCTTTCTTTTTTCAGATTTGGAAGTTGGGGCGTTTGGTGTAGCAACGTTGTTTGCGTGTTGGAAATCCATGACACACTTCAGCTTGCTTTCGTGAGTTTTTTTGGCATGTGCTCGTGTAACCAACACCCTTTGTGCCAGAAATTACGAACTATGTAAAATCTTTACTATATCACGAGGTTATTCAATCCAAAAGGGATGAATTTATCAATTAGGATTCCACATAATGACCCAAACACACCACGTATGTACTTCTTCAAGCACTTTGGTGGGTTCAATCCCGTGCCCGCACAGTTCTGTTTTCAACATTGACACTTCCGGAACTCCGGAGTACCCAATGCATCACTCCATAAGCGACCCATGGCTGATCCATCCACATGGTCTACCTTGACACAGCTATCCAGTGCGACCCAGCTCTGAAAAATGCGGGGCAAAAGGAACGCCCATTTGGCTGCGATTCTGCGCGTTCCAGAGCAGAACTCGACCCCACATCGGCAGCGCCGAACTCGACCCACGCCGAACCACATCCTGTGCCGCAACAAGCTTCGCTGGGGATGCGGTTCAGAGGTAATGACCCTCATGAAATGTTTTGAAACACTCTAAACACTCCTCGACTGAGGTTTGTTGCGCTATTCCATTTATGCTATTCAACGTGCAAGAATCCCAGCCCCAAAGCCATGAAACTTGACTCAAAAAGAGCATTTTTTGCCGGAGCAATTCTTTCCTTACACCTCCTGTTTGGGAGTCCATGGTAAGGGTCAGCCCATCCAACCGACCAAACCTCGTGGCAACAACAAGAACTAGGGTTGGTGGTGTCAAATGGACAACTTGTTCGTGCATCCAATCGAGTGAGTTGGAACCAACTAGAGAAGCCAGACAAGCCCCCCTTGCTTCATCCTGTGAGCCCCGCCATGCGTCACCTCTCAAGCTGGCTATTGCTGGGGGGCCCAGTCGCTAGAGGGTGTGTGTAGCGCTGTGTGTATATGTGTTTTTTGCGGTTAGGCTGGGTATAAGAAAATTCATGCATATTTCAACACACCCCAAAGGGACACACTTTGTGACCTTTTGGCCAAGACGCTCAAAAGAACTGTTCAATGCTTTGGATGCAAAAGCAACGCCACTGTGGATCGTTGTGCTTGGGGTTCCCGTTTTCCGTGTTGGTGGTGCGTACCTGGGAAAGGTGTGCTTTCGTCTTATATGTTTGTTGAATGCATTTCACGCATGTCGTCATAGCGACCGTACCTTGACCGGATTTACTGTACAACAAGTGTGTCTTGGGTCAGGTCATTCCCAGTCTTTGGGACGCATGTGTGCAACATCTAGCTGGCAGACCATGATCAGTGGGTGAAGTGGCCCTTGAATATTCATTCTAGCATGGTCACAAATCAGGCTTGGCAGCTTGTGGGTTGGGCAAAAAAAGTTGCCACTTCCATGCCAGGGACCTATGTCAAGAAAAGCTGTGGACTTTTAGAGCGATTCTCGCTGTTCTCACGCAGCCAGTGTGTTGCATGCGACAGCCAGACGGACATGTTGATGCTTTTCGCACCGCCATCGACAGCAGACGGGATCGGCGCGAGAAGACAAGCTGAGAGGAACTCAGAAAGTAGGCAGATAGAAGATCCGCCAGTCCTTCGCCGACATAAGTATCCCTTGAGAGAATCGATGAATCTAAGGAAGACATCCAGCTGGTCACACGATTTCCACCCGTTTCCAGGTGCTTCCAAGTTTGTTTTCTGGTCGCTTTGAAGTGGCGCCCCAGAAAACGACCGAAACGGGCGAGTGCCAAACGAGCCGAAGATTGGTCCCAAACGGTGCCCCGTGGGAATTGAGATGTTCCAGACTTGAGTCTGGCCGTTTTGCCAGGACTTGCGGATGGCTTGTGTGGGGCTCAGGGCGCGCCTTGTACCTGTGAGGACCTGTGATGACCATACGAAATGTACACCGGTGAAAACTAACATGTTGCTAATTTGTGTTTGTGTTTTTTTGGGCATAGGTTAGTCTAGTTTCCGAGCGGACTATGTTAGCCTGCGTTCAGTTTATAGTCAGATTGCAGTTGGTCCATGTTAGTGTCAAAATCGATCATAGACTGAGAGTGGGAACGGTCCATGTTAGTGAGGGTCCAGAAATTGCCCAAAAAAGCGCTAATACCGTTTCCCCAGGAAGTCACCGTTTCCAGTGGTCCATGTTAAAGTGCACTTGAAATTGAGTTCTGGTCTATGTTGTTTTTCCCCGGAGTAACCCAGAGCCGGTGACAACGAAACACGACATATGACATCGAAACATCTCGCGCATGAGTCTTGGTCTACATAACATACTCTGAAGGGCACTCGCCCGGCACAACCCCACTGCGCCCGGCACGATTGTCCTCCCAGAGCCATTGCACTGGGCTGTGTAGTTCAGGTTCTTGAGGCCCCAGGTGAGGCGCGGAGGGCCGTGCGAAGGCAGATGTTGCGAAGGCAAATGTGTACTGAACAGGCCCAGTGTTCAATTGCTGATAGAGCCCAAGGTAACATCAGGCTTGGGGTACCTGATCTAAAGGCTTGGTGAGAACACGCGATTTGTAGGAGTGTTTTGCAGGATGTTTTAAGTTGTTTTTCACCATGGATTTTTTGATGCACATCCTATAGGCTTCCGATCATCATGCAACACTCAATCAAGCCCAAAACACGGATACAGTGGGCATATTCAGCTCATTTCAGCCCGGGATTCAGCCAAGAAGCACCAAGTTCCTTCGCTTGGGAAGGTTAAGGCTTCCTACCCCGACCCTGTGGCTCTTGGCAGGTGCTTGAGAGACCTCGACCCTTAGATGTGGGGGCCCCCCAGTGTGGGATGAGAATTGCGGAGCTTGGCTCATCACGTTGGTCAGGCGTTTCTGATTCGGCCATGGCATGGACATGTAGAGAGCGAGAGAGAGAGAGTGGGTTGGGGGGGGCGTGATTCATGAGTTGTCAAAAGGCAGTTGGTTCGCCCCGTGCTTGGGATAGCCAAGGATGCAACAATAGAAGACTTGTCAGTGCTGCTACTGCGGAAAAAGAAACAAACCAAGGGTTGATGGAATCTGAGGGAAGTGTTGTACCCATTCCTGATCAACTCTTAGTTGTGGTGCAGTGGTGCAAGTTAAAGATCAATGCATATCAATCAAGGATTTTTGAACAAGCAGGAGCACGCCGAGAAGTTGTTTACAGCATGCTCGAAGTGGAAACCCTGTGTACTGGCCACCCACTTGCTATGTGACTGTCGCATGGTTGACATTGACTGGGTTGAAGCTTCCTCCTGAAGCAGTTGAAGGCTTCGGCCCTGCCAGATTTTGCCCAAACTGGGGCCCACCAGGTGGGTCCGCGCTTGTGAGGTCTTTAATGGTCTTTAGACTTGACTTTGACTGGACATCAAGAACTGCGCAGTGTTTTCGATGCCAAACGCTCCATGTCCGATCCACAGACCCCACATGAGGGGTCGCCCCAGGTCCGAAGGCCCGTCTTACAAGAGCCACGAGTGGCTTGGTGGAGACACCAGTGGAGACGTGCAGAGGAAGCGATGCAGCAATGAAATGATAGACTTAGATCTGGCTTCAGCTCGGGTAAATTTTGAGGGATGGCCTTAATGGGTTGTGCATGATACGGCAAGATGTATCGAGTTCATCGTTATGCAAATCCTTTTTGAGAAGAACCAACCCGGAATGTTGCTTCAACATCCGCTTGGTACCATCCTCAGGATGTGGTAATAACTATGAATGATATCACAAAGTTTATGTGAAGATGAACAACCCACGTGTGCTGGGATGCCCAAACCCCAACTCTAAAGGCTTCCCCAAGCAGATGATTTACACTACCTAGCTTGAGGCATTTTGGGGCTACCTGAGTTCACTCCCTTGCTTTTGCAAACATGTCTTTCGAGGGGCTCTCCCATATGATTGCATGATTTTCCATGGAATTTCGGGCCGCAAACTACAGGAGATTCCCAGTCGATGAAATTCATTCGGAGACTCCAAAGGAACAATAACAACATCTCCATTTCCCACCAACAACAAAGAAAAGGGACACAGAGAGAGAGAGAGACCTGCTGAGATTGTGGGATTGTGGACGTGTGCCTGTCGAGGATTTGATCGTGCCAGCTTTGCTTCAGGTGACCTACACTCCCTGGAACTAACATGGAAGTGGACGTTCTGGCCCCGAAAGGAAGACCATGAAATCCACTACAAACAGGTGGTGAACTCCACTTCCATGAGGACGTTCCAGGGAGAGTAATACTATGTAATACTACTCAGATCAGGACTCCCATATGGTCCTGGAGGACCCCGGACCGCACCGTTCGCCTCGCCCCCTTGGTCCCAAGAGATGGCAGGTGCAAGACTTCTGGCCTTTCCTGCGGAACTACCAGGAGGTGCGACAGACCTCGTTGCGACAGAGGTGACGTCTTCAGACCTTGTTTTGTGCACCAAAGCCAGATAGCAGATGATGGCAGCTGGTTTTGGAAGAGAGTTCAACTTTGGATATTTGGGGAAGGTTTTCACCAGTGTCACGAGTTTAGGGTTGAGGGATTCTTAGAATACGAAACCTTTTAACAAACAAGCAAGCCGGTGCCACCTAAAGTAGTCGAGCGAAGCCGTTGATAAGACTCTCAAAAAAGCGATACGTTTCTCTCCTCTTCCTGCATCACTTCCCCCATTGGCCGCATGTTTGTCCAGCTTCTTCAACGTGACCTTTTTGGAGCACCTAAGTGACTTCAAAAAAGCATCAAGTTTGGTCAATTCTTGAAACAAACACGCTTCCTATTCCTATACACTCCGCTTCCGCTTCCTTTTTCTGTTTCCATCGCGCCTATTGAGTCGCGCCATTTTGTGTGAACATCTTCGGATCTTTCGTCGACTCGTTCCTGCGCCGAAACGGCGAAACCAGGTGCCGTTGAAGGACTTCGACCCCACGAAGGCCCCAGACGTGCTACGAGTACGAGGGCTGGACGTGCCTTGGGCGAAAGGGTTCCGCGACTCGGGGTGCCCTGTGAACAGGAGTTCTTCAGCATATGCCACACCCCAAACGGATGGTCTAGGCGAAATCGTTGAGCGAAGCAGACACTATAATTATATCACAAAACATTTTGGGTGCTGCCTGGTTCATTGATGGGAAATTCATTCGCATAGTATCACATTGGAATGACTATATAGACTGAGTGTGTTGCTTCTGTAATGATCTGTGTAGGTTTGGCTTCCTAAACCCCTGGGAGTCCAAATGTTAAACACGGTCTTTCTAGCCAATGAGCCGAAGAGTCCTTTCCTGCAAACTTGGGTGGTGCCCAATTGAGTCGAACTGGACTTCTAGGGAATCTGGTGCTTCTTGAACAACTTGGCCTCAGAAACTGCAGGAATTGGTGCCTCAACTTTGCATTTTCACCCACGCAGTCAGTCCAACAACTTCAACTTGCGCTTGTAGTGGGCTTTGCACGGGGGGCCTGGCCCCCAGAGCTATGACTCACCGCCACCAGCCCGCCAGCGGCCCTCCCGGGTGTCGATACTCTGAACGGTCCTGAGGATTCGCGCTTCCAACAGCTGGTGCGCGATGGTGCCTTTGGCCAATGTTTCTTTTTGACAGGATTTCTGCAACAGATCCGAACAAATCAAGGATGTCAAGATACAAAAAATCCGAACCGCCGTAGGTTTACTTATAGGATGTTAGTCCACAAAACCAGGTGAACCATGTCTTGAGCCTTGGAAGGCTAGTGGCCATTCTTGAGCGCAGCTCAGCCTCTCCTTGCTGGAACTGTTTGGAAGTTCTGGGAAGGCAGTCGGTCCTAGACTTATGTTCCCCTCTATAATGAGGCAGTTGGACCCTGAGGCTTGGTGAACCTGCCATTCCACATGAGCAATCCAAGGGATGGACGATCCCTGTTGGATCGAAGTGAAATCAACGATAAGTGCTCGTGTGTCACCGAATTTGGATCAAGTGTATATCAAGTGAAATAACATGGTGCTCGTGTTTTTGCATCATGTATTGGAGCATGTTTGTTTTTGGGACCCAAGCGCTTTGTTGGGCTTCCTTTTTGGGTTGCTTGTGTGATGGAACAAACCACTGGGGCGAGTGGCTGCAGATGAAGCTGATGCGTTGGCGCCAAGGAATCCCCTTCGTGGTGGACGACTGCACTGAAGGCTTTGATGAAGATGCCATTAGCGAGTTTGAGTGTGCGAGGGCCAAGTCAAGGTGAACGGGAACACGATCGCAGTAATCAAACAAGTCCAAGGAAACACACCCGGAGATGGCACAACGCCCAGGTCGCGCAGTCCAAGTGGTTTTGAAGATTCTTGAAGCGGATCTGGGCCAAAAGGGATTTCTATCCTGGAGTCTCAAGCTACCTCGGAATATGGATACTGTAATTATATATACGGTATACAATATGTCTATATCTAATCCAATACACATGACATCTATACACACGCATGTATGTACAAATACCCTTTCTGTATAGGGTCATGTTATGTAATGTTTGGTTTTTGAAAGGTCCCTTGGAGCGTGATCGGTTACGAAAGCCAGCCTTCGTAGAAGGCGCCAGCTGAGTTGTGTTTGGCGAACAAAGTGAGTAAGTAGGGGTGTGGGGGGGTGGCCCGAGAAAGGGCTACGCAAACTCCAAATTAGATGGTGTTTAGGGTTGAGACACAGTTACCCTGGAGCTTGCCATGGATCGAAAAACAGTCTATTTTCTGAAAAAAAATGAATCTGATGAATTCCTGAAATATGAAATGAGAAAACCAACTTTCGGAGAATACAAGAAAAATATGAAAAACATATGTTTTTATAGTATTTTCATATTTTTCTCTATTTTCATATTACTTTCATATTTTGTTCATATTATTTTCATATTTTTTCATAAACATATAAACAACCATATTTTTTCTACATTGTCAATTTCATAGTTTTTCATATTTTTTCATTAAAAAAAAACTAAATCCAAGAATCCCTATCCTCCAGGGATACATATGTCTCAATTTTAGGGGTCCACCGAAGTAAGGTTTTTGAGGTTGTTTTGGAGGTGATTCTTTGTGATTTTTGAGGGGGTGGTGATGCAAGAAATGCAATTTGCATCATTTGAATGGCAAGGTGTAGTTTTACAGAGGCCGATGGTAGCTGGCTTTCGTTTTGCAGCTTCAGCTTCTCGGGTGGGATCTGAGCCGGTCGGAGTCCCTGTCCATCGGATCCACGGTGTCAGCCACGGTGTCGGAGTCCCTCCGACCTCCATCGTCTACAATCACCTTCTCAGAAGGCGACTATTGAGGTAGGATTAGGTAGGAGCTAGAAGAAAGGTGTTCAATACCTGGTATTCAATGGTATTCAATTCAACATGGTCTATAAGGTTTTGAATCCACACGAATTCTACTCACATGAAGGAACATAGTATGAATCACCAACTCGAGTCCCTCCTACAAACACCCTCTAGAATCCACATGAATTCGGGTGTGGGTCATGGCACCAGGTTTCACCTTGCGCTGACCTATAGACCTGGTGCCGGCCCTTCGGAAGCCATGGTAGACTGGTCGGGCTTCAGGGTTTTCACCCATCCCCAGTCTCAGGTCTATCATGAGTATAGTATAGGGATCCAAAAAATACATAACCAATCAAACAACAAAGATTAACCAATAAAGAAAATACACACATGAGTCACATGATTACCTAATCAGCTGGTTCTTTGGTGCTTTGGTTCTTCCAAAGTAGCATACCTTTTGTGAGAAAAGAAAGTTTAGACGAGAAAGGGGAGAATGCAATGCAGCATTCTTTTTGTGAGCAAGCCAAAGGCAAAATTTAGAGGCATACCTTTTATGAGCCCCCTGAGGGTGCCATTCCAAGTTAGTTTGTCAGCCACCCCCAAGGAAAAATCTAGCATACCTTGTCAGCCATCCGAGGCTATAATTTAGAGAAGAAAGGTGCCACATACCATGTGGAGCCACCCAAGCGGAAAACTTGCAGGAGGAAAAGGCCGGCTTTCTATTCGTGAGCCACCCGAATTTAAACTTAGAAGAGGAATGGGTGCAATGTAGCATACCTTTTGTGAGCCACTCGAACATACAATTTAGAGGAGGAAGGTGCCGTTCCAATGTTGCATACCTTGTTTGGGCCCCCTGAGGCTGGCATTTTAGAGGTGGAAGGTGCCAATTGAAAGTAGCATATGGTAGCATACCTTTTGTGAGCATTGAATTTAGAAAGGGGAAATGCTATTGCAAGATGACATACCTTTTGTGACCCACCCTCGGGTGAAGATTTGGACTAGCATTCCTTTTGCGAGCGTCCTGAAGGTAGAATTTATAAAGGAAGAAGGTGCCATTCCAAGGTGGCATACCTTTTGCGAGCCATCTGAGGGCAAAATTTATGGGAGGACCGTGAAACATACCTCCTGTGAGCCAACCAAAGCAAACATTCAGAGAAGGAAAAGGTCATTCCAAGCTAGCATACGGAGGAAAATGCCATTCCAATGTCGCCTACTACTATATGCTGCTGCTGCTGCTGCTCCTACTACTACTACTACTACGACTACTACTACTACTACTACGACTACGACTACGACTACGACTACTACGACTACTGCTGCTACTACTGCTCCTACTCCTACTCCTGCTCCTACTAGGACCAGGGGATCAAGGGACCAAAAGACCATCTAATTTTGGTAATTTGATGTTCGTTAATTGTATGTTTATTGATACGTGTTTGTTTGACATGGTTATTTGTTTGATAGCTCACCCTCTATCATGTTCTATCCTCGATCACGCTGGGGTGGAGCCATCCCTAAAGGTGTCGGACCTCATTCGGCCTCACCAGGTCGAATGCCTCAGTGTCTCCCATTCCCGGCCAGGCTGATTTCAACCCTGACCCTACCGAAATCATTTGCCCAACCTTGGGTGAAAACTCAAAAAAAACAGGTGAAGAAAAGGCTCACCTTCCCTGCGCCTTGGGGGTCGAGTCGTGCCTTTGCTTTGGATTTTTTGGGTGGGCACCAGGAGGGTTTCGTACCCTCGTTTCAGACGTACTGACTCGGGAGTCCGTCGTTTTTCAGCGGCCGAGGCAAAGACTTCGCTGATCGATGGCCAACGGGGAACATGCGAGCAGAGTACACGCCAGGGCAGTACCACATCTACCTCAAGGATTTCGCAGCAAGTCGATGGGATGTGGCACCCTTTCGTCGCGACAGACCAGTCGTTCAGGGTGTGTTTCGGGACTAACCTGGCAACCCATCTTCAGCAAGGAGGGGAAACCCAACATCTCCTTGAATTGGGCCGGCGGATGTCTAGACACCGCTTCGTCCCTCAACACCTGAATGCGTGTGTCTTCTTTCAATTTTCTACTGTAAATTAAAAACATTAAACAACACTTCAATTCTAGATTTTTTTTTGTATGAAATTTCCACGAAAGCCACTACGTGGAAATTCATGATTGCGTAAATGTTTTTGCGTTTCGTAAATGTTCATAAATTATGTTGTGAACAAACGGAAAAATATCGTAAAAACTACAAAAATTGGCCTTATCAGGTTTCATAATTTATGCATGTTTAAAGTATAATTCACACGATAAAAAAGTATATGGACATGTTATGGACACATTTATGGTTCTTGTCCAAGGGTCCTTTTTTTTATGTGTTGCTTTCCCAATATGTTGGTCATACCAATTTCGACTATAACACATCGTAGTTTGCAATCAATCAACATATAACCAAATAAACCAATGCATTCGGCCGGCTGTTCTCCGTCTTGGTCAGATCTCCGACGTCAACGCTCAACAAGGGTGAAATATCGAGGGCCTTTTGTGGTTCACCGAGGGTGACGGCGGTTCTCCGGCTGATCGAATGGAGCAGCCCTGGGACATCGATGGCAGCATGACCCCCTATGTATTGAAGAGGTTCTGTCTCCATGTCTCCAGTCTCCATTAAAGAAAACAACACAACCCCCCCCGAAAAAAAGCACGGCACTCCTGATAGAACCATGGAAACAACCTGAAACACTGACAAACCTTTGGTCCATGCTTTCGGAATTCCAGACAGAGGAGGACATTCAGGGCTCCTAGATGGAATATGTCAGTTTGATTGCTTGCTGAACTTTCCAAACTTGTGTTAGATTTCATTTTATGAAATTGGAACCAGCGCAACTCTCTCCAGCTTTGGGCACATCAACAGGCAGAGGATGTCACGCGTTCTTCTCTCCGCTGCTTTCTCTCAAAAACTGGGCTCAAGGCGTACTAAACGCCTCACGCCATGGCCAGACGCATCGTGGTTTCCCGATTTCCTCCTCCATGTCTCGCCTCATCGTGTTGGCATCTTGGAGCGCAGGGAGAGTATTGGACCGTCAGGGGCGTCCGGGCATCCGGGCCGGGCCGGGCCTGACGAGGCCGGTTGAGCTGCTGCGGGAGCGGAGCTAGAAGGGAGTTTCTCGGTTATCTGAGAGATCCTGATAGATAGAGATACATATAGATAGGCAGATAGATAGATACATAGATACATAGATAGATAGATAGATAGATATTCGATGTATATAGGTTATGCTATGTAGATATAGATAAACAGGTTGCTGAAATGGTGACTAAGCCTGCTCGTGAGGAAAAGGAAATTAAGCTTCAGCCGTGCGACAGTTCGCATTTGGATGCACTTGGGTCCTGCGAAGAGTCATTATGACAAGGATTGAGCCCTCGAATAGATTTGATTGGACTACACACTGATGATGAACTAATTAGCACCACTTCAACTTTTTGGCTTGGCATAACATACAGGGCACCTGTGCCAATTGACCTTTACGGGTGGTGTAGATGTTGTTTCTTCCTGTCCAATTCTTTTCATTGAGGAATGGTGAGTGGCTTGACTACATAAATCTGAAGTTGTTGATGACTTGACTGATCCATCCCAGACACTCCATGTATGCCATATATGCCTACAATTGAATGTAGGTATGTATGCCAGTCCCATGGGTCGTGTTTGATCCAGATCGAGGTGCTGCTTTGCTCTCCCGAGGGCGGAGTCCTTGTGGCTTGGAACGGGGCTGGAGGTGGACATGGGGCCTTCCGTGCAGAATGGCTGGGCATGAAGGCATTGATACACCTCTACAGCGCAGGTGGTATTTTGGTGTTTGTGGTTTCCGGTTGTGCTTAGCACCCATTTGGCTTGAAGATGTTTTTTGGACAATTTGAGGGACCCTGACCCTTGTTGTTGTTTTTGCCGAGCTAGTTTCGATATTGTTCCCTTCGTAAACCGGTTATATATGTGTGTCAGGACAGCCGCAGAACTTGATTTTTCACGCCAAGGCGCATTCTTATACATTCATCACAGTGCTGATCACGAGAAATCACTTACAGTACGTCCCGCCATCGAAACCTGCATTTCAATGGTTTCTTTGTCCGGAACCCGTGCCCAGGCCCTGCGGTCAGATGACAGGCAAAAGAACCTGACACAGGCGCGGATCATTGGACAGGTGTAGGATGCGCTCTGCGGGTCAAGGTCTTCTGGACCAGAATCCATCAAGTCTGCGCCCAATAGAGTACAACATGTACAAGCCTGGCTGTGAGTTAGGCCGTCTCTGTATTCCCGGGTCAGGGTAGAAACTGGACATTGCATAAAGGCGTGAGCCCCTAGTAACCTAGTAGCGTCCGAACACTCCTATAGTAGTAAGGCCAGGAGCCCCGTTCGTTTCGTCCTTTGTCCTAGTAGTAAGCATTGGCCTGGGAATGGCCAGCCCTCCTCTTGTTTGAAGTGGTTCGCAGTCGCACACGACTCCGGCCGTCGGGTCTCGAACGGAGGATTCGCCGGACCCGCTGTGGGAAGATCCGCTCTCCTGGGGGCATCCCCAAGTGGAGAAGACGCAAAGCCACCAAGCCAGCTGGGAGGCTCAGTGAGCTCAGTGAGAGGGGGTAGTTTTGCACCGGAGTTCGAGTTCATGATGTTCAGGTGGCCTTATTGAATGGCCATGAGAGTTTGAAGGGCGGTTCCACGTGGCATGTGTCAAATCGATGATCGTGTCATAGACAGGCTGCTGCCTGGGCTAGCGGGTTCCCAATCTCATTCTCAACAACATGTTTTGCCAGCCGATTCCACACTGCCAGGGTTTTCCGGTGGGGGCCAACTCAGGCGCTGTTGGCGCGCGGGCGCAAGCCCGCATCCACGTCGAGCAGGCAATGCGTGGTGCGGCCGTGTGTTGGCTTTCCCCAAGTAGCAGGTCCTTAGAAGGTGAACAATTGCATACAATTGCTGTATACACTCCGACTATCTCCGACTCACGTTCCAAAGAAATCTAGAGGCTCTAGAGGAAAGGTAATTAGTCTTCCAAGGGACCATTTCCCACTTCCATTTCCCAATCCAAGTTCTGTTTGTTGAATTCTTTGCACAACCCGAAAAGGTGTTCAGGCTTCCCACTGTCCGCGGCGACGGTTCAAGGAACCCACGAAGGAATGATGGCATATGGATCCGCTTTTCCCTGTCACTGTCGGGGAAACGTACGCCCATTGGATGGCACCGTTGTGACATGCTGATACTGTTCACTGTTGAGGATCCATTTGTGGCGACTTGGATGTTACAGTAATCAGGATCTATATACATGGATCCTCAAATTGTTGGAGCTATACCAACAGGAGGGGAGGAGTGTTAAATTGTTCACGGCTCATGGCTGCAACACCTCTATTTTGGGCAGCTTTGTCATGATCCCTTCCCTTCCCATTCATGATGGCATTTCAAAGAATGCACAAGAGAGCAAACAAGACTGCACAAGACTAAGAAGGACAGAGGAACCTTGACTGTTTTTGTTTGCTTTTCACTATACCCAGACACTCCATGACACTGCCGTAATTATTTGCCAATCAGTTGGGTCAGTTGGGAAGTCGCTATATATATATATATATGGCTACCAGTATATGTTCATATAGATCGATGCAGTCCCACTGACAGTGGTGTTTGGATCGGTTTTTCTCCCGGCTTCTCCCAGGTGGACTCTGAGAAGCCGAGTGCCAAGGACGCTGATCCTCCGAGTTCACCGGGGTCGAAACACACCGTCATTTACTAACAGCACACCCCCAGTGGTACACCTGGATGGGGAAGGCACACTTGGAGGATGCTGGATCCTGGATCCATCCAGTTTGTTTGTTGGATGTTTTGGGGAGCATCCATCCATAAGCGAGCTGCGAAGGGGAAAGGAACGATTCCATGATCACTGCACCACTCTTCCTTGAACAACCTTGACTAGGTCACTAGCTCGGTGACAAGGTGGTGTTCCAAAGCAGAAGCCTCCACGAATCCTAAGTGATCTACTGGGTGGAGAGTAGCCTTGCAGATAGAGCTGTTCAGCCTCGCAGCCGCTCGACCGAGCAGCCGGTCGAACCGAGCAGCCGGTCGAACCGGTCGAACCGGTCGCAGCTGCCCCCAGGAGATTCTGTTGGCCGTCGGCGGCGGCACCGGTGCGGGCGCCGGCACCGGCAAGCCCGAGATGGACCGGGACATCATCCGCCGCCGCCGGGGCCAAGGTTGGTTGGATTTGGAACGGGGATTGATATGTTTTGGTTGGATATGTTTGGATATGTTAGCTAAGGGGATATATTGGTTGGATATGTTTGTTAAGTTAAGGGAGTTGGATTTGGATGGATCTCCAACAAACATATCCCTTAACATATTTTTAGTAGGAACCCACAGGGGGATAAGTCAAGAACCTCAGACTAACCTTTGTGTGCCATTGCTGATGTTTGGTTCAGAATGTTCATGATCATCACACCGCACGAAATAGCAAACGGTTTATATACGTGGTTCACATGTGTTGCGCTGCCGCAGCGTGGTTCACAGTGTCGCACTGTTCATCAAACGTCCTGCATTCAGAAAGAGCGGACATTCACTTCTCACTTTCCGGTCGTGGAGGAACAGCGGGGACAGAGGGGACCGTCTTCCGCGCGCCGTCGTGAGCTATCAGGTCTAATTCTCATGCGAAACGGCAGAGCTATCAGGTCCAATTGAGCTACTATGAGTGACCCGCTGAGTCGGAGCCTGAGTCGCTCAGGTATGCGGTATCAGGACAAGCTGGTGCTGGGGCTGCCCCTTGGCCCGGGTTAGGGAACACCATGGATCAATTGATATATATATATATATACACACTACACTTCTTATTACGTATAACACGATATATCATGTAATAACTGTACTTTTGGTTTGAATTTGTTCATTGTGTTATTTGTAACGTTGAAGTGGTAGTGGCAGAAAGGGGCAGTTCATGATAGTTCACCAATCTCAATGATTTCAAGTGCTTCATCCACCTCCAGATGATACCGCAATAACTGTAGAGCGTGCCCAGGTAGAATACCTAAGCAGTCAGTAGTCAGTGCATAACCTTTACTGTAACCGCTTTCGGAGATTCTTTTTCCATGTTGTTCCCTACTCAACACGAACAGGTAGAGAAAGGTTAAGCGTATAGTCTATAGTTATTTAACCTTCATTTCCAAAGAAAACTGAAGGAACCACAGTTGGGCCTTTAGCTTTTGGCCTCCCGATTTGGAGACTCGTGTTCTTTCTTGTGCTTTCCAGCTCAATTTTTGGCCCCGGCTTGCCGTTTGACACTCAACAAACAGCATGTGAATCGAGAGATCACCCTCCGACAGATAGGGAAGACCATGTGCATGCATTGATGCAGATTGATGCATTATGTGCATTATGTTATGAATTCAGTCAAAACATAAGTTTTATATAGATATATGGATGTTGCGCCTACTCTGAAGTCACTGGGACTCCTGGACTGGGACCAGGCTGAGCCGTTTGTGTAAAGGTATGCAGGAAGGGCACGTTGAGACCATGTGGATTTTTGATGGGACAAATATCGACAGGGTTGTAAACTTGACATGTTTGGCCAGCCGCAAGCCTGACAAACTTGCGCTGGACAACCATGGACAACCCGTTCGTTGTCAGCCTTGTTGTGCTTTTATGGTTCCCATCCCTCTTTGTGCAGTTTTTGATGTTCTTCTCAAGGAGACTTTAGCTAGTCCTCGGCCACCCAATTGCTGCAAGGATGGTGGCCGCCTACTTCATTGCCTTGCTTTTCACTGCCAGCCTTGCCTACCGCACCTTGCAGAGCCACGCTGGGGGAGTTCGAAGTGTTCAAAAAAACATCAGCTGCCTCACAGAGTGGAGTATGTCCACTCCAGCTGGCAAATGGAATAGGCATTGCCAGAATTCAGGATCAACGTGGGAGACATCAGGGCTAAGCCACCATAGATGGCCTCCCAGCATCGTTCGTAGACGATTGGGGCAAACACCAAGACCCTAACAGTCCTGACAGCCTGAGCTATATCCAACGCTGCCAGAACACCCAAAAACGCTGCGAAGTTCGTGCCATAACCATGTGAAAAAAGGATCGTCATGAAGTGAAAAGGTCATGTTACTCAGACTCCTGTGACACCAAATGAGGCCCAACCAACAGATTTGGAACGTCACCAAGGGATGGAGCGTCACCAAGGGACGTGTCCTCTCCAGGTCAGGCCACGAACAACTCTCCAGTGCGGTTCTATGCAGATCCTCGTGTGGAAGCACTGGCATCTCGGTCAGTGGGGTAGGTGGAGAAGAACACCTGGGTGAGTGTGAGTGAGCCAGTAAAAGCGTCAGGATTGTGATTTTTTGGAACGTTGGAGCTAGAAGCATCTACGAAGAAAAAGGGCGGGACTTTCTTAAGATAAGGATGTATGGAGCTAGTGAGGTTGAGACTACGCAAAGCCACTATCCAGTGCCCTATGGCCTGTTGAATGGATCATGGCCGAAGAGCGCAATGACCGGAGTCGATGGTTCGATGGCTTGGCACATGTTAGCTGGTGCGGATCCGACCCCAAACCTACCTGAAAGTCAGGATTATCGGAGGTGAAAGACAACGACAGCATGTTTTATCATGCTTTGTGTGTTTGTTAGGAAAAACCATGGTTTCAAAATGTGTGATTCTAGATCCACCAGACTCTCCAAAAGGTCCAAATAGGTGGTTGGGGATGGAACCTCAACAACTCCTCACATGGAATTCTCTACCAGATGTGCCTAGGGGCTCCTGGCATCGCTACGAACGGAACACGATTCGCTACTATATAGGGGCTCCTGGCCCTACTACGAACGGAGCCACTAGGGCATCGCTACGAACGGAGCGATCGGGGCCGGACGCGATGTGCCCAGCGCAGTGTGCTGCTGAGATGATCGACAGTAGCGACCTGGACGACTTCATTTGGACCTTCATACAGCCTCCCAAGAGACCTGGCAGCTTTCGAGACGGTTGGTTTGTACTGGTTCGAACCACTGGGTTGGTCTTCCGAACATGGTCGAAACCACTGAACCAGCTGGTCAATTCTCAGAACCACATGGGATGGCGACCCATGGGACTGGAGCATGTGCCTCTCAGTTGGGATGGTTTGAAAAGGGGGGGTTAATGGGACGTCATATTATGTATCCATATGTGGAGTGTGATGTTTGTAGCATGACATTTGGAAGGTGGCTGTCAAGAGTGCCTCAAGAGTGTCAAGGAACATGCAAAGCCGCCCTCATTGGGACATTCTCACGGAGAGCAGCAAAAAGATGTCAAACGATTTGAACGTGGATGATATGTGCACAGTGTTTTTGGATGCTTCATTGTTCTTGAACAAGTTGTAGGCAAAGTTGGAGCCAGAGAAGGTGTTGCCACTATGAACATCCAGGAGCTTTATTTCACAATGAACTTAAAGCCTTCAACCTTGAAGGTTGCCTTTCCAAACTGTGGGATGCTGTGATGCGCATCAATTGCCTAAAGTGTGGAGAGGGTCTTGAAACCATCCTTGAGCCAATCTCGAACTTTGATGTGATGATAACATCAGCTTTATGCATGAATGGTTTGCGAGGCTTTAAGTGTGTTGATTCAAAACACCTTACACTCACATACTGGAATCTTCATGAATCTTCCAGTCATGCACTGTTTTGGAGCTCAGCATTGAGAAATGTATCTCAAACCAATCAACAAAACCTGTTATTACAAACCAAGACCCGCAATGGGATGGTTAATAGATATCTCCTAGATCTCGGGTTTGGGGTGCGTTTTTTGATCCGAGACTGGCCCGAGACTGACCTTAGAAACGGCCACTGTGCAGTGACATGAACCTTTGGTCTCTTTGTTTGGGCCACCTTGGGGGGATTTTATGCGAGACGAATGTCATCCAAGAGCAAGTTGGAGTTACCAAGTCGGCCATGTAAAAGGTGTCAATTCAGTGGTTTTATCCTGGCCTCATTGCAACAGCTTAAAGTTCTATTGTTTTGGTCGGTCAGGGTTTCTTTGACCATCATCATCAATGCTTATAGTTACAAGATGTTACAAGGGTCATCAAGGATCTACCCTATGCAAAAGCACCCAGTTGATGTTGCTACTGGTTCCAGCCGCTCTGAGGACAGTGCAATTGTGCGTGCAAGGTTTGATGCCCTTGCCGGCGCGGAGCGCTAGGGCGCTGGGTGGCGGAGCAGCTGTGAGTCCATTCCACATATTGAAAGGGAGCCATTATGAACACGTGCACCGGTGAACGGTGGGTGCCTCATCTGGTATTTGGCATGCTGGTACCCCAAAAAGGGAACCCAGTTGGGTTGGAGGCGCCTTTCGTCGTTGCGGTGTTCCTCAAACTCGGACGACTGACGAGTGAAAGGACGTGAGTGAGTCATGCACCGGCGGCCCGGCCTTGGACGCCAGAGAGCTTCGCTTCCAGGCTCTTTTGGCACATTTGGCCGAAAACGTCGTGGAATGGCAGGGAGGACTCTTGGACGCACAGGGCGGACTCAACTTGTCCTCTGGATGAACGGGTTGCGGTCGAAAAACGCACACTGACTGACTGGTTGGCATATGTTGGTATAGAGATTTACCACCGACGGGTTTAGAAGTTTATCTCAATGCCTTGACTGGCCATCATGGCCATCATCTACTCTTGTCGTCGCTGAGACGCATCCAACATATAACTATCATATAACATATACATATATATATTATAAACCAAACAGTTTTGATGACTGGAAGGCTGAGCCTTTGGACTTCCACACGGTCCTTTTTGCCATCGGTTTTTGGGCATTCACCGGGGGCCTCAGAATGTAAAGCTTCCTGCTTCCGTAGAACGCTGAAATCAGAGACTTCGCCCGAACGCTTCGCCTGGCAACGCTGGAGCAGGTGGAGCCTCAGGGAGTCAGGACTTCGTATGCAGCCGACGGTTTTTGTTTTCTCACATGGTATGCACCTTGATTGGCCGTGTGAAAGGACCTTTGAAACTGCGACTTGTGTCTATTTGTTTGCAGAAAACACATTCAACATCTATGTATGTATGTATGTATGTATGTATGTATGTATGTATGTATGTAT
>CAXAMN010012780.1:1265095-1336718 GCA_963970005.1 Durusdinium trenchii
ATGTATGTATGTATGCATGTATGTATGCAAGTAATGTATGTAATGTAATGTAGTGTAATGTAATGTAATGTAACGTAGTGTAATGTAATGTAATGTAATGTAATGTAGGTATGTAGGTATGTAGGTATGTAGGTATGTAGGTAGGTAGGTAGGTAGGTAGGTATGTATGTATGTATGTATGTATGTAATATTATATAGCAGTAGTTTTTTGCTACCAACCTTTGAGGTCTACCCCCGCGTTTGCACATAATCTTTGGCGATTTCTGATGATTTCACCCCGCTGGGCCATCGAAGAATGGTAGCATCAAAATCCTCCTGCACCGGCACCGGCATTATGGTCAAGAAACTCGACCGGTATTTTCGCTTCGAACTGGCAACGCACCTCACACACGAGAGTTGCATGTTTGATCACCGGAACGACCGAGAGTTGCATCTCGCAGCCTGGAATGGTCTGCTGGTTTCGATCCGCGGAATTCATTGAGGCTACTATCGACACATTTTCTCCTTCAGCTTGGATCTCACACCATTCCTGGTGCATGCAGAACCTCAGGACGCAGATTGACAGATCGGACGGACACGGATGGAAGATCGACTGGGGAGACCGGTACTTCAAGTGGCAAAGAAAGTTCCCCCGGCGCTTAGTGGATCTCCATTGGACATGACCCATATAGATTTGTGTGGTGAGGTGAGATGGCTATAATCATGGACGTTTCGATTTGTTTTCACCAGTTAACACATTACACCAGCCTCACATGCTGTGCCTGTCTAGTGACTAGTGAGTCCTTGGGCCTGCTGATGTTCCCTGAGCTACCAAATGATCCATCAGGTGTCGTTGTTGGATGAATCCAGGACCAGCGTACGCATGTATGATAGCATATGCACATGTACAATGTCATTACATCATGTCATTAGTGTGTGTGTGTGTGTGTGTCAGATGTTTTCCCAAAGTTCCTGTGGCCATTGCAAGTGGCGATGGTTTTTCAACATCATGTGCAGGACGTGGCCATGTTCGGAATCACAGACCCTAGACTCTAGACTTCCAAGACTATTTCCATAGTGGCTGAGCTGGTGTCATGGGGTAAAATCCTTAGTAAAACAATTGCTGTTTGGTCAAACATGAATGGTGGTTTTCCAGGCACCGGGTCAGCGGACGTTCTCCCCACATTTTCAATCAAACAAGGTGGTACTATGTGTGGTACTGCAATTCTATCAGTTGCCCCGACAGCTATGCCGCCTACTTCGAAGACACGTCCAGACCTCTCACATTCCCCATGTTCACGCGAGTCCGGAGGACAGATCCACCACATCGGCTGAGTCCGACTCCGTGGCTGGTGGTATCAGTGTGTCTTGGATCCGAGGTGGTGAACCAAAACATTTTGCCTAACTAGGAGCAAGGACGTTATTAGGTGGAGGCCATCGCAAGTAGGTTGGAAGCCATCGCTACGAACGTCACAAGAATTCTACTATAGTAGTGATGCATCTCCAGGGCTTTGTCCTCTTTGGAATCCATGTTCCGATGTGCGCTGTTGGTGAAACGCTATTGACATGGCCCTTTGGCTTTTGAAGGGGATTTGCTATGTGACCCTGTTCGGGACGTGCCAGAACGATGGTGTTGGTCTCCTGTGAGGTTCACCCTGAGAAAGCCTCATCACAGAGGTTTTCCGGCCAGCCTGACCTGAAAAATCAGTGTGAGCACCACTATCCTCTCCGACCACCTTGTTCAGGTCACAACATTGTGCGGCTTCATGTTCCGCTCAACAGCCCATGTTGGGGCGGGATCTGACGAAATTAAACCGTGCCCTACTGAGGAGGACGAAATCAAGCTGCTGAGGCACTTCGTTGGGGCAAGTGCGAGCAGTAAGTAGCAGGGGGTTTATCGGTCATGCAGTGTATATAGTGTGTCTTTTTATAAATATTATATACAGTAGTGGTTTGTGGCAGGCTGTTGATTTCTTTGATACCCCCCTCCCCAAAAAAGACACAGGGTGTTGTTTCATCACTGACACATAGGCATGTTGTCTCCGAACATGTTTCAATGGTGTAGGTGTAGGGTGTTTTGCTGCTAGTAGGAAGCAAATTAATTAAACAATTGGTAGATGACCCAGCAATTGGGCAATTACAAGGTTCATTGAATGCGAAGATTGGCAATTAAGAATTATATAATGTGATGTGTTTGCTTCAGCAGACCTGATTCACCATTAGTGTGAATTCCTATGCAAGAGATGTTGACGTTTGGCGCCAACTGGATTTCGTCTTCACCCTCAACCCACTGGCGCCACTGGATTTCCATCATGGAGGCGTCGTAAGGTGTGATGTTCCTCCGGATGGTGGTGCTCTGATCGGGTCAACATCAGCGATTTGGACCCTTTCGGGTCAACATCAGGCGGTTTCTTCAAGAGAACACCAACGAGCTCGCCACAGCCACTCAGTCGCTTTTTTACTTGAGTTCCTTATAGAGAGAGAGAGAGTAGGGATGTTCATGAGACTTTGTGTGAAGTGTTTATGGACCAAACATTTTGAAGGGAACCCATCCCATCCATCCCACTGCCTGAGCCATCATAGATACCCGAACCAGCGGCTTCCAATACCTTGTATGTTAATCCGCCATCTTTTGACAGGGGACCTATTTGGTTGTACTTGGGTCAGTGGGAAATGCTTGACAAAGAGCGCGATGTCTTTGATGTTTTTTTTTTTGCGGTCCGGTGGAGAATAATCTGCCAATCCACCAAATACGGAGAATGATCAGCCAATGGCGATTTCGGGTGGGTTCAAGGTATGAGTACGGTATGAGGTCGGGCTGGGTGATGGCACAGGCCTGGGTATTCGACCTTTTCCTCTTTACTGGGGAGCAACCAGTAGAACAATTGTTTGAAGCCACCTAATTATGTGCTCTGAAGTCATTGCAGATTGGGGCACGCACTGACCTAGGTGAAATTGATGAAAGAAGTACACTGGGACTGCTGGGAGGAGCTGGCGACCAACATCAAGTGATTTGGACCAATTCGGATGAGTCAGATGTCGATTGGTACAGTGGGGTGGACCCAAGAAGACCATGGGCGATTCAACATGCTAAGCATTGCGAAGCCGTCTGTCACGATTGAATTTCGATTGAGTGAGCGGAACCTGTAGAGCACTGTAGAGAGATTTCAGACTCAGATTGGAAGAGAACACCTGTAGCCTGTAGCTTTCAAAAAACTACATCCGCAGTGATCTACAGACAGTCTTTTCGCAGCAAAAACCAGCTTTTCCCCGTTCCCATTTTGAGGCAAAAGATCCGACAGCGAGGCTTTGAGGGCCTGATCCATGTCACTGGGTTTGCAGGGAGCAGACCTCGAGCCCAGCATGCGGGAGGAGAGCATGTGGTGAACCCGGGTGAAAGGGAGTGAACTGGGGTTGAGGGACTGGTTTGGGAGGTGATTTGTTATGACCATTCTGTTTGGGGGGGAGGTGCTTATTGAGTTTTCCTTTTTGGGGGGGGGCGGCAAAAACTTCAGCGTCATCAGAGAGCCATGAGACCGAGCCCGGAGAAAAAGGCGCAGTCCGGAGCGGATCAGGTCCCTTTTTGACATACTATAGGGCTATAGGCTATAGGAGTAGTATAGGAGTATTATATGTTATTTATTTGTTGTTATTATCCAACCACCATGGCACAAACCCAAATATGTGTTTTTACACATGGGAGTCAAATAAACCACGAATCGTAGGGGTTGTGCAATCTACTCTGAAACCACTGGATACATGCCCGGAACCGAGTTGACACCTTCTTGTTGACCAGGCCTAGGTAATTATACCGCGAAAGAGTGGTCACTCAGGTTCAAGTTCAAGGTATTACTAAACCGCCTATATCTATACCTACTGACCTGACTTCGCCTGGGTTGAATCACAACCCAGTTGCTGTGCAAGTGCTGTAACTCGGACATGTTGCTCTAACGAGCATCAGAGAGGATTAGCCTTGGTAGGAGGGCTGGTTGCAAGGTGATGGGATGCCACGGTTCACGAAGTATATAGCGGGATCATTGTGGATCAATATAAACATATATATATATAATATCTTGCCCAATTACTGGCCTTGATGGGTCAACTGCGAACAGAGATTGAAGGATCGCCCAGGTTTACGATCCCATAGGTACCCCCCAAAAACGGGTCCTATAGTAAGGTCACTTAACCTCTCTGAGGTGTCACGGGGTGCATCTACCAAGAGAGGTTGAGCAGCCCATCCGCTCGCCCATCCCATATGTACCACAGACCAGGGTCCGAACGTGAAGCGGTCTCTCAACCTCTCTTGGTAGACCAGCAATCCGCTCGACCGTTGGGTTTTTCGACCTTCGCCGCTGAGGTCTGTTGGACGAACACTGAGACCCTGACGGTGACGCGAGTAGTGGGAAACGCGGGGGAGGAAAGGCGGTGTCCATGCAGAGCCGGAGTCGGGGGAAAGTAACCCCGGTGTTGTGCCATGGTTTCCCCGATCTACTCAAGAATTCAGCAGGATGTAGCAGGAAGTTTGTGTGAATGTCAGCACTCTTTTTTGGAGGTCCGGTAGTAGGACAAGCTGGACTTCATTTGCGCGGACCCAGAAAACACCGCCACAACCACGCATACTGATGGACAGCAAGTGCCAGAACGGCACAGGGGTGAGATACCTTTTGACATCTTTTGACATGTTAGCTAGCATGTTCTCGATGGATTGGGCATGTTCTCGTGCAGTTTTTTCATGAGATGTTGAATGATGAAGGAGTTAGGCAATCAACCATCTTGCCCTCCGGAGGGCAAAGCCCACTTTAGATAAATGGAATCAACGCCGCCCCCAGGAAGAACTACGCAAAAATGACGTTTGATGTATTTCATGTACCGGCAAGAGCACTGAGGCCAATACAGATTTTCACTTGACTCTCAATCGTGGCCAGGTCTATCAAAATAATTCCTGGGCCAACTTCCTGCACATGAGCGTGACACGAGTTTTGCTACTCCTGCTGCATATTCAGGTTGTTGATCAATGCTTTGGGAGGGTAGGGGGAAGGAACTCTCAATTTATGGTGATTTAGATAGATAGATATACAGTATATACATGTTTGAACGGATTGTCGTGGCATGTGCGTTTGTCAACACCCCTACCTTGCCTTGATGGATTGTATACTGACACAGCATTTTGTCAGTTGAGCACCTTCCCCCCTCTCGTGCAAAACACCTGTTGGCACAGGAACGAGGATTTTCCACCAGGTTTCGATGATTTTGCTCGCCTCTCCCAGATCCAGGTGCGCCAGTTTACATCGGTGGATCGCTTGCACACCAAGAAGTCCAAATCCTAATCCAAAAGTGCGCGATTGTAGCTTGCACGCGTGCATATGAGATTGGATGAGGGTCCTCAGGATTCCACCCAGCCTATACCCACTTGCCGGGATGCCTTGCTCGTTGAGTTTAACCTCCGCATTGTCAAAAGTTTCTGGCAAGTATATAGCCGTTGGCTTATCTTGCATACACATCGAAACATGACCAGCATCCGCGTGTCAGAAGTGCGCAAAGTGTTATCCACACACCCAACTGGCTACCACATCCATCACCACCCCAACCATCTCCACCCCACCCTGCGCAGCCACCACACCTTAAGAGTCTATACTACAATTAGATACAATTAGCCAGCTTTATACTAATGATTTGACAGGACAGTCCCCCTCCTCTCACTACACTTATCCCCTTGCGGAGATGACACACACACACACACCCGCCAAGCTTGGCGGTTGAGGGGCGAAAGTAAACGAGCGAACGAGTAAACGAGGCATCCTTGTTTTCAGTACTCGAAACACCCAACAAACCATGTTCAGAACCAGCGAAAGACGAGACGAACCGATGGCCAGAAAGCGGAAAAACATGGATGACGAAAAGGGAGAGTATATAAGATCCATCCATGATCCATCCACGAAGCCCAGCATTGAAACCACTATGTCAGAACCCATTTTTACCTATGTACTTTCTCTCATTGCGGTGTAAGACAGAACTAGTCAAACAGCAAACTCATAGACAACTCAACAGCACCACAATGCCATACTGAACCTATTAAATTATCGTGACTGATAGTGCACCTATAGTCATTCACCGGCGACCAATTAAAGGGAACTGAACCTATTAAATTATGGTGACTGATAGTGCACCTATAGTCATTCACCGAGTGGCACACTCACCCATTTTCCCAAATGATTGGGTCCAATTTCCCACCCCATCGCTGGCCATGGATGACGCTTGGCCGCTGCTTCATTGCTGCGGGGTCTTGACCTTTGCAGCTCTTCTGCGCAAGAGTGACTCTAATGCCACTTGGAGCAGAACTGGAAGGGCGGCAAGGGCCAGGGGCAAAGGCCACGCGCGAGTGAGTTCTGCGGGAGGCGGAGGATGATTTCCAGGTTTCCCAGGTGAAGTCGCATTTTTGCAGGTCTTTTTTACAGATTGGAATGGCCTTTTCTGAAGTTTCAGGGCTTCAGGCACATGCTAGTTACTAGACGGTTCAGGGGACCCACGACCACCCACCGAAACGGAAGTGGGGCTTCTTCTAGCCCTGGGGACCTGAGGTCGCCATTGGTCTGTCCACGCTGGGCCTTGTCGCGTGGTGCTTCTGCGACTTCCGGCGTCAGATGCGCTCCGTACGAGACGAGCTGTGGTCCAAGGTGGTTTGGCACAGCGCGGGACCGGTAGGGCTCAAGGTCGGCAGGTGAGTTGTTATCCGACCCGACACTTCCAATGACTCATTTTAAAACATGAATTCAGACAACGTAGTGATTGGACGGAGATTCGGTTAGATGTGCACCATGGCTTGACCCAAGTGTCCTTGGATTTCAGCTCCTCTCAACGTAGCCAAACCTTACCCTTCAATTGTTTGACGCTGTGAGGCTGCAAGCGTTTTGTGCTCCAAATGCTTCGACCTTGGAAGAGCCTTGATTCCTTGCATCACTGGATCCTCAAAGAAACCCCTCTTCGACCCGACGACCTTCCGCTCAAAGACGCGCGGGAGTTCGGCGGGCGCGGGGCGTCCGCGCGGAGCCATGGCCAGCGAGGGCGAGGAGGTGGAAGGGCCCTATGACGATGACTTCGAGGAGGAGGAGCTTTCAGAGGACGAGACTTGGGCCAGAGGAAGGAGTCTCTTCTCCTGTCGCAGCCCTGGAACCCTGGAAAAATGGCAGCCCTGGAACTTTTGGAGACCCAAATGGCACATGGAAAGGGCGTCGGTGTCCCTGCCCAAACGGCATGTCCGTTCGAAACGGGGCCGGTGGCGGTTCATACTGGGGGCGAGCAGCTACATGCAACATACAAGAGTCGAGAAGTCGAGACTGTCGTAGCATAGGTGTCGATAGTGGGGGTGATTGGCTCAAGCGTGCCTGTGAGCCGCGTGTTGCCCTCAGTTTAGGGCATGTGCCATGTCTTCAAGGACATGGTGCAGCTGAGCAACAGCCATAAGGAAGAGCCTGCACGTGGCATGACCCCCCCCGAAATCCTCATGGCTTAGTGGAGTGAAAACCACCTGTTCTGTCTTGGGATGTCGGTGGACACGTGGGGGCGGGGGGGGGGGGGAGGGGTCCAGGCCCAGGATGGGGTCCAACGGTGAGACTTCACCGGCACCGAGCCGGACGGCCCAGGAGGCGCCACCGAAAGCTGTGGCCGCTGAGGCTAAGCCGCCGAAAGCACCGGAAGCTGAGGCAAGGTGAGTTCTGGGCTGGGAGGGGGATGAGGGTCAAGGGATGGATTTAGGGGGCAGTGGGGTTTTCGAGAAATGGATGAAAAGAACACACTTGTCTTGGAGGAGATTCGAATATTGCAGGCCTTTTTTTTTTAATCAGATTGGCCCAGAAGACCGGGTTTGTATATTATAGAGGATCGTGGCGCGATGTTTTTTGAACCCTGCCTGGGATTTGATCAAATCGCAACCTTGAGCAAGTGATCATCACTCTCTTGGTGGTGGGGTTGTTGATCATAGCCGACCCCTGCACTGGGGCTGGAGGGCAAGATTTCACGTGGCTTCGCCTATTGGAAACGGCAGTTCATTGCCTAACCCAGACACACCATGACACACCATGATTGGGGGGTCAATTGTTGGCATTGCGTTTTACCACTGAGGGTCAATTGTTGGCCAGCGTTGCAGTGCGAATTCTGTAAACACTTGGAATAATTCCACACAAAACGGAATAATTCCACAATGTTCCATACAACATTGACTAATTATGACTAATTCCATACAAAATGGACTAATTCCATACAAAATGGTACCATTGCCTAACCCAGACACACCATATATGCAACTTTTGCCTTCATTGGGGGTCGATTACGGGCAGTGCTTTCTACCACTGGGGGATCAATGGTTGGCCAGCGTTGCAGTGCAAATTCCATACAAAATAGAGTCGTTTTTGCCTCGCAACCTATATATATCTATATAGTAGCTTCTTGTTCCTAGTAGTGTGGCCAGCAGTGCCCCTCGTAGCTTCTTGCTCCGTTCGTAGCGATGCCCATACGACCGCCATCACGGCACCCAAGGCCGCCGCTTCTTCGCCCTCATCGCCCTCGCGGCCGAGCGTGGTGCACCGGCACGAGGGTGGCGCAGGCGGCGCAGGTGCGGCCGCACAGCCGCGGCCGCGGTGGCACCATGATGAAGCACGGATGTGAAGAGACAGAATCAGATACACTTTTGGAATTATAGAATGAACAGAAGGATTATATACAAGGGTATCAGGAATGATTCTGTAGCTGCTTTTTGAAGTATTGAGCATTTATAAATTCCTGAAAGCTTGTCACGCGCGGGAGCGCCTTGAAGGTTCTCAGGAAGGAAAGCCACCAGCTTTGAGGGCAAAGTTGCCCTGTTTCTTTTGGAGTTCTTTTTATGCAAATTCTTGAATCAGGAAGCCAGAAAATCAACATTTAGCATTTTGAAGATGCCCAATCTCAATCTGACAACATTGTGTGTGCCCGAATTAAAAGTTTGTATACATGATAATTATATGATATATCATATCATGATATTTTTTAATCCCAGACACTCCATGTATGGCATATATATATATACATCGACATTGGGGTGGTTTCAGGGGCTAATATAGGCATGATACGTTTTCACATGTTTTCACATGTATTTGCTTTGTACTGCCTCGCCTGCTAGCACGTACTGAAACGCGCCACTCAACGTGAGGTCAGGTCAACCGGCTGAATCACACACAGTCGTCACGACGGACGACTCGACTCAGACTCAGTCGACGATAAACACTAAAAACGCACCAAAGGTGATGAACGTGTTTAGCCGCCCTGTTGGGCAACCTGAGGCACAGGAAGATCCATACAAGTTCGAGTCTTTGTTTGGGGGGATAGGCATGGGTCCCAATGCTTTCCCGAAGTGCAATTTATGCAGGGACAATCACGACTAACAAGTCACGGAGAGAAAGAAACTATCATGATATATGTGGGGGACATTGTTCCTCCATGTTCTTCCCACCAATTTTCTCTTTGCTTACACCTCCAACAGCCCCCAGCACAGGCCCCGCAGTGCTCCCGGAACTCCAGCCGCCAGCCCATCCCAAACGCTCCACAATGATACATGCAAACTATCCAAATGTATATATAGGTTATCATTTGCATACCAGCACCTTCCGTACGGTCGCTCCAAACGAAATTGCCCTACTCTACAGACAGGATCTCCAGACAGGACAACTTGCAGGTGCAGGTGTTTGGAACATCAACCCCATTCTTTCCCACACACTCCATGGGAATGGCATATTGACCTGCGTTCACCCCTGAATATATGTATAGTGGAGGTCACTGACTTAGACCAATTGTGGAAATATCATCTATGTCACTGAGAGCTCAAATTCCATTCCGTTTGGAGGTGATTGGCCACGCATCGAGCTGCGCCCCACCGGTGGCGCCACCGGCCCCCCGAGCGGGCGGCGGGTGCTGCGGGGGAAGATCTCGGTGGGGGAAGATGGAAGGCCTGGCACCGGAGATGCTTGGAATCCACGGTCGGTCCAATGGCGTCCTGGGTTCCAGGTGATGATTCTGTTCGATAGACAAGGAAAGCTACCGGATCCTAATAGAGGTACAACACGAACTATTGAGGAGTTTCGCTTCTTTCTCATGTGAATCTGCTGGAGGGATCCTTTTTTTTTGGCAGCTTTGTTTGCACGGGAACGGCTCTTAAACGCGAACCTGGTGCGAAAAAACAGCTGTTGCAAAGACAGTTTGTACCCTGGTGGTTTTGGGAGAAAGTCGCAGGTGGTGGTGGCCTGCGAGGGATTAGACCAATGTTCGCCAGCCAAGCGTGGGTTTTGCGAAGATGGGGTAGACAGGTAGGTGATTCAATGAAATGCTCGGAAGGACCTCCAATGACCAGAGCCGCTCGTCACGGCCGAGGACAGCTCGTCACGCTTGGAGGCGACCTCACCTCCGGTTAAGGACTCTCGTCCCCTGTGGCTGCAGCACGACGAGCGAGCAGCTGCCCCTCGCAGTCGGCCCACGCCTGCAGGCCCGGGCGTGGAGAGTGGCGCAGGCCACTTGGTCAAAGCAGGTGTCACCGCGGCCCAAACGGGCCATGGGGTATGCCATGCCAAATTGGAACCGATTAATTGGTACAACATGTCACCGTTTAACATAACATACAACTCTCTATAACTCTCTACCATATAGGTTTTGCCAAGAATTCTTTGAAACAGCTCCAATTCTGTTGATCTTGCATCGCCCTCTTCGGGCGGCCGGCTCCGCTATGCTGAGGCGAGGACGCCGCGCCGCGCGGGCGCCGCGGAACCGAGGATCCGGCCGCTCCGGCCGACGACCAGCGGAAGGTGAAGCGAGACTTGGTGGGTGGCTGTTCAGGGAGGCAAAGCCTTCAGGTGCTGATTTGTTTTTGTTCTTTTTGTGTGTGTTCGACCTTTTTTCTACGAGGCATAGGGCACAGGGACACTCTTTGGAGTCGATCTATATATTATGTGACATACTGCATACTGTATTGATTCGTGCACGTGGGGTCATGTCGTGTGCAAGTATACTTCTCCTGATGGGCTGACATGGGAGAATTGCCACGGGTATGTTGTTTTAGAGTCTTTGTTCAGTTTCTCCATAGCAGCCTTACATCGCACCATGTCTCACAACCATGCACCGACTCAGTGGTTTCAGAGCTCGAGTAGATGGCACAGAGCCGAACGTGTCCTTTAGATGGAGATCCTCATATAAATCACCTTTTGTGATTTCGTTTTCGAACCTACTCTGAAACCAGATGGGACCCAACGACCTAAGGAGGCGTCGCTCTTTTTCGTGCTGAGGATTGCAGCAGGAGGTGCAAAGGCTCTCCCAGCGCTTGGCTGAATCTGAAATGTTTTCCCCTCAGGATGATGGTTTGCCGCGCTTCGCACTGGACGAAGTACAGGTGGGAGAAACTGAGCCAGTGAACTCAGAAACTTTTGGATGTTCTTTCTTTCGGGAAGAGACAAGCACTGGTGGTCATTGGGTTCCAAAAAGATAGTCAATTAAGGTATAGTACGTAACTTTAAAGGAGAGGAAGACGTGATTCCACCACGCTACCATGCAAAGCACCTGTGTAGAAGTGGAGTGACCGGATACCGTGCGATGGACATGGGGGACAGCATGGGACAGCCAACGCATGTTGACGCATCAGGCGCCGAAAGCGTCAGCCAGTCGTTCTTTTGAGGATACCCTACTGAATCCTTAGACGGCTCCAGCTTGCCTGGGGTGGGACCTGACACTAAATGTAGGGATGCAGACCCGAAAGAAGTCCTTCCCATTCAAATAGGTCGGGCCCAGCTTCTTGGAATCTAATTAAGTCGGTTTTCGATGAGGTCCCTCAACCTCCTGCAGACTTGGGTCCGATCGATGGCTGAGCGACCGTGACCTGCAGTCCTTCGAGATCATTCGAGATACCCTCCAATCATAGCGTCACAAAGAAGAACGGACAGGAGATAAGATATCGTTCAAGTCGGTGCACTTTGTGACTTGGGACAACTCTCAGTACTGTAGCTTTTGCTCAGGAGGGAGCGCTGAGGGTTGCCGGGGTGTCCATGTTCTCTCCCCAAGCTACAGAAGCCCGAGCTACTCAGCTTAAGGAGATGATCGCACAAGGGGGTTTTGCTTCGGTGCATGTGGCCACCTGGCAATGCACTCCGTGTGCTTTGAAGAAGATCTTCGACCCCATCCTGACCGAGGAGCTGCTCGGCGACTACGCCTCCCCAACTGACCTTTCGGTAGTCTTTTCAGTTCCGAGTCCCAGCCGCCACCAACAGTCACCTACTAAAATCCGTGTTGTCTCCCCCTACCTGCTTCCCACCTTCACAAGCCCCTAGACTCCCTAGACCCAGGTTGAAGTCGGAGTTCGAGAATGAGGTCCGGATGCTGCGCAAGCTGCGGCATCCCCACGTGGTGACCTTGACGCCTGGCTTTTGCTTGCCAGCACCCGACTTCACAGGTCACCAATGGTTCGACCTCCAACAGTGACTAACAACATCTAACAACCCTCTATTTTGGAGACCTGTACAGTTGCCCTGAACTGGGTGTTTGTCCTCTTTGCTCCAGGAGCACGGTTTTGGCTGGAGTTGCTGAATAACACTCCAAGGATGGCGGTTTGTCGAACTCCACCGGCCTTGAGCATCCTCACGGAGCTGGTGCCTGGGGGCGCCACGGCGGGAAGCCGATGCGGTCGGCCTCGGCATCGGCTCGGCGGGTTCCGATAAAACGACGGTATTCGGCCATGATTGGCCACTGGAAGACCCTTTTCCTTTGCAAACAGGTGGGTTCCTGTTCCATGTGAGTTTTCCTTGGAGAGTATGAAGATCAAAGATGTATATAAATGTATAAATGTAAAGCATGTTCCCCCGAATGGGTCACTATTTCGATCTGTATCGATTGTTGTTTTCCCCATGACCTGGTTCAACGGTCGGTCAATGGACAATACCCCGATATTCATCTAACCTAACACTTTCATTCCCTAGGGCTCCAAGTACCTCAGAAGGTGTTTGGACCCTCCTGGCTCCCCCAGTTCCACCGTACCTCAGAAGGTACGACAGGAGCCCTAGGGATTTGTATGGCTGGTGGAGTGCTGGAGTTGTTCAGGACATCACATCCACCGGGCCGCAGCGACCGGATCCTCGTTTGGATTTTGTATGCTGATCGGAGGAACAGCGCTCCGCGGTCGAGTCTGGCCCAATTTCGATTCGTTTTTTGTTATGCCAGACACGACCCATGGGACTGCCATAGATGCTTACATTGGGGTGGTTTGGGGGGGTCAATGGGGCGGCATATATGGCATCATATGCATATAACGTATCCCACATGTCCTGGTCCCTGGTAGCTCTTTGAGCAGAGGAAGACATTCTATGGATCCAGTCCACATGTCGTCCAGTCCACACGGCCCAGGATCCCTCTTTGAGGCCTTGCATGGCCCAGCTCGGTCCAGAAGTACGGACCACGCAGTGCTTCTGCCACTGCTGCGCCAGTCTGGAGCAGCGCTGGCCTATTTGCATGCGATGATGGTCGTGCATCGGGACTCTTGGGCGGTCAAACCCCACGTCTTCGTGTCGAGTCTCGAAAAAACCGGCGGTCCGATCTCTGAGGCGTGTGATGAGTTGATGCTGTGAAAAGCGACTGACAGACCCCGAGATGCAAGAAATATATAAGTGGTTTTGGTGCCCACATTCGTCTCACGCTTGGTGACGAGCTGCTGAAATGTCCAGCGGGGTTGCTAACATCAAAAGGAAATTGATACCGATTGTGTCGCAACTTGGTAGGGCATGTAGGGTGAGTAGGTACCTGCCTACCCGAGTGGTTTTGACGACCAATTTCTCAAACTTTGACCCGGTCGAAATATGGTCAGTAATTAGGGTAATTGTTATGACCTCCCAAACGGGCTGAAGCCCACCCAATTGGCCCTTCATGAGTTGCAAAACAATTTGTCGTCCAGAGGCTGGTTTTGCACCTCTAAGGACATCAAGTCGCAGAATGTACTTCTGACAGAAGGCAGTCGGCCCACGGCCAAGCTCTGTGATTTCGGCTTGGCGCGCATGCGACACGTGGACTTGGTTCAGGTGACTGTTCATTTTTCCCTCTCAAATTGATGCACATTTAAAGAAGATCCGGGATGTGGTTTACGATGTTTGTTGTTCAATGAGTCATCTCCAATCTCTCCCCAGTCGTTACGTTGTGTAGTTGTCTTGTTGGCATCAGAGATTTTTACCCTCTGGATGCCCCCCACAAGCCACCCTCAAGGTTTGAGCCATACCGACGGTATGGATTTCAGAGTAGATGGCACAAACTGAAACCCTTAAATGCTTTTTAGAACACAAACCACCCAACTTGGAGTCTGTGCATTTCTACTCTGAAAGCACACTGTAGAGTCACTGTAGAGGTGTTCACAACTTCGAAGCTAGAGATGTGAGGGAGCGCGTTGAAATCACCACCTGAGGCAGCGAACTCTGCACGGGGTCCATGCAATGGGCAGGCACGGCACCATACATGGCGCCGGAGCTCTTTCAAAAGAGGACCACCCATGCTCCGGGGATATCAGAGACATGTAGAGCTGGAATCTCTGGAGAAGGGGTTTGCAGAGACTCTAGGTATCTCTCAATTTTGCCACATGCTAAAGATTGAGCCATATAGGCCAATCCTGATCCATGCTCCACACTCAAATTGGACCATGCGTTCGTTCGCCGTTCGCCGAGAACCCTCGGGGTGACGCCCTGCCGGCCCAACTTCTCCTCGAACGCAGGAAGTACGATGAGACCGTGGATGTCTTCGCCTTCGGAACGATGATTTGGGAGGTCGATGTACACGTTTCTTCCCGGTTCCCACTGCGATGATTTGGGTTCCACCTCCCAAATGGGAACCTGTGCTCATTGGGTTCACACCTGTGCTCATTGAATTCTAGACATAGTGCTAGACCTGTTGGTCTTTAGGCATGCATGCATCAGAAAGCCCGTGCGTGGACCCACACATCAAAGAATCTTCTACAATGAGTGAAAAAGGTGCCGGTTGTACATCCATTATTTGTTATATTATGACTATAGACTCTTGATGAATAACACCACCCATATGAAGATCAAGAGGTTTGGTGTGTTCTTTTCAATCAAGAGTCTACACTACCTACTCTTGGCAACCTATGGGAGTGTATCATTGTTGATATAGTTTTCTTTGACCAGATTCGTCAGTTTGTTTGCCTTGACTGAGAGACAGAGACTGAGACCTGGCGCTTGTGGCACCAGGTGGTCTCACTCGAGATCCCCCACGCCAACCTGGATCCCGCCGACATCGCGCACCGCGTGAAGAGCAAGGAGGCAGCTGGACTGGCATTGCAGCATAGCTGGCCAAAGAGTCTTGGCATTGGCCAGCTATGTCAGCCAGTCTTTACGGAGGAAGGTCATGTCGAGTCATTTCAGAGGTCTTTGTGGGTTGCTTTGCCAAGCTCAAAAAGAATGTCCAATCTTTTGAGCATGCCCTAGGCCCTAGATATACCGGGGTTCCCCTGTATCGCTTGGACGCGATCCTGTGGCCCAACATCAACAGTGTTGTTCATTCATGAACTCTGCTGGACTTGGTGCATCCAAACCCTGAATTTGGGCTTCCACCATGTTCCAGTCAGCACCTTCGTCTAGGGACCGCCATGGCCCAGAAAAAACCGCGATGGGCCGGGCGGCAGGGACCGACTCGCAGCCCTAAGGAGCCTGAAGAACCTGCTCCGAAGTGCGCTGTCAGCGGAAGCTGAGAAACGACCAGCGATGAGAGAAGTCGTGAAAGAACTGGAAGGAATCATTCCAACTTTCAATGACCCTTGAACACCCCATGGCGGAACGAAAGAATCCCCATGGGAAACGCGGCGGTTCTGGTTTTCCCCCGTGGATTTGGATGTGACATGGTGTGGATGTGACATGGTGATCACCTCGTTGTTGGGATTGCAGTTGGTCTCACCGCCACGTTCCATCCCGCCAAAGACGGCGGGTGCCAATGCGACGTGCCACGAAGATGGTGGCCGAAGTGTTTGACTCTTGAGATCCACGATTTCAATGCTAGATCGTGCATAGCCAAAATAACGAACAGTTTGCAACATGATGGCCACTCAGGACAATTAGTTTTTTGTTATTTTTTACAGGTGTCCATGTCCATGTAACTTACATGGACATGGAAACCTGTAAAGAAATCTGAGTGGCCAACAATCTATGTCAGAAGGTGTGTGAAACTGGGTTGAAACTAGGGCCACTAGGGATGTTTCTGTGGACATGTGTTCTTGCCCAAAAGAACTAAACTCCTCCAGGTCACCCCGCCGGCCCAGCCCATCCTTTCTACGACCGTGTTCCAAATGACGCGAGTGGTCCTCACTTATAAACTAAACTTATAATCACAGGCCAGCTTGGTTGATCTACAGACACGACCCATCGGACTGCCATATATGCCGATCAGTTGGGGTTTGGGGGGGCAATCTAGGCAAAAAAAATGGCAGTCCCGTGGGTCGTCTTTGGGCAATATTTCAGGTGGATTTGATCTGCAGGGGGGACGGATCATCGGATCAGCAGATCACGTCAAGGGACGATCGGATTGGATGCCGCCGTGCGGGCTGACGCCGCGATCCCTGAGGAAAGAGGAAGCCACGATCGCCCAAAAGTTGCCCCTACAAGTCCAGTCTGACCTAAGTAAAACCTGGTCCTGAAAAGCTCATGGAGTAGTGTTGTATGATCAACTCCAGTAAACGAGGTGACCTGTAGTAGGGTGCTTGAGTATGCTGAAGATACGAACGAAAAGAACATTCCCCTTGGCACGGCGAATGGGGAATCGTCCGCCACGCCGATCTGCGATCCGCGCATTTTCGTATCGTCTCGCCCGACGCCCGATGCCGTCGCGATGGGGCATCGACCGAGATGCCGTCATTTGCTGTCCGCACGCTTTGTTGTTTCAATCTCAGTGAAGGTTGACATCCCATGGCAGCATCCATAAGCCCAGAGTTCGACCATGTTCGACCATTAAAGGTGTTAATGAAGCATTCAGTTCGACCACGCGACTGGACCATTTTTTGGGGTTCCCCCTTTCGCCTCCTCGCCGCTCTGATTCTTCGTCGGTCAGGCTTCTTCCACGCAATTGAGCCAGCATTTGTAGAGACCATTGAAGCAAGACCACCTCCAGATCCTTCATGTTGCCGCCTATTTTTTGGGTGTGTCCTCCTCACTTCCACCTTCCGACCTTCCTGCTTTCCGACCTTTAGTATCTCATTGGTGTTCTACTAAGTCTACCAGTCTTGCTAGTCTACCATTCCCAAAAGACGCTGTGAAAAACATGCGCAATAACCATGCTGGGTGGCTTGGTTTTTCACAGATGCGCAACAAGCCATAGCGGTGGGGGTTCTTCTGAGACTAACTCTTTGGTTCTGGTCGCTTAGGTCACGCAGACGCTTCCAAGTTGGTTACTAGTTAAACTAGTTCCTTCTTTGTCAAGTTCAGTAGCACAGATCTGGCATGCTTCATTCCTGGTCATTTCACCGCGGTGCCGCGGGCCTTGTGCGCGAGGTGGCAGTGGCTCTACGCGTGGGAGCATATGCCGAAGAACTTGGGGCACCGCAGGAGGCTTGGACTTGGATGAATTGGTTTGCTGGTAGACCGCGGAAGATCCTCAATTTCCTGAAGTAATTTGCACTTGCTACATGGCCGGCCGTGCCCGGCCGTGGAAGATCCCTGGATGGTCGAACGGCAGAACAAGACTGAGCAAGAGCAGCAATCCACAACGTTCACCTGAAACGCATCGCTACGAACGAGTAAGGGCGCTACTAGTAGCTCCTGGCCTTTCTACTACTGTAACAAGAAGATACTAGTTTACAAGGGGCATTACTACTACAGTAGTAGCATTTGTCCTATTATATAGCCGCTATTAGTAACAAGAGGCTTATATATATATATATATTGCATATTGCCCATATGGCCGCTTCAGCTTTGTGCTCAAAGTGAGTGGGAACGACTTCTGCGCGTTTCGCGTGAGTGGTCGCTTGCTTGTGTTATGCTATAGGATTTGTGCGGGCCACATCGCAGACATTTGCACCCAACAACACTTGGAACCTCTTGGAATATTCAACTCCTTTGTGAACATGCGAGCATTTCACCCACTCTTTCCATGAGAACATTTCACCCACCAGCTACCAGCATCCACCAGCTATATTTACCATTCACAATTCACAATCCCCTTGTCGTTTGAAGTATCGTGGATTTGTTCAACTTAGGACTGGATCCCTTGGAGATTTTGGACCCTCGACACCTTTGCCGCAAGCCCTGGTGGGTCTCGTGCAGCGGCGGTGCAGCGATTTGATGCGCTACGGCAACGTGTGCAGCTGCTGGGCTGACGAAGTGCGAGTTGGTTGATTTGCAACGGAACCGGATCAGGACTGACACCAATCCTGAGATCTAGTCGGTCAGATCAACAAACATGTCTCGAACACAGAATTGAACAGGCTCCATCATGTGGGTCCGAGTCGACGATATTTTTTGGTACCCGCACGTTGGGTCTATACTTCCTATAGTTACCTGGATTTTTCAACATGTTGCTTTTTCCTTTTCCGTTGGCCGGGTTTTATGGATGAACAGGCAGAAATTCATCATTATTGATCCAGGTATGAAGGTTTGGGAGACAACAAGGACCATTTGTCCTTTGCTCCAAGTAGCACTGCAGATTCAGTCCAAGGAGGTGACGAAACAAACGAGTCAAGGAGGATTCCAGGATTAAGACTCAGACCTCCTGGAAGAAAGGAAACAAAGACACAATAAGACATGCCCTCAAAAAAGGTGGCCCAGGAGATGGTGGTGGCCCTAATAAGGTTATCCTGGAAGAAAGGAAATCAAGGTGGCCCATGATTTCAGACACGGAGGCATAGATGCCCTAATTTCGATACTGTCAAGAGGGGGGGATGTTGCTTGGAAATGACAGTGGTTTTGCCATACATGTCAAATCAGGTTATTCATGCATTTCTTGTTTCAACATCCCAACACCCTGCCACCGAGTTGAACCAAAGGGCTGCAGGATGGCTCCAAGATTGCACAAGTCTGATAGGATTCACCTGGCTTCCACGGGACAACCCGTAGCCGCTATAGTCACGCGACACTGGTCAACCAAACATAGAACTTGAAAAGGACCACTAGAGAATACTAGAGAACTATTTTTCTACAGACAGGTGGTTTTCTGGATATAGAAAGTTATACCCAGACACTCCATGTATGCCATATATGCCTACATTGGGGTGGTTTTGGGGGTCAATGTAGGTACATATGGCATACATGGAGTGTGAGTTATAGATTAAATTACCCAGTTTCAGCAAGTCGACGTTGGATCTTTGAAGCTTGCCATCGAGGTGCCTTTTTGCATCTAAAGCGCTGCTTTGGGGCAACGATTGGGCCGAAGCAGAGGCAACATGTCGGAAGATCAGGAAAACATGTGTTCCAATTCTCTCCATTTCCCGTTTTTGGAAAGGTGTGGCAATCTCAGCATGCCTTGCGTTTGGGTTTCCCAAAATCTCAGCTATTTGTGGCTTTGGCGTGGCACTTGCAGAAGTTCTTGTTCCGAAGAAGCTGTGTATTTTGCACCAACATACTGTACACCAACATCAGCACCCACCTGCGGCCTCCGACTCCACCGATGGCGCACCACTCCATGACTCGGGTCAGCGCCGCTCAGCGCAGGAGGCTCTGGGCTGCGAGGTGACCTCGGAGGCCCTGCTGGTGGCCAATGTGCAGCGGTGGCACGGCAAAACATAAGGGTTTTCCATCCATGTAGATGTAGACCTCAAGATAGAAGGGAGTTTTGGTTGTTGCTGATGTTGTTAGAAGCACCTTTGTGGTAGGGTCGGGGACCTTTTAGACGTGCTGTATAGAAACGTGGCAACATTCTTGTGCCCGAGCTACGGTGGGCACTGCCCCTGTGCCACGTGCGCCCACCCCGCTGAGGGCACTGCCCCGGTTCTTGCGCTTTTGCTCCGAAGTGAAGCACGGAGCGGCGCTGGATGGTTTTGTCTTCGAGATCCGAGGCGGAAGACTTCCCCAAGTGGTGTTTAATGGTGTTTGTGTGTGGGATCAATGGTTCAAGGAGGTGCTGCATGTGGTGTTTTTTTGGGGGGTGCTTTTTGTGGTGCTTCTTGCATGGAAAACGTGTTGGTGAATTATGGTGAACTTCTGCTTTAGCTGTTAGCTTTAACTGCTACACTTGTTTGTTAACATGTTCAGTGCACAGGCGAAACAGTTTCAGGGTTGGATAATCCAGGCAACAAAGAGAACATGTTGCCACAGCAGCAAAACAAGTGCCCCAACCTACAAATATAGTAACCAGGGCGCTTGGAGCCTCACATGTTTCACTCGAGAAATGGTCAAAGTCCGGCAGCACACCGAGGACATGATTACCCACATCAATGATTGAGTAGACTTCCATGTGTCGAGGAAGAACTGAGAACATGTCCAACCAACCTTTGCTGCACTCCTCCAAGGAAGTGCAAATTGCCAAACTTCTCACCCAACCCAACCCTGCGTTTGCGTATATCAACTCGTCCGTTGCTGGGCCTTAGGTACGTCCAAAAAGTGCGGGGGATGATAGCACGCCATCGAGTTACCACAACGCCCTGGGCGGGGAACAGCCCTCAAGGTGATCCTGGTCACCTCATTTGATGCAGGTCACACCCCTAGCTAGGTACTGTAGCCCAATTTACATGAACCATCATGAATCCCTAACATGGCCCATAGGCTTTTCTGATGTTTTGCGGATTCTGCAAGGCGCTCCTTTCGGACCTAAACTCCGAAAAGACACCCAAACCCGCAAAAAACATAAACCAGCTGGGCTCTCCATCCGCAACCAGCCTCAACAACCATCCACAACCATTCCTGCCACATTTGTTGACATGCCGGATTTGATTTGAGGGATCCATCTTTCCAACTTGAGGACCTAGACGAACCCAAGAGACCCTCTGTTTTGGTTCATGCACTCAGCTGATCTGCGAAAAGGCCGTGAGTACTGCGCGGACCTGACCTCTTTCGCACGAACAGTGCGCCTTTTGCTGGCGATGCTGAGCGCCGGTGATCCCAGTGGTGCCCGGTGCTTCGCGCGGAAGGTGGCAGGATCCGCAGGGCAGAGGGCGGAGCTGGGCGGAGGGGGAATTCTTGGAAGTTTGACTTTCAGTTGGAGTGAAAATAGCAGTGGTCTTCTTGTGTGATGTTTTCTTGCAGGCCTCGAGTTCAATCCCATTGATGAACCCTACAGCTCCAAGCATATGATACTTTCTGAGAAGATATACGGTATTTGAGTCGTTTTTGGGGAGGCACCCACCCCAAACCACCTTGTCAGAAGGTAGCAGGTAGCTCTTCAGCTCGCGGGGACTAAGGGGATCCAATGGCCGAAGATCGCTCCCTCCACTGGGCCGGACATCGGACAGCGTTCCGATCATCGAACGGCAGAAACAAAGAGTCAGAGGTTGATTGGTTTTGGATGCTGAAGTGCTGGAATGAAAACGAAACCATGGTAAGTTAACTACCATAAACTAGCAGGCAGAGGCACACATCTACCAACGTGGATGGTACAGGACTGCTTTATGTGTCTTTTATCAAGCAGTGTGGTTTGTATACATAGTGCATCATAAATGCTGGTTCTGAGATTGGAAAGATCTTTCCTGGGCAAGTGAGATGTGGTCGTTTGATCTTGTATATTGGAGTCACCACCGCAGCAACCACCTGTTACCAATGTGCTTGCTCACAGGTCAATCTTTGGTGCAGCAATGCTTGCAGCAAGTGGGTAGCTAGGTGAGTTTGAGACAGGGGAGCCTCCTGTGTCCAGTCAATCAATGGGTAAATTCACACCAATTTGATCTTACGACCTGCGACACCTCTTGGGCCATAACAACCCCAATGGATCTCAATGGTCCTTTCAACGGTTCACTCAATTCAACACGACTTGTGGATCTCCATTGAATCATTGGGGCACTCAACACGTCCAAGTTGCCCCGCGTTGATACTGTCATGACTGGAGCTCGTCACCCCCTGATTACCCACCCATGTCCTGTCCAGGACGAGGATGGTACTTCCAGCTTCCTGGCGGGAGCCTAGAGTCCTAAGGAGAATGGTGGATGGAGAATGGGAGGACTTGGAACTGGTGAATGGGGAGAAGATAGGTACTACTGTAGTGTCACACAGTTGTCAAACAGGTGTTGCAGCATATGATGTAGCATGTGTTCATCTTCCTCCGCGTTGGCAGAGATTCTGGGAACATCCTCGAGAGTCAAAGTGATCATTTTGGAGCCCCGACCTGTGACCTGTGACCTCAAACTTAGGAGATCAAAAAAGGTCACAGTCCTGTTCCCGCTGTTTGGTCTTTTCGGACCCATTTGCGTGGGCTTCGTTCGAGACCAGGTTCGCTCGAGAGCCCATCTTCGTGACCAGCTTCGCTCCCTGCTACGGGGCTGAGAACCCGCGGTACCAGTTCAATCAACATCCGGCAACTTGTCCAAGAATGATACACTTTGACTCACTAACATGGAAGTGAAAAACCTCCTGTTTGTAGAGGAGAGTGGTCTTCCAGGGCCCCATTTTCCGCTTCCATGTTAGTGAGTCAGAGTGTAATCGCATGATGCGCGACAGCATGGCACAGGAAAAACATGTCTTTGGAGGAGTCATGTAGGCTCTTGACATCTCTTGATGAATAACCTGCACCATCCTGCACCCATTGGAATTGAACAACCTCTTCATATGGAGGGGTTATGAATCAAGAGTCTTCAGTCTACATTTGGAGGAGGTTTTCATTTGGTAGGATGAAGCTGAACAACCATCCATTGTCCCCAGGAGTCCTGCTTCATCCTCTTTCAGCCTGAAGAGTCTCTTGGACGTCGAGTCTTTCAGCTGAGAGGTGGGAGCTAACGACTGGTCCATGGTGGACCTGTGACTGGGTTCGCCCGAAACCTGACTCCACAGGTTTTGGCCAGATCTGACCGGTTTTCTGACCGGTTTTTGCAGTTCATGGATCCCCGCGCGTCTGGCGATCTCCGCCGATCCTGCAGATCGATCTTGAGCGATCTTGAGACCACATGGGACTGACGAAGTCGCTCGTTTTCGAATTAACTCAGTTGCCCTTCCTTGGTATGGAGAAGGCACAGAAGACACGCATCCTACCAGCTGTCCTGGGTGTGGAGGTGTTGTTGGTTGAATGTTAAAAACCTCGGCCAGAGCTGTTCTCACTAACACGCGAATTCTACCTGAAAACCACCTTTTCGTAGTCTTCCAGTGGTTCATCGTTTGCTCCAAGTGTCATTCTTGCGAGAAATCCAGATCGCAGATGTTTTACATCCACTGACCATGTCATGAAGCCTTAGTGACTCATTGATTTGTTTCGCCACCTTGGTTTCCAAGGTCCTTCCTGCGCCACGACTTGCAGCTTGCTGTGGGGGAGAAGGGTGAGGATTTGGAGACCTGAGACCTGTTTTTCCAGTGGTTTTTTCAGGACAACCCCCCCCTTAGAGGAGGGACATCGATTGAGGAACCCCTAATTACCAATGCACTTGTTTGAGGCTTATTGGACCACCCAGCCGTGGGTTGTGGACTTGGTTGGTGATTTTTTACTTCATGCGTTGAATCAATCATCCCGTCCACTGTCTTGGGGAAGCCTTTTGGGGCCCTGAACTCAAAAACATGCCAAAAAGCTCAAGTAAGTAGGTGTTCCAGGAAAGGAAACCTCCTGAAAGCAGAGCTGCCGAGTCGAGACTCAAAGGCAGTTGTGGTGCTGCTTTAGACTTCATTTGCCTTCGAAAGCTGGTTTCCACGTTCAAAACTTGGGAGACTTCGGAGACTCTGGCTCAAAAACTGGGAACACACTTCTCCTCGGCGGAAGATCCACGTTGCTTTGAACAAGAGGCCTACAAGCATAGTAACAAGAAGCTACTAGCGAGGTTTCCTTACATGACGTCCTTTTATTGGCTGTGCGCGCATTTTTGTTTCCCAGACACCCACTGTTGGGACTGAGCTCTAACCTACATTGACCCCTTTCAACTAGCCCAATGTAGGTAAAGATGCCCTATATGGATCTATGTGGAGTGTTGCTGTTGCTGTTTGAAAGCTGAGGCCTCCAGACAAGCCTCGCAGAGAGACCAACTGGGATCATCCCGTGGACATCCGGGACCGTCCCATGGTGGCAGACAGGATGAACAGGTTGGTAGAAAACGAAGTGGACACCGCGAATACACTCCTCGAAATCATGGGCTTAGCGGAGTGAAAACCACCCGTTTGGTCAGAAAGGCACATGTTATAACTTGGTGTGAAAGATTATCCGGCAGGAGACCCCAAACAGTGTGTGTGTGTGTGTGAGGTCTAGAGGTGTAGCAGCAGAAAGCCTACAGATCTAGACGCATTGGGGTCCAGAGAGGTGATGGTGGTGATGAAGGTGGAGATCGTGGTGATGGCGGTGGCGAGTGAGTCAGTGAGCGAGTGAGTGAGCAAATGAGTGAGCGAGTGAGTGAGCGAGTGAGCGAGTGAGTGAGTGAGCGAGTGAGTGAGCGAGTGAGTGACAGTAAGCGAGTTACAGTGAGTGAGTCAGTGAGTGAGTCAGTGAGCGAGTGAGTCAGTGAGGTAGGTGAGTGAGTGAGGTAGGTGAGTGAGTGAGCGAGTGAGTGAGTGAGTGAGTCAGTGAGGTAGGTGAGTGAGTGAGTGAGTGACGGACCACCAAGCACGTGGTTTCCCTTGCACCTGCCACGAAAAGTGGCCACCATGTCCGAAAATGCGCACGGCACCACGATGAGAGCGCAGTATCTCTTCACCCTCTTCACCCTCGCCCCACTCGTGGAACCGAAAGTAAATATCTCCCATCCTCGCGCGGGCCTCCCATCGCCCCAGCCGAGGAATCCGCAGCAACTTCCGGCGCCACGGCCGCGAGTACCGGATCCCGGAGACCACGCAATATCCCCCGGCAGAGTTCATCGTGGCGCCCTTGGAGGAGACGGGAAGATCGGCAAGCACCGGACGTGGGGAGAAGAAGATAAAAGCAGAGACCTGAACGCATGATGCACACTATATATAGGCCCATCTCTTATCCCAAGGTATGTTGTGTCCCGCAAAAGGAACCAAAACCAAATGAAAGGCAACATGTTGATCAGCCCAGCACACTGCAGAATTCATGGTTGATGTAAGATGTATTGTAGAGAAACATGAGACGATGGGTCGTTTTTGTTCACCTTTCAGTACCTTTCACTTGGGATTATGTCACCATACATTGGCATGTCGTCGCATGTGTTCCACCAAGGTGTCCCTCCAAAAGATGCAACCGCCATTGGTTCAATGGGTTCTTACCAAGCAACCCTTGTTCTTTTGTTCCTACGGAATGTCAGACGACCGATCCACCTATCCACCGGTCTTGGAAGGCGAAAGGGTCCAAATGGGCCATGGGTCCGTTCACATTTCCAGCTGAGTGGACGATGAAGTGTTTTCGAGCGATTGATCTGTCATGCCCCGGCTTTGAAGGGCAAAAACCACAGGGCGATGCCAAATTGGTTTGAAGCAGGAATCTGGTTTTGGAGAAGATTTGTGTCATGTGTATATATCATACATCATTTTTACTGTATGTCATTTGATGTCTACATCGCTGAGGTGAACGCAGACGTTTTTTTTTTCACATAGTCCTGCCCTGGAACTCCGGGCGCCCGGCGCGACGTCTCGTGTTCAGTCATCGGGGCGGTTTGTCCGACTTCGGAAGATGATCTAGAGTGTTTTTTTTTCCAACAGCCCTTGACAATCATACGTCCCACGAACGTATCAACCTTTGAAAAGGGTCCAGGATCAATGGGATTATATATGGAATGCAGATCCCATGTACTGCAAGTTCGGGGCTCTCAAGCTCAGGTCCCTCAACCTCTCGGAAGATCCATGGCTCTCATGAAATCTCGTAAAACCCGGCCAGGCATTGAACGATCCACCGGTGCGCTTCTGGGAAAGCTGAGCCCGTCGCGGCATCGAGAAAAAGGGAGCTCGCTCTGGGGCCGTCGTGCTGTCCCTGTTGAAGGTGCAAGCGATCACAGTCACCCAATAGGACGAAGGGCAGATGCAAGTGCTGCCGAAACACGCACAACATGTCGTATCCCAGTGGATCTGGAATTAAGGTTCATGGATACTACAAATTCCAAAACAACAAATTGCTCCAACATTCCAAAAACAACAACAAGAACAACAAAAACAAAAGAATTTGTAATAGTTTTGTTGTTTTTGTCCAGGTCTTTAGGCCCGAAACACCCAGGCGCCGAGCGAAGAGCCAGAGCCGAGTCCGGCGGTTGCCCGAGGGTTTGATTCTGCCGCTGCCTACGTCACTTCCCTAAAAAATGGCTATGGTCGCCCCTGTGTGGTACACTTCTCGGTTATCGAAGTCACTTCCCTTCAGCTCAGAGGGTGAAAACCAGTTGACAGGCTTGACAGGTGTCATCATGTTTCAGCAGCTTAGAGTTTCATTTTGTCGGAGTTTCCCCCGCTAGAACAAAACCTGCACCATCGTTGGACATCTCCAAAGAGCACCGCATACAATCACAAGCTCAGGTGATGTAGGTGATGTAGGAGGACCGTACGAGATCCTAGTGTCCAATCACTCTCTTTTAGTCGCTGCGATGGTAGGCAATCGAGTTGTTGTATACAGAACAATGAGGTGTTTGAGTAAGTGGTCTTTGCCACCACCACCGCTTGAGCGCTTAGGCTTGGCTTGAGCGTTTTTTGGCTATTTGTGGTATCTGCCCTACATGTGGTGGCGCCAGAAGGGGCCTCAATTGCATCCACAGTTTCGTGTGGCCGGGGGCCTCAATCGCGTGGCTGCTGGACGAAGACATCCGAGTCCGAGTTTCTTGATTTTCATAGTATTGGTGGCACATCTCTTCACAGATCGTTATGCCAGGTGTATCCCACGAATCGTTTTTGACAACAAACAATGCTTTTCAGGGGGGTTCAGGCTGAAATCAGCACGACCTCCAAACGATGATCCTTTTTCGCCCTGCTTTTCTGCCCACGCTGGGCGGTCGTAGGCACGATTAAATTCAGAGATTGCACTCTCAAATCACAGGCTGAACGCCGGCTGAATGCAATGAACTATATATATAGAACATAGATGAACAATGTCATGAGATCCATGAGATCGCGAGAAGCTCATAACGTCAAATCATGTCAAAATCCTTGAACTAAGCATGCCATGAGAGATCCAGAGCACGAGATCACGACATGATCCGATTGCATCGTGTCATTGCACGTGTCGACATCTTGCTAAGAACATGGACATTGCGGAGTACTGGCAACTGATCGGCGACAAGATCAGCGAGAGGGGTTTCGATCAATAGGCCCAGTCACACCGGCTTTGGCCAGCGAGCTGCGAGCCGCTCGCGCGCAGCAGTTCCAGTGGCCTGTGAAAATGCTCGAGCGAGAAAGAACATGCACGTTTCGCTGGTGTGGAACATACGTCCAAAGAAGCGATCACCAATCCCAAAGAAGCATGATATGGGACTATCATGGCATCCTGAGCGGAAGGTGTTGATGGGAAGCTGCACGCACACTTCCCAATTGATGAAACGTTTTGGGGGACGTACTGCTTGACCTAGACTCTCAGACACAATCGGGACAAATAGACAACTAACCCCTTGGCTACCCCTAAGCCAGCCCCTTGATTCACATGCCCAGCGGCACCCCTGGAAGCAATGACCCAAATGCTCATTGACTCATGGCCTTCCACAGGTGCGGGGGCGAGGAAGGACTGATTTGCTGCAAAACCGTGTCCCCAAAAACCATCCACTCCCCCGCACCCACTGAAAACCTCGCCTCACCTCGGCGACGGGACTTCCTCCGCGTAGCCGCTTTCAGGACCCGGATTGGTACACCAAAGTCCACCCGCAGCGGAAGAACGAAGAACACATGGCGGGATCGTGGGGGGCACTCGGACGCCGCGACGCTTGTGAGCTCGTGCTGCGGTCTGGGGAGGAAGGCGAGTGGGGGCCGCAACGCGCTGGGCACCAGGTTTGATGTTCTTGAAGTGGGGAAAGCTTGTTTGGTCATCTTCGGGGCTTGATTCTATGACATACATATGAGTCATATGAGGTCTTTTTCCCTATCCTGAATTCTTATCCAGGAAAACCTATGCGTAGCTTCCATGAAGATAGCAAGGCATTTTCCTACAAGTTTGCTCCGCATGTGCTCCGGTGCTATGCGATTCAAACATCCACGGAATGGCGGCCAAGTTTCTCCCTGGCGCCACCTTTATCCAGTGGTACTTCCTTGCCTTCAGATCAAGGGCTTTCCAGTTCAAGTCGTCCTGGCTGGAAGGGCCCTGGCTGACTACCAGTTTCTCCACGACCAGTTTCTCCAAACCTTCCACGATCCTAGCCAAGGCGCAAGATTGCGGGGCCCTACATTTGGCACGCCACGCGGCCGGATTTGGACGCAGAATTGCAATGCGGTCGGTGTGTTCGGTGCCGGATCCTGATGAAAGTGGGCCGGTCGACGGTTTTCAGGGTCCTTGTCTCGAAGAAATCGGATGACATGAAGTGGAGTTGCACCATTCTATATATCGAGGAATCCAGAGGAGACCTCTAGATCAGCAGTGCCATTTCGTTCGATGTGGGGGGGGCCGAACAGAGTCCAGAGCATCCACTCACCGGATAGGACCAACATTAAAAAGCCACCTTGTCATGGAACTCCGTTCGGAGGCTGGCAACCAAGGACCCCTCTTTTCTCTCATAGTTGTTACACTGAACTCGTGGCTTCTTCTTCCAAGAGCCCATGCTCTTGCTGAGGTGAAGGATGAAGAGCCCTTGAAGACCAAGCGCTCAGTTGCTGGGCCTTCACCACGTCATGCTGCAGGGAATTCGCTTCGGACCGAAGCTGGAGCTGTGCTCGCTGTGCCCGGCAGGATGGAACAGGGATGGGCCAAACACCACATGAGTTGAACAAAAAAGGTAATATGTATTAAGTAAGGAAGGTTCCCACAGGTTCAGAAACAGCTTGGCCACCGCTTGGTATTCTGTTATTCTGTTGTTTAACTTGGATATGTTACCTTGTCGCGCTAGCAAAACGCAGGGTTACGCTAGGCTTGGCGCTAGGGTCAAGTACTTAGGTAACTTAGATAAGATCAACAGACGTTTGGTGGCCTCAGGCACTGGCTTGGAAGCGCGCTAGATCCGCGCTAGACCCCTTTGCAACTTTGACCACTTGTCCAAGTGCTTTCCAGGGCCTACTACTCCCACTACTGCAGACATACACACACAAGCGAGTGGGCTGCACGTGGCTGCATGACGTCCCGCATGAAGGCGGGGGTTTTGCATACACAAAAACTATCAACCATATTTTGACAACTTGCTTCTGGGTGTAACGGACGTCTACTTTCAGCTGCACATTTGGAACCGTTGGACTCTGTAAGTATAAGAATGCAGCTGTTAAAAGGGCTATGCACAACATACAACCATATACACGGCACGTTGGGTACATGACAGCCACCGCTTGGAATTGCTGTGATTTCAAGCTAGGATAATGATTTTAGAACGGTTTTTTCAGCTGCTCACGTGGATCATGATCCATGCGCCCAGGGTTCCTTTTCTTTCGAGCTCCTTTGCCTCCCAAAGCAGGATTGTGTGGTAAGCGCGGGCCCACAAAACATCAAAGTTACTGTATATATATATATATATGTTTTTTTACCTATACCCTAGGGCTCCAAGTACCTTCTGAGAAGGTGTTTGGGGTGGGTTTGGAGGGTCCAAAAACCATTTGAGGAGGTACTTGGAGCCCTAGGGATATAGATAACCCAAGTTAACACCCAAACTTGTGACACTTTGGCACCCAAGTGGCCCTCTCTTTCCGCGCTTAACATGGATCCAAGACACTCCATGTTCAAACCAAGGATTATTGATTTGCACTGCCTCATATGGAGGTTCCGTCCCAAGCCTCGAAACACCGAGGTTCAAAAGCATTGGCGCACACCCTACTTCTTGGTCGGGAACCCCGGCCCCCGGAAAGCGCGGCCGGCGCGCCGGAGATCGGAGAGGATCGGGAGTGCGCGGAGCATGGAGCGGCCGGGGGGGCCTCCTTTTGCAGCGATGTTGCGAGCGGGCGCTGGATGTAGAGTGTTGCAATTGAACATATATCAACACACACACACACATATATATATATATACATATTATTTTCATCACAATTGAGTCACTCCCTAGCGCCCTAAACAGCTGAAATGACTTGGCATTCGGCGGTGCCTAAGATTGCTATTTCTTGTGGCAAGGTGTCCGAATACACTAGCCTGCTACTTTTGACCTCTACCTTGAGCCTAGCATTTGGCTGAAAGGACTGCAACACGCGAACATCACCGGTTGGTGGTCAAGTTTGTGTTTTCCAGTGGCTGTCAACACGTGATTGTTCCAGAGGACCTACGACGAATTGTTTTCGTTTTTTTTGTTGTTTTTTCGCACGTGCTGTGCTGGTGCTATGTTATGCCATGTTACTGTATGCCCACGGAAGGGGCCCATTGTAGAGTCGACTCACGGCGCCCCGCTGGGCCAAGGAGAAGAGTTTGGCCAACCGCATGGAAGCGAATGTGCCTTCGCCAAGTGGGCCATGTGATGGGAGGGTACGATGTACGGTGCAACCCCTCAGGAGGCAATGAACAAAGTGCAATGCAGCATGTGCTTATATATGTGTAAATATCCCACGAGCTGCTGCTCATAGACCATGTTTGAATACCTTTGACTGAGAAAACTGCATGGCTTTCCACACACCAACGGACTTGAGAAGGCCCAGCCCTGTGGTGACCTTTTCAGTCGGATTCAACCGTTCCTTTCCTGCACAGCGCGCTCCCTTCGCCGGTCTGTGACACGATCGAGTCGCTGGGTGTCACGCCATGAGATGGAACAGTGCCACACAGCCATGCGGAACTGAAGTACTCAGTGACCGAATGTTTGTTTGCCAGGGTCATCCAATGGGTCCAATAGACTACCGTATGCCCTACTTACAGGTCTCCAGACAGGGCACCCGTTGGAAGTGCTTGGTGTGTGTTCTTTTTCCTCTCAATTGTGAGCATAGAAAAGCGTTGATGGAGTGTTGGACTCAACGAGTTGGTCAAAAATAGATCCCTTTGCCTTTTCATTCTTCCCCATCTCCCCATTCTTGGACATGATGCACTGGAATGTTCAACGTTTCTTGGGGAGAGATGGTGGAGAACGCGCCCGATGACGAGGTGTGTGTGTGTGTGTTTTCCCTTTTTGGAGTGAATCGCTTGCCCGTTTGATGAGGAATCCTTTGAGTTTTGGTTCTCGCTGGCGGGCGGGGGCACCTTTAGCCATGCCTGGGGCACCCAGCGGAGGTAGCGGAGACGTGCCGGAGACGTACAACCGTGGGAAGGAGTCCTGCATAGAGTGGTGGTTGAAGAGTTAAACCAGATTTGTGGGGGAGAACCACCAGGTCTGTGGGAAGAAGTTTGAATATTTTTGAATTCGAAGGCTTGGATTGGAAGAGTTTGGAAGAGTTTTGCCGCATTTCATCTTGGAACCCTGACAATGCAGCAGCGGACCTTGTCAACTGATTCTTCTGGGTGAGGAGAACCAGAAGGAGTATAGGTATTGGGATGTATTCGGGGTCTTTTCTCAGTCTCCTACTAAGCTCACTGGTGACTGGTCCGTTCACTGTTGGTTGGTGAGTCTTGACTCGCAACGCGCAATGGAAGGTATATGATACTGTAGACTGCGTAAACACCAAGCTGTTTTAAAGGCATCCTCCTGGCAAACATTCAAGGAGGCCACGCCGCTAAGCATTGATTGAAGCGTGATAAACTGTTAGACACACACATGAAACGCATTGTTGCTGATTGGGGGTTCTTTTGAAAGAAGGACGCATACGTAGAGTAGAGGATCGTCGTACGGTATAGCAGTCACAAGATGTCACAAACCTTAAAATGAAAGAGGCAGAACACCCTCTAAAGGTATACCCTAAGGCTCCAGTGGCCCCCGGGGGTCCCTACTGTTGGCGCAACTGCATCCATGACTGCTCAGCCGTCGAAGCAGTTCAGTTGGCCCAAAGTGGCCAAATGTTGGGAGATCTCCAAAGACAGAGGACCTCGGGATGAACCGGTAGGCCTATTCAGCTTGGGCCAAGGTTTGAAGCATGTTGCATCCCTTGAATATGCCCATAGGAAGCCACATCTTGTAGCGGCCTTCTAAGACCTTGAAGGATCATTTTCAGGTACACCTCAGTCAAGATCCTATCGCCGAACTGAAACTCTTTGGAGTCTACAGCCGTTGTTTCACCTCGACTCGAGTCGGCTCTCTCAACGATTCGCGTCGGTTACTTGGGGGATCTCCTTCGCGTCGGCCGCTCTCGGTGCCATGGTGAAGTCGAAGGAGCGCAAGGTCCTTCGCGTCCAGCGCGGAAGGTCCACGAAGTCGACCAAGGTGGAAGTGCCGAAACGAGGCTGAAGATGGAACCCCAGACAGTCCATGATAGGAGTACTATACTATATATATATAATATATATATAACTATATATAAGTTTCATTAAGTTTATTATCATTACATAATTACATATAATTACAAGTATAATTAAACCTATATATATATATTATATTGTATTATTTAATGATTATATATAGAGGTAATAGTTAGTTGGCTGGGTTGAAAAGGGGTAGTGTTTGGGAGACATGGGTGTGTGGGTGTCCATTCGCACCTGCTTCATCGAATGGAACCGTGCTCATCCAGTCGGCGGTTTAGGTTCCAGAAACGGCAGACCTTCACACCTGGCATGTGGATGTCCCCCCCCATGTTCTCCACAAAGATGTGCAGTCGTAGCTTTGAATTTAACGGAGAATTCGGATGATGTCCGCTGGTGCACTGTACTTCTTTTGGTCGTTCGTCGAAGCATGTGGCTGATCTTGAGATCGGTGGAGTGATGCCAAGGAGGCCCCTGAGGGGCCGGAAGCGTGTCTTCAATTTGATCTACAGCCACTCGGTGAAAGCGGACTGGTCGATCCGGCGGCCCAGCGGACCCGGGTCTGGACGGATCAGGCCCGGCTCACCCTGGATTAGGGAAGCCCATGTTCATTGGGGTTGATGGTTACATGTCGCAACTGGCAAGCAACATGGTATTGGGTGTGCTGGTGCGTTGTCTTCAGATCAGAGAGCCCCTAAGAATCATACAGGTCTCGACTCTCGACCACTTGGTCCATATCAAACTGTGTCCTCAGACCGATCATCCTTCGTCTCAGACCTGGGGCTTTTGCGTGAACGACCATGTGACTGACATGTCACCTTTTGGGTTTGGGGATGACTACGTGAGCATACGTAAGCCATGACCCTTTCTCGATCAACATGCAATAAAAGCTGTGGATCGAAAACTGGTGGAAGACAAGGGCAAACAATACCGGAAGATGCATCCTAGGCTGTGGCTTCATCTCGAGGAGTGGCTTCCTCTTGTCCAATTAAACAGCCGGAAACCTGCTTTTCCTCAAAATCACGACCTTTGAAGGTGTCAAGTGCTGTTGGAGATTGGAGACCTTTCTTCGACGGATGTCTGACTTGCCAAGGCACCAATTGGCAGTGCAACGAGGACTACGCTGTTCACCGCTTGGGTGGAGATAGCTGAGAGTTAGACAAGCGAGTGTTTCTTGACGATTTACCCCACCATGCGTGATAAAAGATGGGGGCACAACTCTTGCCCCTAGAGGCAAGTGTGTGGGAACGCATGTAGGTGGAAACGATCACCATCAGACATCACATGTCCAAGGGGATTTGCTTTGTAAATTGGTTGGTTTGAATCGAAGGCCACTCATGCAAGGCTTATGTCCTCTCTTTTGTGTGGAGCGGTGCAGGCAAAGCATTCAATGCCCCTATCATGCCAAGAGCCGCTTATGCCCGTCCAAGATGTTGATCGCAAGTCCATCCACAAGCCATATGTCTACCTTGCCATATCTCACGTCAAGCGAGTACCAAAAGCCTGGTTGGGCTCACAGAATCCAAGTCGTGCATTTTGTTGGTGTTGAAGATATGTTGATTTTTACCATCATAAGAGGGCTATTTTGAAGAGGCGACGGCTTAGCCATGCAGACCAGGACCTCAGCAGCTTGCCACCGGAGCTACGGGAAGCAACTCGGCGCATGAGTGCGCAGACGCCGCTTTGCTGCGCCCCTCGGCTGCAAAAAAGGTGAGGAGCCCGTGGCGGTGCATGGGAAGAGATGCCGCACACCCCTTCACTGAGCTCAAAATTTATTCGTGATGAGTCATGGTGTTTAATATGGATTGGCTAGTGGGTTGGCTTCCCCTAGTGCTTCTGAGATGGTGTTCTGGGGGTGGATGCCTTCTAATTAGGCCTCCAAATACCTTCTGAGCACGCACTTGGTTCAGATATAGATAGATCTAGGGGTTGCTTTTGGACATGATTTGGCCGATTGTGTTTGGGAGTGCTCCCTTTTTGCAACATGTTTTTTTTGACGATGTCCTGTTCTGGGAGAGGCTGTAGAACCAACTTGTGGGCCAATCATCGTACTGGACCTTGCGTGAACTTGCATCGATCGTCCGTACAGTATAGGTATACAACTACCACGGTGGGAACCTAAGAGCAATAAATCGACTTTGATGCTTCACAAAGTCAGTGACTACAAACGCACCAAGAACTGCAAAACATCCTTTGTAGGTCTAGATGCATATAGATCATCCATGATCATCCCCATTCGTGGATTTCCTCATGGCAAGCAACTTTGCGACGACCCTCTACCAATCCTTCCCATCCTTTGGCCTGACACACTCCAGGAGCTCACCAATCGATCCTTCATGCAGCTCCTGGCCCGCTGCTTGGTTGGATGAATCAACCGCAAACAATATCAAACATTATGGTGTTTGATAATGCTGACAAATCGGTATTGTCAGCGGGCCCATGATAGTACAGTAATGTACAGTATACATTTGTGTCCCTTGATATTTAGCCCTAGGGCTCCAGTATGCTCCAGTCGTACCTTCTGAGAAAGTGGGACTGGGGGAGGGTGCCAGCAAGGTCCAGTCATACCTTCGCTTCGCTTCGGCACGCCCATATATGGCTGCTGGAGCAGTAAGCTATGGGTACTAACCCTAGGTAATACATGGTGATACTACTCCTGGAGCCCAAAGGGGAAGACCTAATTTGGTGCCTGAATGACCCGATTCGGACGCACACCTTTGAGGTATTGCTCGTGAGCTGGGCTTTGAGGTCAAGCGCTGGCCGGTGCGTGGTCCAGAGACGTGCCGCGTTGGCCGAGAAGCGTTGGCCGCGTTGGCCAGACACGAGCTGTTTGGGTCTGGCATAACCGATCAGTTGAGGTGGTTGAAAAGGGGGTCACTCTAAATCTGCCAAGGTTTGGTGAAAGTGTTTGGGGAGTTGGTCAGAAGTGAGATCCCAAGGGGGTCGCTCCGTGTACCTTTTGTGCATCGCTCGGTACACCGCACCACACAGGTATGAGGGCCCATGAGCGTTTGGGTAAGAACAATTCACTACTCATGCACCACCAGGTCTCAAGTGTCCACCTGCCTACCAGAGACCGAAGAATTGTGTGCACCGAATGGAAGAAAGACGTGACCGGTGGATGGGTAGGTTGTAGGTGCCCAGTGGCCATGTGATTTGCTCGCCATTCCTGCATATATTGCCATGTTTCTCACACAGCTTTCTGTGTCTATATGTACCTGATGCTGCAAAAGTTGCTCCAAGTCATGAACTTTGCATATTTGCCTCATGCCTCCAGCAAATATGTTGGCAAATATGATCAAATATGCTAAGTTCTGGACAAATCTTTGGCATGCAAGATGCCCCTCCATTCCAAACACGAAGTTTATGCTTTTCGATTCAATTTGTCATTTCTTAACCCGTGCACGAAAGCAGTGGGAGGCAATTTCAAGAGCTGCTACTGACCATTCCATCCACTTGCGATGGATTTTTGCCGAGCCTGTTTAATGCAGGAATATGCAGGCTAGGATTGCACCGTCCCCCAAAATGCTTAGGAAGCTCTCCAAAAGGTTGCTCACAAAGGGTTGCATACCGCTGCAATTAGAGTGATTTGATGTCGCACATTTTGTAGCACCATCTTGGAATCCAGTCCCAATCCATGTTGCGCCCGGGTGCCATCCTTGTGGCAGTGGCATCTAACCCATTCTAACCCTTCCACCCGGTCCTTCGCCGAGGTGCATGGCTTTGACCAGGGCCGCCCGTGACGGTCACATCTCGGACTGCTCAGCGATGTTGCTACATGCTTGGCATGGGAGCTATGACAAGGAGTGTGACTTGCTTTATGTCATCATTGGGCGGACAAATTCAAAGTCTTCCGGACAACTGGGCTCTTATTTTGGCATACGTTGGGGTCGTTTTCGGGCTCCGGCCAGTGACACCATGTGACATCCATTCCAAAGGTGTGAGGGAGAAAGGTGTTATACTATACATATGTGCATCCGGTTTCCTGGTGACTGTTGATCCAACCATTGTACATTATATATATATATTGTTTCCACTTTTTACATGCATATATGCACTGTATGTATAGTTATATATATATATATTTAGGGTTCTTCACGGTGTTTTGGGGATTGATGGAGTGCACCCTGTGAGAGTACCCCCACACCATAGCCTCGGTGTCACACTGATGAGACTCGAGTGCAAGCGAAGCCGAAGCCCTATTTCGTGGACTCCTTTTTTTCAAGTGTAGGCTTCATATGCCTTCATATTAGTTTGGGGGGCATCTAGCTTTTGTTTGCATTGTTTGTGGACAGTATTTGTTGTTTTTGCTCAGCGATGAACTCTCGGTCAACACGGCGACGACTTTTGGGTTCGATAGGCATCGTTTCGTCGAAGAAACAAGGTGACCTGGGTGGGCCCACACATGGAAAAAGGTTGGGTCAGACCATCTGCGCATTTGTCCACATATTTCACCTTTTTCCAGCCTAGACAACATGGCTTGGGATGCCAGAGGTGCCAGAGCAGAAGTCACTGCCATTTCAGGTGTTCCATCATGGGACTTCTACCCGCTACTGAAGGCCCGCTACTGACGTGGGAAGCTGGAAACCAGACGGTGTGGGCATGGTGTGTTGCGATGTGGCTCATGGGGAGGTGCTTTTTCACCCGTTTTTCGAGCAGTTTCTTGTTTGTTTCGTGCTGGTCACATCTAGTAACTAATAAGCTACTAAGTAGGGGCTCCTGGCCTTACTACGAACGGAGCGTTCGGATGCTACGAGTTACGAGTCCGGGGCTCCTGGCATTTCGTACGAACGAGTCCGGAGGAAATTCTGACTACGAACGTCACAAGAATTCGCTACGAACGGGCTCCTGGTCTGGCGGAGCGATAGATCTCATTCTGGACGTGATGACAAAACGGCCTCCCCTTCGGTCTCCGAGAGACACGTCGCTGGAATCATCGGTGGAAAGTGGTGCACCGCAAGGATGACGCAGAGCTCTGACCCCGGTGGGTGAACTCCACTTCCATGATGATGAAATCAGCAGTGTGAGTAACCATACGGGAATTGGTGAATGGGTGAATGTGACTAATTCATACCATTTGCATCCATTTGCATTGGTGAATTGGTGTATCTGATACGGGACACGTGCAGAAATGCGGACCGGCGGGTTTGGAGCGTAGCGTGGGGAATGGATGCACAGCTTGGCCAAAGTGGGGGGGTCAAGATTGAAAGGCGTTTCGATAGTTTGTTCCAACTTGATCCCCAAGGATTACCTGCAGCTGTATACACACTAGAATACAGGTGTGAAGTATTGGGGGATCAAGTTGGAACAGAATTGAAATGACCAATCCGGAAGATTGCCCCTTATTGCGGATGACCAGATACTGTCGAGGCCTTGAAGGAGCGGAGCGTGGTGCTCTACCCCTCGCCCGAGCTGGATGAAGTCCATAGCGCCAAGAGGCGCCAATCAATGATGTTCTTTTCATGTCTTCAGATGTGTTTCATCGTTTCTTTTTTTTTATTTATTATAAGTAAGTGTTTCTTGTTTGTTAAGATGTTGTTTTTGGTTTAGCTGCTGATGTTTGAGATGGACTTTTCAATCTCAGAGACCTGCTGATGTTCCTGCATGCCCCAACTCCAGAAATTGCTATAGAATTGGGTAGGATTTGCAATTCCTTTGTCACCAAACTGGTGGTTGGATGACCTCCTGCGACAGTGGAACTCCCTGGTGTCCAAGTTTCTTTTTGTGAAACTGTGAATTTAAGTGGAAAGTTATCTTCGAGGCCTTTGCAGTTTGCGTGGCTCTTCCCACCATGTAACAGATGAAGTTGCAGCGAGGTCCCTTACTTACCAAACTAGTTGTGCAACATATTTATTGTGTTAGTTTAGTTTGGTTAGCACTAGCACCCCTTGTCATTAATTAACACATGCCTTATGGAAGCTTCACCATGAGAGGAAGGCCTCGGCCTTCCAGGCATCGGCTTTTGTCTCTTCCATTCTGTGATGCCGTGAGCATGCCCCATGAACGGAACCAAGAGAACCATGTTCCAGCATCAGAAATTGAGCCAGGGCAGGAGATGAGGAAAACTGCACCAGGGCCTGATGGAAGTGACATCATGTGACATCAGTTTCCTTTTTGTGTTTTCCCCTTTGCCTCGCTCTCCCAGCCTCATCGTGTTTCACTGGCTCTCCAGGTACCGAAGTGAGTTCATGGCTCCGACCCAGTTCTTGCGGCTCAGCTGCACGACCACATCGAAGGGTCTTAGGAAATGGCCTCAAGCCGCTAAAAGCCAAGATCGATCTATTAAGTGGAGTGGCGATCGGAGGGTTGGACCAGAAACACGAGGTTTTACATGTCAACCCGATCGTCTTAGTTCATGTCACGGGTAAACACGAGGTTTGTATGCAAACCCTACACAAATGTAGGGTTCAGAAGCTCATGGTATATATATATAGATATCTAGTCTTGCCCCGGTCCAAACACTCCAACTGGTTCCGTCCAAGGCACGGTAGACCGGAGTAGAAATTGGTTTGAAAGGCGATGATCCGCGTGTCCTTTCCCAAAGTTGAGCCAAGTTGAGCCAACTTGCACAAAGGCCCCGATTTTCACGTGTTGATCGGGCTTCCAGCTGAGGGATCGTCAGATCTCATGCAGGTCACCTCCCAAGGAGAAACAGCGCTGTTTCGGCTGAAAATGGAGAGCAGCCTGGCTGTCACTTCGTCACCATCAGCAGTTGAGCCTCATCAACAGCAGAAGTGAAACACCCAGCTTCGTCACTCATACTCAACGTTCGAGTCTGCAGTGAGTACGAGCATGCTATGCGGACTGCACGGTGCGAGTGCACGGTGCGGGTGTGTTTTTTCCACAACTTGATCAACCGAAGGTATAGTATATATTATGTACCTAGAACCTGAATGACCTCTATTTTGGATCACCAACCACCCAAAATATGGTCTTTTCCTATCAAAAAAGAGGTCAAATAGGCTCTAGGTATATATTATGGGATAGGTCATAGGACTATAGACTATAGGGCCTTAACAAAAGCGCTCTCCAGGTCTAGCACCGGGTTCGACGGTTCAACGGTTGATTGAAACATAGCTGCACCGAGGACCCTCACCCGCAAAGCACATGGGTGGAGTGCCAATGGACACCCAGTCGCTGCAGCGGTGCGGCAAGCAGTGAAGGACGGGTAAACGAAGAAGCGCTAGTGAACGGAAGAAGTATATCATCAGCCGGTTAGTGATGTTTTAACCCCAAGAATTGCATCATGACGTATTTGTTGAAGGATCACTTCTTTCTTGGCCTCTCAGAAAGTGATCGACCAAGGATACATAAAGACACCTGCAGCGCTCAGGAGCTCTTGCGCGAGGCTGAGCTCAATGGCTTGACCACGGAGAATTTGATGCTAAAGCAGGCCACAGATTGTTCACTCACCTGGTCCATGATATGGGTGACCAAAGCCATCGAAACACCTCACGGGGATTGCGAAGACTTGGGTCATTCTCAATGTGGTGGGGAAGCCCATTCTGGCCCATGCAATTTCCATGCAGTTTGATGCAGAAGTTGTTTTGCCTACATGGGGGTTGGATTGTCGAATTGCCCTAGATTCTGTGAGGTTCCATTTTGCTTAGTTTCCAGGGCTGCCGACAAGTAGGCAAGTTGAATAAACCTCATACTCTGTCGCATAGATGTTCACTTGGGGGTTCCTTGGCCACTTGATTCCGTTTAAAACGCTCCGCCCGCCTTGCAGGGCTTTTCCTGGGGTGGTGCTCAAGTGACACGCTTGCGACCATTTGAGGCGACGAGCGGATTGCTTTAGTCAGATCTGTGAGCGTGCAAGTCCCTAGACACTCCATGTATGGCATGCGCAGCTACATTGGGGTGGTTTCAGTTTCAGAGGTCAATGCAATCTATGCCAAACATGGAGCGTTTGGGATCAGTACAAACTCCTTGCTCTTGTGCCATGATGAACGACATTTGTGTTTGACTGCTGAGAGAGGGAAAAAAACAAAAAGCTTCATGACTAACCCAAAGGCTTCTCTTTTGGTTCGGCGCCTTCATCTTGAACCAGACCTTTTGGGCGCGGTGTGGAGCAACCGGCGGGATTTCTCCGTCGTGGGAGGTCTTGGAGTTTCTGCGGAAGAGGGTCATTCCGAAGATCCCTCCGCCGCCGGGCCATGAGGAGCTGGATGGCGTGAAGGAGGAGGGTGTTTCATGAACCAGTCTGGAAGATTACATATATATGTATATACCTAGAACCTGAATGACCTCTATTTTGGATCACCAACCACCTTTTCCTATCAAAACAGAGGTCAAATAGGCTCTAGGTATATATATATATATGGAATCACATATTCGGCAGGACATGAAAGAGCAAGCGGATGATCGGCACATGCTTCGGGTGTAGAGAAGGATGCGCTACACCGAGCCCGTGGACTCCCCAGGAGGAACAGAAAAAAGACGATGATGTTCAACACCTGTTTCATCATATTCACTCAGGGTCTTCACCCGGCATGTGATTTCTTTTGTTGGAGGGGTGGGCACTCAGTATCATATCTAAACGATACTGAGGGACGCCACATTGCTTGGATCCCATGCTGTGAACCTGAAGAAGAACAGCTTATCCGGTCCGGCTGGTGGCAGCTTGGATTCATGCTTGGCCCACGGCAACTTCTAAAGATCGGATGATGGATGGCAGATCTCCACTCCGATTCACAAACATGATACTGGAACACCCGTTTGTAAAGGAATGTCGTCTTCCACTGGATATGATGCCGTCCACGAAGCCATGCGTTCCACGAAACCAGTTGTAGCGCTTAGGCACTCGGGTTCCCACGAAGAAAACCGATGCGGCGATGCGACGCCGCTGGAAGTGTTTCCGCTTAGGCAGGCGAAAGCTTTGACCATCCTTCTGCAGGCCAAGGTGGATTTGGTGGCGGAGCTCCGCTGGATGGCGCCTCGGCACCCACGAAGTCCGCATACAGCGACTATGGACCGGGACAAGACCGGATTGGGAGATATTGGGAGCTGGTAATGATCATCACGTGATAGTGTATGGGATGGTCCATTTCATGTTTGTGCTTTAGATATCTTTAGATCTATCAAACCTGGCACATTTGGCACTCACCTAGCCGATAGTGTAGCAACTTGGTAAGGTCTTGAGTAACGATCCGGATCAGTGGATTGCTTTGTTGGGGGCTGAGTAGCCACTACTCTCGGTGACCCAATCTCGGTTCCATAGCACTGCCCTTAGAAATATAGACCTCACAGCCTCACAAGTTCGAGTGGCGCCTGTGTGACCATACCCTTTGACCGAAACTGCCTGGCTTCCAGCATTTGTGCGTGAATTCCGGCAATTTAACACTTGAACTAGTTGACTGCATGACTCACACGACCCCTTTTTCTTCATGCAAACAACTTAGAAACTCCGAATCTCAAGAACTTCTATCGATCCAAATCAGCGGAAACACCTCCCATTTTTCACCCTCCCGGTGGTTTCAAACACGGAAAGCCCGCCTGTCACCGTTTCCCGTGTGTTTCATGCGCAGGTCCTGGAGGGTCAATTGAGGGGCCGCGGATGGGTCACGTTGCCCGTGCCCCGCGTGGGGCGCCGAGCGAACTCCGGATGCTACAAGCGCCTGGGGCAGGAACGCCGGCGGTTTTAAAGGTGGTCAAATGGGTCAAGGTTCCTCCAATTGAATTGACATGTTTGTACACATCATCCCGGTCTCGTTTCGAAATCATCATAATTTCGCAGAAGATGTCAGAAGGCCGTTTGCAGCAGTGACTCTTTTGAGAATCGTGTTTTTTCCCAGTCTTTTCGGGGCCTGGAGTGGGCGAGAGGCTTGCGGGGCTTGGTAGCGGGGTGGTGGAATCAATGTCCCCAAGCTGTGCTAATCAACCGCAGCCCAAGAAATCAGACCACTGCGCACAGCGCAGAGAAAACATGACATACTCCTTGATTCAGGGAATGCCACAACCAAATCCATGCATGTTGATGGCACTGGCCTCCAGAATCAAGTCAAAGTGCGTCATGTTCTATACTACGTGGGAACTCAGGCAGAGAAGCAAAACCCAGGACGTTGCGGACATGAACTCAGCCTGAGAAGCCAAACCCAGGAAGTTCCGGACATGGATTCTTGTATTCCTTTCAACCTACCTGAATGGTTTGATCAGGTTTGTGGCTGTGCCGTGCTATCTCCCAAAGACTGCCAGTAACAGTGCTCCCACGGACACTGATAAATCAATCTGAAACATTGATTCCTGAAAGACTCAAGTGCACCCCGGATGCCCACCCAAACCCGTGATCACCCAAGCAGGTTTGTTTTCCATCACCCAGCCATTTGTTTCGTCCCAAAAACTCGCAGCCCGTCTTCGTTTTGAACCACCCGGCCCGTTGGTTTTGCTCAGCCTTGAATCCAAACAGGGAAGGCCGTCCCGGTCCAATGAACCCCCAGGTTCATCCGAACCCAAGGGGTGGAGCCAATCCGCTCTTGACTTTCTCTCCAGGGGAACTGCCATGCTTTTGGTGTGTTGGGACATAGGGACATGGCATTGCGCTGCACTTCCTTGGGAGAACTGCTACCATGCCTGTTCATCCATGCGAGCAGTACAGTGCAGCCTTCATTTGAGAACACGTGAGCGCTTTGACTGAGCGAGGGCATTGGGAATGGGTGCTCCTGAGCTCAGGAATGAAGTGGCCTGCCGACGCTCGCCAACTTAAGCGACTGCGAAGTTGTAAGCGTTTTATAGTCAGACTGCATGCTATGGATGTATCTCAAAATAAGGACTCCTGCAAAGCACTTGCTGCACAGAGAGGTTCACTATAGGTCGCTCAAGCAGCTAGCAGGTCATCATGGACCAACTTGAAGAGGTCTTGTGAAAGAGCCTGGTGCTTTTTGCTCCTGGCCTTCTGCTCACCCAAAGAAGGCACCTGTTTTGAACCGACCAGGGGCTGCCTTGGAGAAGGGCCACTTGGACCGCTTGGCACTGGAAGAGGCGATTCGACCCAAGGCGGGGGCGGCCCACCTCCGAAACTGGGAGAAGGGGCCAAGGTGTTTAGCGTGGGTGCCAGCTCTAACCAGCTCTAAGTACCTTCTGAGGATGTCAAGGTGGTTGGAGCCCTATTGGGTAGAGACACCTTTGAACTATCATAGAGGGAACATGGCCTGCAAGCCCGTTTTCCTATGACAGTTGAATTTTGAACGAATCCTGAACTAATGAGGACAAGTTGCCCCTGCAGCTGTGAGCTGGAGAAAAAAATACATCCATCAATTGTACACCAGCTTTGTCCAAGAAACCCCGCGCTAGACAACCGGATTTCACAGCATGTGGTCAAACAGTTCCACAACGTGTAGGTACTCTTGGAAGCTCTCGGACATTCCATTTCAACATGGATTTGGGTTGAGAAGAGATCTATAGTTGCATGTTTTTCACCTCCAAGAACTATGGGTTTTCGATGTCCTTCCGCCCCACTTCTCCCCATACTCCTCGCAGGTGGAACAAGTGGTCCAAGAAGCCACCCGGGATGCGGGTGGGCAAGTGCCACAGTACCTGCGGGTGGACTTCCTCGTGGACAAGCAAGGTGGATTTTTGTCGGGTCACGGTCAAGGCTTCACACCACTTTCACAGGGTGACCCGAGGTCGCTCTGTTGGCAGACCCTGGAAGTGAAAGTGACTGGATCTATGATCTGGGAGTCTATGTTGAGTATAGGAGGCACAGATTTCAGCTGCGCAAGCCCCGAAAAGGACGATTTGGGCTAGGTCTAGGTGTGTTTCTCAGTGGCTTTGGATGGTTTAGGTTGCCCCAAAAACATCTCCTCCGGATTTGTACCGTTCAAGTTCTGAGTGGGGTAATGATACTTTCTTCGATGGAGTGAGGGTTCAATAGGATGAAACCTGTGACTCGGCTCCTGAAGAATCGACCCGAACAAAATTGAGAAACCGATGCAGAGGAGTTTGCGTGAGTTCACGTGATGCAACATGAAACGGGAAACAGATGGAAACAGAAACAAATAAACAAAAATTGGTTTGGTTGATTTGGCCTTTGTGGTCCTTGGTTTGTACCAAAAAAACATTGATGTTTATATAGGTTCTGCAACTAACATCAACTGAAACTAATTATGTGCAAATTGAGTACTCAGAGGCATCAAACCAAAATCAGCTAGCCTTGTCTTTCTGGGGAGCGCTGACCGAGAGAAACTCATGAGATGAACCTATGGGTCCTTCTATGGTTTCATATCCCAGACACTCCATGTATGCCATATATGCCTACATTGACCCCCAAAACTACCGACCCCAATGTAGGCATATATGGATATACAGTATATGGCATACATGGAGTGTTTGGGTATCCTCAACGCTTTGACCTGTCAACACAGGTGCACGCGCAAAGAGCAGATTTCTCCAAGAAACACCAGTCATGCAGACATCTGAGATGTGTTCAATGGCATTCAATGGTGTGTTCACAACGATGTTCAATGTGTTCTATGCTTATGTTTGTTGAATTTACGGTGCCGGTGGTGTGGAAGTCTCCCATTGATTCTCTATGCTCCGTTGCTAGGCCGCGCCTGGCTGGGCGAACGTGAGAGCTGGGGCGCCGACCTGGTGCGGAACCAGGTGAACCCCTTGGGACGCCACTCGGTGGCTTTGGGTCGCGACTCGGGTGGACGGACTCAATTGGCTTTGGATGAGTTGAATGAGGGAAGACCTCCAGGTGAACAAAGAAGAGAGAGGTAATGAAACGGTACCACATCGTAATCAACCTGTCTCTGTTTTCCGCCGCATCATTGGGACATCACTCGAGAGCCTTTGGGAATCACAAGGCTACCACTGACCACTGTTTTGGACAGGTAGATGTCCAAAAAAAGTCGAAGTTCTGAAGTTCCTCCTTTAATTTCTTTGATCCCCAATTAGATAGTGGCACGGTTGTCCATACATTCTTAGTGGGAATCTAATTTGTAAAGTCATCCCTGCTACTTCATGCACACCTAGACCGGTAGGACCGGTAGGACCGGTCGAACCTAACTGGACCGGACCAGCTCGCGTCATCGCGGGACCCTTCCAACTAAGACAACATGCAACCTGGGAAAGGAAGATCATGTTCCAGGTCTAGCGGTCTAGAGCTTAGTCGATTATTTGCTAGAATCGACTTGAGAGCTACGACTTTTTTGATGTATTGTTCATATACCGTAAAATACATGTGTACACTTAATGACTATAAATCTAGGAATGACTTGTTTTAAACACATAATTGTGTTTTTGTTGGCTTTTGTTTGTAGGTCCAGGGATGAGGTTCATCATGGTGCAGAGTCTTGGAACAGTCACTCACTAGTGAGAGACTTGGAGCACAACACATTGGAACAAGACCTAACATTGAAAAACTCAACCGCGACAACATGACATGCATAAAGCCATGTTGCGGGTTGCGGGAAGGCCGTACATGGCTTCCATGAAGAACGCACTGGAGTAGGGTGATGAACGGGCAGGGTCGAGGTTTCTTCGTCCCCAAGGCACAAACCCCACGCGGGCTGAGCTGGCTCGAGCAATGTTGTCACGTGCCGCCCAGTTGACATGAAACTGGGTGGACACGACTTGATTCCTCTCTGAAGGTTCGTGGAACACTGATGTGTGTTTGAGTGTGTGCTGAAAGTTCCATGAGAAGCCTTAGAGAAGCGAGTATGGACCAGTATCGATAAAGTTCTTTTTGCAACCACTGCATTCACTTTAAGATAGAAACCCAGAGGTTACACCATGTTAAGTGTCAAATGCTATCAGCTTTTTCGTTGACAAGTTTTCTCTTGTTTGTGCGCGAATGGTCACAGACATAGTATGATGATGTTGACCTGCAAGTATAGTAGTTAGAGTGAGCGCCAGCTAAATAGTCCAAGACTTTCCAATTCCTGATTTGTTGGAGGGGTGAAAGCCGTTGCCTCCCTTGGCCAGTGCCCTCCTATGTGTTGTTTTCTTGTAATTATCGTTTTGTTTTGGTATTCCCTCGAAACAACCTTACCTTTGTAGGCCTAATTTGAACAAATTGAATCACAAACAATAGCTCAACACCTAGGTTTTTGATGGTTTTTGTGTTGTTTCAGCGTGGAACCACTTTATGACAGTGTTTTTGTACACTTTTATACGAAAAACATCTCCCAGGGGGCACCCGTTCTGAATTTGTTTGATGGCAGTTCATTGACTTTTGCAGACACACAAACCTTCATTGCAAAGCGTGCGCAAAATCTGCAGTTCCCTTGCGACACCAGCAGAAACCCAGTGAATTATTTTGACCTGGATCTTCCCAGTGACCTTTTGATCCCCTGGTTTGAGGTCACTTAGGCTTGTAAAAGGCAACTTAGGGACTCCAAAAAGGTCACTGGGAAGGTCCTGGGAGTATATGATACTCTATTAGCAATTGAACAACTTTCAAGAGAAACACATCGACCGTCCAACATGACAGGACTTTGTCGGATGCTACATCAAAATGATCAGAACCGCCAAACAAAATTTCAACTTTAGCAAACGCTTTACATACATTGGATCGTCGACACTTCTCAATCGTCTGGGGTGGACCCAAGGGGACACATCAAGGGGGATTTCAGTTGCCAGATGATACCAGTAGAAATTGTACATTTCGAAGGGACCTGCCGCGCTGTCAGAACACCTTGTCCGAAAGTTTGTACCCTCTCGTCCAACCACACCCAAAGTTGCTATTCCTGTTGCATGGTTGTTCAAACAGATTCAAGAACCCTGATCCAACACACTCCGTCCGATATCACAATGTGCTGATCGCGCAGCTGATCGCGCAGCTGCTACTACCCTTGTTTGCTTGTTGCTGATGTTCCACGGCACCGGGGAGTGTCATGAATGACTGGGCAGCACGGACTGATGACCCCGCCGGTCATGCCTGCAATCCTGGAGTCAACAGTTGGAACCAAGTCTGTTCATCCCAGTTCCGCTCCCTGCGATAAGTTGTGCATCCTGCTAAATCGTAGAGTGACCTGTTTGTAACAGTCAGTGTGTTTTATGGTTTTGGATGCAGCCTTCAAGTTTGAGATTGTTCATATGTCAGGAGTGACCTTGCTGGACCAAGTGCACAGGATGTATGTTAAACGGTGGGTGTTGATACATCATGTACATCTAATTCTTGGATGCACTGTGCCCTGAATCTAGCTAGCCGAGTGGCAGACAGGAAGCATATTTCAAAACCCCGTGTGTTGAGGTTCTTCATGCCGGAGGTTCTTCGTACCAAGATCAAGACCCGTCACTGGTCTTGCGTCCGTCACTTCAGACGCGCTGCCCACCGCCAATGAACGCTGCGCTAAAACAGACGGGTCCAAGGTTTGGCTCGTGTTTTCTCTGGGCGAGTCGCAAAATTCAGCAAGGGCAAAGATGTTGTTGGGTTCGAGCTGAGTAGATATTGATTTAAGGACCTTCAGTTTCAAGATGTTCCAATGACTTCAACAGTTGCTATTCCATGGTAGGTAGGTATAGGCAGGCAGGCAGGTAGGTAGGTAAGGGAAACTCAAGTTTTCGTTGCGCAACGTATCGCAGCAGAAATCACGATTTTCACGCAGTTGCGGTTGCTTTCGGGAGCATGGTTTAAGCATGTTTTAGCTGCAAAGATTTGTTTATGAGTTTATGACAGTTGATGTGTGTTTGCTCTATATGAGCTGACCTTTGTCTTGGGTGTAGCCGCTTCACATGTGTGTTTGTGGGATAGGTTTGCATGCGATGCCAACATCATGTTTTTACCTGCTTTTAGAGCCTGGCGCAGGAAACGGCAACCAGTTGGCAAGCCTCGATCCTAGGCGATCCAAGATGTTCGAAGGTTATCGTTCCCCCCCCCACAGCAATTGGAGGGCCCCACACATGCGCATATAGCCGAGAGCAAAAGCACCAATCCCATGAAATATTCAATTGACATGCCTCAATCTCCCTTCAACTGTGCCGAGCAAGTCCTATAGCCTAGACCACATATTTGATGTGAAAGTGCCTTGCAGAAAGGTTATGCGAATCGTCCTTTGGTATATTTTGTGAACGCTTTGCACATCTTTGCACGCCACCCGTGCGTGAAGGAGAAAAACTGCGTGCCGAGAGAGGAGGATGGACTGCAAGACCTCCTTACAAACGTTCCCAAATCCAGACCACCATTTGACCGTATGTTTTGGAGTTCTTCCAACTTCTCGTTGGAAAGGAAGGTGGGTTAGCAGCTGAGCAGATAGGGTCATCACGTGGATTCCCTTTTTTCGGATCTGAAGCTGAGCTTTGCCCAGCTGTTCCTATCCTCCTTTTCCCATTGCAAATCATTGCCATCATCAATGATCAGAGAAGCAATAGAGCAGCGTAACATGTCTCCCGCCCATGGCCACAGTAAGTCCAACTATTAAGAAGATGTAAAATGAATCTCTTCATCGGCAACCAGCTCTTCGTTGGCACTGTGTTGTGTCCGAGGCGGACTCCTATTGTGAGACCACCATCTCCATGCAGTTCAAGGGGAAGAAGCCGCCCGGTGGAGATCGGCACCCGCTCTGACTGGCTCTGACTGGCAGTCAGATCGCAGGGTGCTGAAGGAACCGGACGTTGTTACGGATGCCTTTTTCATTTTGGGTTACGGATGCTCTTCAAATCTACAAACCCAGCAAGAGGCCTTCGGAAAAACTCACCACCAGGCGTACATGAAAATGGTGAAAACAAAGCTTATTGCAACCACTCTGAACATGAATTTCATTGGAAGACTCTTCATGATAGACCGACAGAACCGCGACTCCTCCAGTTCAGTAGGGCGAGTTCGTCTTCCACGGCGTTCGGAGGCAGACTCGAGCAATTGGATCCTGGCGCCGTTCGTGATGCTAAGACATTACCACTTGGTCAAGAGAAAGACGAGTTAACATGTACTCACATGCTCCCACATGGAGAATCTGTTTCAATTCTATTGGATTTCTTTGGAACGCGATGCACCATTCTGAAACCCCTGTCGAACACGACGGGACGGATCCAGGCGCTGGCGGATCCAGGCCTTTCCGGAGATCCGACATCACTTCAACGCAGCTTGGCCGCGCGGACCTGGGGAGCGAAGAGGTCACTGACAGGTGGGTTCCTTGCGGAGCTGCTGAGGTGTTCCGAAACACGGTCACCCAAACGTTTCGATCCGGAAAACTGCAAACAGATTGAAAGATCACTGGTTTCAGAGTTTGGGACGGGGTCCTTGAATCACGATAACTAATGACAATAATAACAATACAGTAGTAATAGCAATGAATATATATTTATTTATATTATAGTCACTGTGAGTGATCCATCGGAAGGACTTGGTTTTCTTCTTTCAGACATCAATTCAGCCCGGCAAGCAGATCTCCAGTGCTTTTCCTGTAGGTCTGCTGGATGTCCAAAATGGTTTTGCCCGGGTGATTGTTCATTTTCCACATGGGGTGCCATGGAGAGTATGTTCTATTCGGGGGCCGATTTACCTTTCCTAATCATGAATCAAGGTTCAGGACCACAAAATCTTTGGAGTTTGGCTGCGAATCCAGAATCCCAACATCAACCGGTTTGAAACCCATTTTGTTGGTTTAAGTTCAATCCATTTTGAGCACGGCGAAAGTACCATCAGCCTGGCTCCAAAACTAGCGGATGTTTATTTGTTATCCAAACAATCCATTAAAACAGAAACAAAGCGACAGAGGTTGAAGGACCCTAGTTCAAAAAATCCCAGTTCAATATTCCAGTAGGGTCCCCCTCCTGGTTCTCTTTCAGAGTCACGTCTCTTGGAAGCCAAAACACTGCGGACATGGACTCCAGGCCACGGCCTTTGGAGATGAACAGATCTACGGACATCGGCAGCATGTGCCGTGGACGCCGGCCCGGGCGACCCGGAACGGAGCCGACGTTCGGCGGCGAACGCGTGACGTTCGACTAGGCTGTATTAGATAATGAATAGATATGAATAGATATAGTATTGAATACTAATATATGAACAGATAGTTACTTTGTAGTTTTTTGTGTTATATATATATATATCGTTTTTTGGGGGGGGTCACCACCGATGCCTTCGGCTGAGCCAGGAGACGGAGTTCACCGTCGGCCCGGGGCAGTCACTTAGCGCTCAGACATGGCAGGGTGGAGGAGGTTCGGGGCGAATGGGGCATGGTTTGCATGTTCCAATCCCTAGGGCTCCAAGTACCTTCTGAGAAGGTGGAACTGGAGTGGGTTTGGAGGGTCCAAAAGCCTTCTGAGAAGGTACTTGGAGCCCTCGGGAATGTGTTATGTGTTCCATTTCGGTATCATGACAGGTGTGCACAGGCTGGCGCACATGTTAGTATTGGTGAAGAGCCCGCATGTGAGTGAAAGATGTATGGAGCTGTGGAACAAGTGGGGAGGTGCGAAATACCATGAAATACCTGCCCCTGCAAGACCAACACAAAGCAGGCCATCGCAAAGTCTTAACTCAACGAGCCTCAAAGGAGAGTTTTTGCCGTGTACAACTAAAAAATTCCCCCCCCGTCCGGTCCGTGTGTCGGACGTCCGTGTGCGGTGTGTCATTCCGATCGGAAGCTGCGGACGGTTGGCGGGTCCTTGGGCCGTGGGTAGCAGCGGCCTTCGACCTCGGCCGAGAGCCGAACTGGTCGGACCGAACTGGAGTTGGTTAAAAGACACGGGGAGAGCAACACAAAGGGACCTTTGAATTAGCCCAGGTTTCCATTTGGCACAGAGAATTCGCGAAGATTAGATCCATTTGGGGTGAGATGAAGCTGCTCAGGTGCTTTGTGTTTCCAACGGGTTATCTCCATGCCGGGAGCCCAGTCGTTTGAGAAGATGACTAGATTATGGCAAGGAGCCACGAGAGCATAGACTCCCATTCATATATATATATATATATATACACATAGTATTATATAGTTATATAAGGTTTAAAATGATATGTTATTCAATATGTTGTATTCTATATATATATACTATAAACTATTGGATCGATATAATATGATAGTACAGGGTGTTTTAAATCTATGTTTTACAATCTTGCTCCTAGGAGACCTTTGTGGATCCCGATGGGAACGACCAGAAGTGCTACACGGCCTCCACCTACCAGCAGAGGCACTTAGGTGAGACGGGCGCTTTCGTTATTTTGATGTTAGTTTGATGCGGCAGAGGAGCAGTTGACCAGACTCGGTCCATTTCAATCGGAAGAGATTATGATAACCTCAAACTATGGGACTGTCCATGAACAGGTCTTTAAGAACACCCTTTAGTGGATCCTGCCTCGTTCAGATTTCGCAGATCCCGACCTGCACTGGTCCGACTTGGCCCTCATCCGATCGGAGCAGCCACGGTGGCTCCGGCCCGGAGCCACGCACACCTGGCCCCATGCGTGGGGCCCTGCGGAGCCCCCAAGTCCGTCCCAACCCCATGCGCACGGCTTCGCGAGCAGCACCTGAGGTTCAACCATCCCAGACAAGTGAACCTGTACCGAGCCTTCATGAGCATCTTGGCAGCGGGGTTGATGTTTATTGAGAGGTTCGATGGCACAGACCCCAAGATGCGCTATTTGGAACCCCATCGGACAAGGACCTCATGGGGTGCCAGTGCCATGTACTCAACAAACGCACAGCGATAGCGGCTTACGGGGGAGAGGCGGCTTTCTTGCTTCTTGAGCGGACAAGCAAGCGAACATGTCCAAGAAAATTGATTGCACACTCATGTTTTTATCAACAATCTTTTGTAGACTTCTATATGATGCGCCATGAAGTTAGGATGGACGCGGAAAGAGCATATATGTGGATCAGTTGTTCGGAACACATTGGTCATTCTTATCGTTTTCCTTCGTCGCACCAAGATAAAGACGTATTCACCCGAGTCACTGTGAGCCATTGGCATCCAGCCAGTTTCCAGGTCACACACACACCAAGCACATCCAAGCCTTGGCAGTACAGAAACATCTATGGCCTCAAAAAAACGTGCCTTGCTATGCCTTGATTGCTTGATTCATTGAGGAGGCGGAAGTTCCCCCTGCGGTCGTGGATCGGTCGGGCGCAAGGTCGCTTCTCCATGGCACACTATGGCTTAGGCGCGTGTGGGTCGGTGGGGGGGGGGGGGGGGGGTAGGGGAGGTAATAGGGTTTGGGAGAGGGAGAGCTGCTGATGGCTGTAGGATGCTGCAGGTATAAGTGTGAGCGTGTGTGTTGCTGAGCGGGGCAGGGGCTTACACGCTCACAAGTCACAAGACATGATTTATCAATGAGGTTCAATGGCACTTTTTGGCGGGGAAAGAAGCAAGTTTATGGTATAAACTACTTATTTATATAATATATATATAATATAATGTCGGTACAACCAAGTTCGGAACCCCTTGAAACCTTTCAATTGTGTCCTTGCCCAGATATGTTTTATTATGGAGTAATGCCCAGTGACCGAGTGATACCAGCTTTGGTGAGTGAGTAGAACCGTGCTACAACGCCACCGCCTGTTTTTTTCTGCCTCCAGGGGAGCCATGCCTCGAAAAGATCGAGTCCTATGCCACCTTGCTACAAGAGCCCAAGAGGCCGAGCGGCGGCGAAGCGGGCCTCTCGGCGGTGGGGACTGGCTCGTCGACTCTTCGACGGAGTTGCTGCCTTCGACTCTTGGGCACAGCACCTTCGTGCAATCTTCGACTCTTGGTATACTATGGTGTTTCCCGCATTGATATCGATAAAGAGAGAGAGAGAGAGGGGAGGGAGAGAGTCCCATAATTGGTGGATGTAGCGAGTTCAACGCAGCAAGTCAACTGTTTGTCTCCACTTCTTGAGTCCTGTGACGCTAGTCGCTTCGCTTCCTCTACCTTCCTTTGGCCCAAGTCTCTGCCCAGTCTTTGCCCAGTGGTTTGCTTCACTCAACCAGTCGCATCGACAGATGAACAAACGCACATGGCGCCTTCCTTTTCAGCCGGTGTTTTGGTGACACGTCCTCTTCTCAAGGCTTGGGGATGGGACGACGGTGGTGACATCTCCTCCCCCGTCCGTTGCCGTCCCGGCAGGTTTCTGGCGGCTCCCGACCAGGAGCAGATGACCGCTCAGGTGGTGTGTGTGTGTGTGTCTGTGTCGAAGAACCTTGCAAGGGAATCAAGGGATAGGTGACCACATGTGACCAAGCTATGATGCTTCACGGTGTTCTGCAAAGGAGAAACTTGGAAGGCGAGAGTTGCTCATGGCTTGGCAAGAATGCCCAGTTCTTTCGCAACACCATGAAATTCCAGCTTTGCAAGGATGTTTCACATGGTGATCCAGTCCTACCCCGGCAGATGGATTATGAGAGATTCATGTTTGACAGTCTTGTATATGCACCCCCCAAAAAAGCCCCCCCTGGGAATTCAGCACAGCTGCCTTGCAACCGTGTCCACACCGCGGACAGCCACGCGGACCGCCGCCGTTTTCTCAGATGCCGTAGGCGGTAGGCCGGAGCTCGGAGCTTCGCACGGCCTTGGTGAGGCGAGAGAAGTGATGAAGATGGCCGATGGCAATAAGGATGTCAGAGTCTCAGGGCACACAACTCGGCCAAGCTAGTAGGTTGGAGGCCAAGCTGCTAGCTGTTACTAAGATTTACTAAGAGGGCATGGTTCATGGTTACTGCTGAGATCATAAGTTTGTTGAGTGCAAGAGTTGAGCGGGGTACATGCATGACGTGTTTTTATTAGTCTCATCGTACTGTGGCGACATCTATCGTACTGTAGCGACCCGTTTTCCAGAACAACTCTCGATCTGAGATGTCCAAGACAAACAGACTGGCGCTCCACTTATCAAGGGCAGAAGCACCGGCGTGTTTTTTTCTGCGGCGGCCACCTCAGCCACCTCCAAGGGCGTCCTCACGCGAGAGGAGCTGCCGGAAACCGAGGAACCTAGGGGATGAGGGAATGCTTTTGGGCTTATAGCTCTGAAGCAACTCCATGCTTAAGAGTGAGATCCAGACTAAGCAGATATGCGCGATGGAAGCAAGGATTTTGTGTTGCGCTGTGTCGAGCCTTTGGGATTGTGCTTCCGAGAGGAAGGAGTCCCGCAGTTGTCAGAGCTGTGTTTGAGATAGCTGATCCACTAGGCCCATGGTACATCAACCTTGACTGGCCCACCTAGACGGTAACAAGATGTAACAACTTGCAGGTCCTCATGTGTTCTTTTTTTTCCGCTGGCAAAGTTGGGAGATTCAAAGGAATGGACGGATCAACACTCATTCTACATCCCTAGACTCATTCGGTCCTCGACTGATCGTTTGAAGCAATGCCCTCGACCCCGCTCTCTTCCCAAGGGCCCCCCTTCTCTCTCAGCTCGACTCAGGCACCAGGCCTTTCTGCCACGGCGGAAGGACCTGGGCGTGGCTTTGTGGCGAAGGGAATGCCCGGCTGAACGCTTTTCGGGTCCGCGAATTCGGTGCGACTCCATTCGTCGGGAAGGATGAGTCGCACCAGTCAGTTTTGCCCTAACGAGCCTGGCCTAAACTTTTAACCAGATGTTATTGTAAGGGCTTCGCCCGGGTGCCGCCGACCCCTTTTCAAGAGGAGTGTAGCAGGTGCAGACAGTTGCAGTGAGCATTCCACGTTTCAGCCGCGAAGCTGGAAAACAGGACAGAATTCCGCCTATGCGCAACGCAATAGATCAATTCAATTGTTCTTATATATAGACTCTGTAGTCAGAAAACTTGGCTCAGGTTTTTGTAATGAGGCATGTATTGTGTAGGGGAAAACGCCTCTGGAACAAAAAAACCCAGATGCAGACGGCGCAAGCCATCCTAGGCAAAAATCGTGACAAGGAATGGGAAAGTACTACTCGGGGATTGGTTCGGCGCCATCTACTTTTACAATCCGTTTCGTGAAAGAACGCCATAAAATTTTTGGCCCTGAAAGCAGCAAGCTGCGCCATCTACTTGGCAGTATCTATTGGCTCAACTATCCTAATCATGTTTCACACAAGTGTTGTGCCATCTACGGGGCTATTATCGTGCAGCGTTCTGTTACTGTTTCAAGTGCAAGTGCAAGGAAAGGGAAAGGTGAAGGGAAAGGCAAGGGAAGGATAGAGAAAGGCGAAGTGAATGAAGGAAAGGAAAGAAGAGAAAGGCATCCAAGGAGAGGGAAAGGAGACATTAAGGAATGGATAGCAAAGGAGAAAGGAAGAGAAGGAGAGAGAGAGAGAGAGATAGAATATGAAAGAAGGAGAGAGAAAGACAGTTCAAAGAGAAGAACATGAAAAACAGTTGGAATTTAACAGAGAGGTTGTCTACAAAAATCAACGACTTATATCAGTGTTCTTTGCAGAAGATGGCGCAAGTCTACTCTGTGAATGGGTGGAATGCCATCTATTATGCTTGAGGATGCATAGGTATATATCTTGTTTTCCACGGTTTGCCGCGTGCGCTTTTGGCACTTTCTGGTGCCATCGATTCGTTTCCGGATATAGCCATCTAGTCTGAACAAGGTGTATATATATCAGTGAAGTAATTATGCACCTATTTCTATATACCCATATAAGGCTTGGGGGACCCTATTCTGACGCATGATGACGCATGTGGGCGTGTATGCGTTAGACCGTTCCCTTTTTGTGGTAGCCTTTTGGCACAAGTTCCCCAAATAGTGCTCCGCACTAAGGGGTTCTTACGGTGAGAGTTAAGCAGGGTTAGATGAGGGTTCGCGTTTGTGGCTGCGGCATTTTGCGTGGGCCGGCTCGCACAAAAGTTACTTTTTGAATTCCTCATGTCCATTTCGACTGCGCAGGCTCGCATAAATTGGGGGCCGCGGTCTTCGTGCTTCCGGGGCGTTGCTCTCGTGCAGGTGCCGTGCTCGTTTTCGGAGCTAAAGTGAATTTCGCGTGGCAGGCGCAAGGAATTCGACACATTGGAGCCTCGAAAAGGTCATTTTACGTGGCAGGTGCAAGGAATCGGAGACTTTGCAAATTTCGTGGCAGGCGCAGTGTTTTGTGGACGTTGCAAAAACGTTGGCAGGCGTGTGTCATTCGCAGGACTGCGTTTCACGTGGCAGGCGCAGGGAATCCGCACCATGGATGCGATATTTTGAGGTGAAAGGGCTGAATTCGTGAGAGGGGTTGCATTTTTGGACTTGGACCTTGAGGATGATTTTGCGTGGCCAGTGCAGCATTTCGTATGACCTGCAGGCATGATTTCGTGGCAGGCACAGCATTTCTGAAACGCATGTCAAAATTTGCGAAAGCCTCGTGCAATTTGCTCATTTTGGATCTCCAATGTGCAGATTTCGTGGCAGGCGCAGCACTTTGTGAATCTCGATGTGCAGATTCGTGGCAGGCGCAGCACTTTGTGAATCTCGATGTGCAGAGTGCGTGGCAGGCGCAGCACTTTGTGAATCTCGATGTGCAGATTTCGTGGCAGGCGCAGCACTTTGTGAATCTCGATGTGCAGATTTCGTGGCAGGCGCAGCACTTTGTGAATCTCGATGTGCAGATCTCGTGGCAGGCGCAGCACTTTGTGAAGCTGGATGTGCAGAGTGCGTGGCAGGCGCAGTACTTTGTGAACCTCGATGTGCAGAGTTCGTGGCAGGCGCAGTACTTTGTGAACCTCGATGTGCAGATTTCGTGGCAGGCGCGGTACATTGTGAGCTTCGAAATGCTCCTATGTACTTGCCTGTGTGCTCTCAGAGTGGTGCTTGTATGTGCTCTCACATTTGTGCTCTCAGATGTGTGCTCTCATGTGCTCTCATATGTGCTCCCATATGCTCTCATATGTGTGCTCGTGAATCTCGATGTGCAGATGTTCTTGAAGGGTTTTGAATCTCAATGAACTTGCCGTTTTGGAAGTTGTTGGCTCGACCACCACCGTCAGCGCCACCTTCACCACCACCAGTACCATGACCAGCACCACTACCTCCACCGCCACCACTTTTATAGATATTAGGACAAACCACCTGGCCAGCCATGGCCGCCGTCACCTTCGCAGTTTTACTGGGTGCTGTATCCGCGTCTGTGCGTAGTGACTTGGAGCATCTGGGGTCGTGCGTTGTCACTGATGCGCTTGTGGTTGCACAGTGCAAGGCCTTGTTGCAGGGTCTCAATTCCAACACAAAGGGCCTTCGTGAAGCCTGCCAGACTGCAGATATCCGTGGAAAACGAAATGGAATGCGTTTGAACCAGGAGGAACTCCGGGAACTCGTCAAGACAAAGCTTTTGAATTTGTTGCCACCCGTGAAGTTTCAAGCGTTGCTCCAATATGCATCGTTGGAGACGCACGTTGAGCTTCGTTCCTTTGGTGACGTCTTTGTGGCAGCGCAGGAAGCTGGAAGGATCAAAGAACTCTTGCTTGTTTTGGGGCCTGGTGAGACCAGCCAATCAAGATGCAGGGCTGTTTTCCGTGATTGGGGCGTGGCGCGGCGCGTTGCCGGTAGAGGTACCGAGCGCTCGGTCGATGCAGCAAAGTCAGAACTGATGGGTGTATGTATACGTTTTTTGAAAGAATGCGAACACACTCCCGATGGGCGTGCTGCATCCTTGTCTGGGCCACCCGACCGGGGGCCAACCAGTCTCGCGGAGGCCGTGGCGTTGCTGCAGTGCAATCGTGCTGTGCCTCTCAAGCGCGCAGTGGGCAAGAGACAGGCTTTGTCTGTGGCGCCTGTCGAGCTCAGCCAATTGTTGGAAGGGTTGCACAGTGGGACAGTGACGAAGAAAGAGCAGGTTCCTTCTATGTTAGTGGCCGGTTGCAAGGCACACAGGAAGCATGCTGGTCGGGTTGTCCGCCCGGAGCCGGAGTTTGCCACGCGAGAGGCACACCGAGGAGCTGTGGAGCGTTTCCGAAGCCATTTGCAGCTTGATCCGCAATGTTGGAGTGCCTGTGCAGTGGTGAACATGCGGACTCCCCAGAGTCTGGATGCCTTTGTGTGCACTTTGAAGGATCCCTTACACAGAACAGCCACGCCCTTTGCGAAAGACTTTCGCGATGTGCACATCCCGTCCAACTGGGATGGACAGCACGTGCTTCGACGCATGGCAGCCATGGAGTTGCAGAATGCATCTGCGGTTGCGCGGCGAGAGGCATTGCCACTTTTGGATGGACCTTTGGTGGCGGAGATCATGGCGCTGCGAGGTGACGTAGATGGCCGCAAACCAGTGGAGAGTTTTGATTTGTTGGTCGCAGCTTTGAAAGATGCGCAATGCAGCATGCCTGACCAACCGGCCTGGTTTCAGAGTGCCTGGGGTGTGAAAGAGCCGGAGCAACTACATGCCCTTGCGCAAGACTTTGATACATTTCTGACGAAGCATGACCTTCGGGATCTGTGGACGGAGGCATCTTTGGGTACTGCTATGGTGTGGGTGGGCTGGTTTGGCATATTGCAGCATCGGGATCAAAGAAAGGCAAAGGTAGAGGAATGGGTCTCGGAAAGCCGTGGTCTGTTCAAAAGTCCGCCTGCCCAGTATGTATTGTCAACTCGAATGGATACCTATGCTTTCCCACCGTTTTTCAAAACCGATGCAGAGTCCATGTATGGTGTGGCAGGTGGAGCAGAGTTGCCAAAAGGGTTGTTGCCTATTTTGACAGCTCCTCGAGTGTGTGAACTGTGTGGAGATGGATTTGTGAATTGGACAGATCTGTCTGCGCATGTGGACCAGGCGCATGTGAACTGGGCAGAGTACCGTAAGCGCGTCTTTTGGCATGCGCAGCATGAGGAAGCTGCTCCTTGTCATGGTTTGCCCATGTCTTGGGCCCGCAAAAGACGCATCCTTGGAAACGCAACCGCCCAACTGGTCAGCGTAGCCAGCCAACCGTTAGGGGATGAGTCTGTTTCAGCAGCAGTGAGAACTGCAGAGCCTCGAGCCCCCGAGCGCGAACCTCGTGCCATGGTGGGATGCGCTGTGTGCGCAACGAAGGAATGGACCGAGCGGATGCGCCGGTGCGACATGTTTCGCACTTTGCCTGTGGGGAAAGAGGTGCGGGAGGAGATGGACGAGGAGGAAGCAGCTGAGGCTCAAGCTGGTTCGGCAGATGAGCAGGCGGGTCGTCGGCGGAGCAACTTGCTTCGAGATAAGCGCGGTCTGTATTATTTTGGACCAGCCGAAGAAATTCAACAGCTTTTGGGAGTGGACAAATACGCAGAGCGGTGGCCGAAGATTCCAGTTGCCGAACTACACGCAAGTTCGGTGCAACATCCGGATCGCCCTGGCTACCGGTGGCTGTTGCACACACGCAGGGTACCTTTGCGGAAAAAGGCAGAGTCTGCGGTTGCGCGCGCAGAGGCTAGCGTCGCGGATGCGCACGCGGAAGGTGAAGCTGCGGTTGCGCGCGAGGCTGGTTCCCGGGATACAGCTGTGGAAGGGCATCCGCCTTGCGCTGGCATCGGGGACAGTAACGGCACGGTGTTCCTTTGTCGGTGGTGTTGTCACAGCTTGTGTCACCGGAAACCCACGCTTCCCAAGCGAGCGCTTGCCAATGACCTGTGGGGAGGCCGCGAGCATCCGCTTTACCAGAAGCTTCGGGACTTGCCGGCTGCACGGATGCTTCTTGGACAAGCTCGGGTACTTTACAGGAAGGTGGTGTTGAACCACAAGCATGGAAGAGATGCGTGTGAGTTGCAACATGGCTTGCAAGGCAATACCACTTTCATAGCGCAGCCGCGAACTTCAGCCGTGGGGAAGTCCTTGCCGCCTTGCATGGAGGACGTGGGTCAACACTTGCAGGTTATTTTTTCTGTATCCCGCACCGACGTAGCCAGAGCGAAACCACTGTTGGTGCCACGTTCCCTTTACCTCGAATGCGCTCGTCTTCGACAACAGCTTTGTCCGTTGTTTCATGAGGTGGAAATCGATGTAGCACGAGCACAGGTTGACCTGAAGGAGGATGAGGCGCCCCCCGGGAATTGTATCTGCTGCTGTGCGCATGGAGGAAGCCAACATGTTTCGACCGAATTTGACAGGTCCGGCTAGCTCGCGAGCAGCGGACACGGCAGCGAGGTCGCGGGAAGATGAAATTGTAGAAGCTGACTTGTTGGATGAAGAGCCGGAAAAGTTGGATGCAGAGGCAGAGGGTGAAGAGTCCTGTGCGGCTGCGCAAGGAGAAGCGGGGAAAGCTCCGGTGGAAGAAGCAGAGAACCTCATTGGACTTGATGAGGCCGCGGACAACGATCCTCTGCAGCATTACGTCGTCCTACAGGAGCAAATTCGACGTATACAGGAGGACCAAGCTCGCATTCAGAGGAAGGAAGAGAAGGCAGAGGCCGCACAAGGTGATGCTCAAGTGGTTGCTGGCATGGAACTGACTGCGGCTCGAGAAGCCTGTCGAGGACACGCTTTAGAACTGCGGGAAGTGTGTCGTAGATTGGCCGACAGACATGAACAGAGCATTGAAGCGGAACTGCAACTTCTGGAAGGACCGCGGACGCCGGATGCCAATGTGTTGGAAGTGCGAGCGGGACAGCTCCTGTCCATGTTCCTTCCCGAGTCTTGGTGTTTGGCTTTCACGGAATTTTTCTTCGGAGATTGCTTACCTTTTGATCAATGCAGACCTGTGCGGATTGCGCCAAGAGCGCTCATGGCATGTCTTTTGAAAAGAGAAGAGTTGGAATATCACCTTGCAACAGACGCCGTTCCATATGCGGCGCGGCCAACGTCCAGGTGGGACAACGCGGAGGTGACAGCCATGTTTGCGGATACCGTGCGACGTCAAAGCTTGCTTCTCGCTACAAAAATGACGTTTCTCAGTCACAAGTCTTTTCAGTTAGACCTGCAAGCAATCGCAAAGGCAAAGGCCGAGGATTTCCAGGCTCTGCAACGATATTCCACGCTGGGTCAGGCTTATGCGAGTGCTGGCAACAGGGATGGACCAGCCATGAAAGCGCTGAAGCATCTGCTGACCAGCACTGCTGTAGTCCCATTGACAGAAGGGAACAAAATGAAACTACGCCATTTCGGACATGCGATGGACATGACCTTCGGCCCGCTCAAATTATTTTTGACATGTAATTTCGCTGATACCTACATGCCTTTGACCATGACAGTGTTCGACCCAAGCAATATGGAAAGACTGTGCGAGACTCAGTGGGATCTCTTGGCAGAACGACCTCTTTTGCCTGCTTTACAGCACATGCATCGGGTCGTGGCCAGATCGCCAGTGTTAAATTTCTTGTGCACTTGCGATTTGGAGCAAAGAAGTGTTATGATGTTGGTTTGCAGTGACAAATGAAAGAAGTGTTTTTGTACTTTGGGAGCGGGAATGGACACACTTGTGAGAGTAAAATTGGTTCTCTCAGATGTGCGCAGCATCCCCAGACCCCAGAGTTCACTTTGTTTTCCTCAAAAGCTTTGCAAGGTCAGTAAAGTAAGCCCTTGCGAGGAGTCCTCGCCACTCATCATCAGAGCCATAACCGCACCACTAAAGAAACATCGTTCATAGTTCATACTCGCCTAAACTTTTTGGAGGATAGTTTCACTTCCTAGTACTAGAAGAACTGTACATCATGACCATGAAGGCCCATGATGACGGTCAGCGGCGGTCAGGCGAACCGCGTAAACGAAAATGTGCAACCTTTTGTTGCTGTTCCCTAACATCAAAATATGTAATCGTTGAATTCCACTGGCCACCCTTTTCTGCAGTTTCTTCTTTGATCACCAAAAAGCGCAGCTCCTCTTGAACAATCACATCATTGTTGCCGATATTGAGGGCATTGTGCATGTAAAGCCATCGAATTAGCTCCATCATTTCATCTGAATCATCGCAGGGCTCAAAGTCACTCTGGTCATCACCCTCGATGAAATACAGGTAAGCACCGGCAACAAAGCATCCATGAGGCCAATCAATGCCTCAAAATTTGTTACTATTAAGTACTAAAACAGGTTCCCTTAAACAAAGATATAAACAAAAGGTTTTGAACAAATGAAATGACAGCAAAGATCAGTGTCAAGGGACCCATCACACGACTCACCACATCAGCTTGGAGGATTCGTTCTGAAACCGAAGCCATGGGCAAGTTCAACGACGCATGCAACAACTAACAACAAAAAAACCTTGGAAACGGGAAATGGCTTCAACATATCCCATCAATGTGTATAGGTTGTGTGTTTCTTTTGTGTGTTAAGTTTCACGTATTATGTGCAGCAAAAGATTCACAGAATCAGAGGGCGCTCCATCTTTTTCACCACAGTGACCCCTGTAACTTCAAGTTTGCAAAAGTAGTATTGTTCAGCAGTTCAGCTGACCTGGCACTTAACCTACTTCTACTGGTGATTGAAAAACGTGCCAATCTTGGCGGTCTTTGCGATCGCCTCAGACTTGCCGCTGCCCTTTCTCTTTCTATTTGCCGCCTCCGCGTCCTTGTTGCCTGGTGCTTTTGCCTTTGCTGATGCTTTCTTTGCTGCGGCTGCTTTTTTGGGAGCAGCCTTCTTCTCAGCTGATGCCACACCCTTTCTCTTTTCAACCTTGGAGTTCCCACCCTTGATCGCCTCCTCCTCCTCAGCCGCAGCCTCAGCCTCACGAGCAGCCACTTCACCTTCTGGTACTTCTTCTGCGGGTTCCGACGGCACCTCTGACTCCTTTGGTTTCTCTTCTTCCGTTGGCGTCGGCGTCAGAGCCAGAGTGGGCATAGTCTCTGGTGCCGTCTCCTTGGGTGCCTCTGCTGCGGCTGCCAACTGAGATGATGACGCCGCTGGTGCTTCAGGTGATTCAGGTGCCTCAGGTGCTCCTGCTCCACCCCCATCATTCAAGATGCTGCTGATCTGGTCTCCCTTTGACTCTGCCTCCGCTGCTGCGTCCGCCGCCTCCGTTTCTGCAATGTCCGTTTTGGAAGCTGCCGTTTCACCTTGGCCCTCTGTCAACTCTGCCGCGACCTGAACCTCCTGAGACTGAGGCTGAGCCGGCACCGGCACCAAGTTCTTGTTCTCATCAGCCTGAGCCTTGTCATTCTTGGAGTCAGAGCCGTCAGAGCCATCAACAACAGGTCCCAACTGTCCCAACTTCACTGGCAACGACTCTTCATCCCAAAAGACTGATTGGCTAGCCCCATGCTCAAACTCAGGCTCATTCGGCGGCGTAGGCACAGCCATCGCCATATTTCGAGAGACCGTGACTGTTTGCTCTTTGGTCGGTGGCAGAACCTCTTCATCCGGCAAAGAATTCAAGACCAAGTCCAGCACTGGGTTGGAAGCCACCTCAATAGGGTTGATGGTTCAGGATCCCGAATCCACCCAGCCCAACAGTGCAACAAACTTAAGGTAATGCCATTGCCAGGTTCAGTCTATCGTCCAGTGATATAAGTAGTATATAGTATAGCCAAATAGTCCAATAGTGTAAAAAAGAACTCAAAACACAATGGAAATGATTTGGATGATGTTCAGTGTATAGTCTACAACTGTGATTTCGTCCCGTCACCTGCGCAGCAACGATCTGGAAGCTTCTGTGTAGATCGTCAGTGAAGAAACAAACGTTTCTCCTGACTCTGACTCTGACAGCTGACAACCCGAGGTGTGTGGAGGATGTCCACGCTCCACAGGCTTTCTCCAAACAAATATACTGTTTCTCCTATCTATCTTATGTCTTTACACCAATATATCCTAAACCCTGCCCTGAACTAAGGACACACACACACACCCCTACACACACAGCATCAGCACCGCCGCGGTCGCGCCCCAACAATGTCCTCACAGCAATGGAGGAATCAGTCAGCGACTTCTCCACCAACAGGTACCCGCTCGGAATGTACCAGAGGTCTCCAGTCTTGACAAAGCCAGCAACAAGGGTTTGCATACCTGTCAGTGAGTCTTTGTTTGATTTGCTTGGCTGGCTTGTGTTTTTGCTTGGTTTGTTTGTTGGTGGGTCCAAACTTCAAGATGTAAGAAGGTAAAGGAAACACATATAAATCATATAAACATATATAAACAAATATATTTGTCCAGCCGGGTTGCTCAGCTGATCTGGAATCTGCGATGACGTCATGCTTTGGAGTCTGTCCCTTGCGACTTGAAGGCTGGAGGTCTCGAAGAAACTCATGCACTCCTCCACCATGGCCATCACCACGATTTTTGTCCCCAGCACCTCATTTGCATCTGTACACAAGGCAATTGCGCCCTGACTATCAATACTCTCTCTCTCTCTCTTTGACTCTTTCTCTCACCAAGTGGCTGAGTGGGAAAATATACCTAACCCGGCCCGGAACTACCCCAATCTTTGAATGGTTCATACTGTATCTATTGAACATTTGCAGTCACAACCTGTTTGTCTGGCAGTCTGGGAACTTAGTAGAAGCCAGGAGGCCTGCAGTCTGATGCTGCCAACCGAATTGTTGTCAATGCCGGCGTAGACTGTCCCTTGCTGCATGCCGACAATGCTGAGTGCGTGAAGTTCTTTGCACCCTAGCATGTCCTTTTCGCTGTGACCACCTCAGCTCATTGTTATTGTCGGACTGTCGGACTGCGATCGATCCTGCCACTTCCCCAAAACGAGTGCTGCTACACCACAGGACTGGAGAGAGTGAGGGAACAAAACAGGTCCGAATCCGAACAATGACAGTCTTGCAGATGGCAGATGGTAGTCTTTAGTCTTTAGCCCTGACACTGATGACAAAGCAAGATCAAAGATGTTGAAGCTTTACCAGTTTGACCAAGGGGCCAGTGCGTACTTCCTCTTCCAGGATCTCGTCAGAAATGTACAAGCCAGCTTCTCCGCTCCAAACGTCCTCCGGCATCATGCGTAGCAAGGAATCTTTGATCTCATCAACGGCTTTCTTGGCAGATGAGTCTTCAGCTCCATCAGAGGTAGTGGACCGAATCACAGCCCTGGACAGTAGACAGTAGACAGGAGACTGAACTAACAATTGGAATGTCGTTTGAACAACTGGGTGGGTGCAACCAAATGCCAAATTGGAGTTCAATAGTTCAACATCACACAAATCAAAATCCTGTCCGCTGAAATCTGAAACACAAAGCATATCCTTTTGCACATATAGCCAAGTGACGTCATACGCGTGGTTTTCGAAGCCTTGACTTGCTGGTGAAAGGTGTCAATGACATTGTCAATGAAGCGCTTGTTAGGAGCATCCTTGCACACAGTCGCAAGGGTGTTACGCCCCTTCCTGATGATGCAAGGTAGACCTGGATCTTGTTTTCCATCCATCTCCTTCACAACGGCCATGGGGCGCTTGGAGCTCATATGCCTGTAGTGGCATGTCATGTCATCCCACAAATAAAAATCCAATCTCCCATATTTAACTTTGACTTTAACCCATACACTGTTGGTAATGACTGACTCACTGACTCACTGACCAAACATAAAACAAAAACCAGTTCAATTTTAAAATGAGTTGCTTGAAGCACTTCAAGACCTCTGGGTCCGAATCGGCCATTTGTTGTAGGTTTGGTCGCCCCTGAAGGCCTCCGTGTGAACTGTTCGGGTTGTTGGCCTTTGCCATGTGCTCCTCGTACTTTTCTCTGGCCTTTTTCGTAGACTTGATCATTTGGGCATAGTCTGTCATGGAACGCTTTGCCGCCGCAATGCATGCCTTCACTGCCTTGACAGCTTCCATGAGCTCTGTGTTCTGCTCATCAATGCCCTCCTTGGTTGGTAGATTCTCGTACAGCTTCTCAGGGCTGCAGTAGTCAATGTATGCCTGGACTTTATTGGCATTCTCCTGCAGGAAAGCATCCGATTTCAAGATGACCAGAGCATTCTCTGTTGCTCGATCTTCCACTTTCTGGTCATCGGTCAAGCCGTCCAAACTCATACATTTGGATCCAATGCTTAGCACTTTGAGAAGAAGATGTCGACCCAGGATGGTGAACATGATCCGGATGCAAGCTGCAGTGTCTCCAAGATCCAAGGAGGAATCATTGACAAGGCGGTCCTCTGTAATCCCATGTTCCTTCAAGTTTTTTGCCTTCTCTGCCATTTCTGGGTGCTCACCATAGAAGTTCTCCAACTTCGTTTCGACCTCCCTGAAGGCTGCCTGAACAAACTTGATATGAGGAAGAAGCTTGGTAGCAGTCCGCAAGCGATGTGTAGGAATGTCCACTTTCTTGCCCTCTCGGACCGATTCTCTTCGCTTCCTATTTTTTTGTTTGCCACTTGCAGAATTTTCAGGTCCCAAGATCAACGTATCTTCAACGACGCTGGAGTCAAGTAGGAAGCTGCAATCCTGTGCTGCTGCCAGAGGAGCTGTTCTTTTATTTTTATTTTTATCACAGTACTAGGCCGCTAAGTTAGCCATAATCTATACAATCCTATTCAACTTAAACTTAAACAATCTTAAACATAACAGAAGCGAACTGAATAATGGGAAAACACAGGAAGACAAACAACTCTTAGAGTCTTAGAGTCTTGGACATGTGTCTTTATATACGGCAAAATGACTGAGCACTCTCTCAGGAACCTTGAAGAAAGTCTCATCGGCCGACATAGATATAAACGACAGTGCACGCTGTCGTGCTGCGGCAAGTGTTTTTTGATTTGCATCTTTGCTTTGCTCAACCACAGAAGCCGAACGCTTGTCATCAAAAATCTGCTCCTTGGATTTGCTGATAGAGGTCTGAACCCAAACATGTTGATGTTTCTCATTCTTGCCCGTCTTGGGGTTGTAGATCTCGATCATCTCCTGGCAAGAAAGACACTTGTTGCAAATTTACATGGAAGTGACACACTGTCAACTTTCAACCAGATGGTTCTTTTGGAATTTGATGTGGCAACCTTCAAACTTCCGGACCCACTCCAATCATATGAAAACGTGTCAGTGATAAGACAAGATGAGTATATAGAAGTTGTTGTTTAGTAAAACAGAAACATATGACCCGTATGTCCTTGTCGGTATCTTTGTTCTGTGGGTTCACATCTCTGATCCAAGCTCGTTGTGCTTCTTCTGGAGTAAGGCGGTCACCAGGTGGTAGCTTTTGCGTGTGCCACTCAATGAAGGCAGTCTGCCTCATAGCGTCCCAACCCGAACCCAATCTTGATCGCTTGATGGTCTCTTGCGTCTCAGAGTAGAGCACCTGGGATGAGGGATGATGCGGCTCTGGGCCCTGGCTTACTTAGATCTCCGACTCCGAAAGCCAAAAATGACTAATTAGATATTGGATCAACACTTCACTGACCAAACTCTCCAGCAGAAACTTAAGAAAAGAGGGACGGCCGACGTCCCCTATCTGTCCGAATCTGTCCCAGCAGCCATGGAAACATGATAGGAGAAGTACAACAAAAAAACATAGAGGAAAAATGAGTTTCATAACATGACATTAAGGACAAAGGCACTGTGCGCGGATTGAAAGGCTGACGCTGGTTTCCACGTCCACGCTTTCCGGCTGCAGATCCCGACTCTCCATACTCTTTGAAGATCTGCCTATACTTTTCAGGATCTTCCTTTGCTAAATTCTGTAGGTATTTTGAGGTGTCATCACCCGCCCCCGACATCTCACTACAACCAGCAGCTTCATCAGCAGCGGAAGTAGTAGGCAGACTTCCCTTGCTGGCATTCAGAATCCCACGCAGCTGGAGACTGCATTTGGGGCAGTGACCTGCATATCTCGTGGACTTCTTTGAAGGAAAGTCGTTCATGCAAAAGAGGTGCAAACACACTATGCATGTGATCATCTCAGCAGCATCGACCGCTGGTGCTGCCGCAACAACTGCAGCCTTTGCGGCTGCATCAGGTGCCTCGCCAGCGTCCATGGCTAAAGTCCAGCTCTGACAACTTGCAAGAAGCAGAACCCTGGAACTTCCTGGAATACAACCTAACTTTGTGGTTCTGGTGCGATGTGTATCACGGTTCCTTTCTGTCCTGTTAGTTTGGGCCTTGGTGTAGGTTTGCGTTTGAGCCAAAGCCCTCATTAGTAAACGTTATTGAACATGTTAGCAGTTTTGATTTGTTTAAACTTTAAACTCTTTCCAAAGTTCACGTTGGATTCTACAGCTTACAACAGGGCTCAGTAGTGGAGCGAAACAACGCGCCAGAGTTTGCTTGCCTTCTCACGTCTCACGGTCTCACAGAGTCTCACGTCACGTCCAGCCGTGCTCCCTGACTCCCGAAAGGAAAACATCAACGCTTTCTCGCTTCTGGTGGTGGTTAGTTTGATGAGATGCTGTGTTGAATTGATTTTTTGGGCCCGGGCCACCGGCCCACCAGGCTAGGCGGCCCTATCCCAAACAACAATCTATCCTGGCACCGCTTTGCTGCTCTGCTCAACTCCAAAAGCACCTGAACTACTGACTGACCACATGATTTGTTCATAAACATCACTCAACTCAATGCTATAGCTGCTATACGACTTCTCACCAAACAGCCTTTGCTGAGCAGAAACAGGATGCATCCTGCTACTGCTCACTCCTCCTCCGCCTCTTCGTCCAAAAAGTGATGGTCCGGGCCCTGAGAAGAAGCCTGGCGCATGGCTGCATGGGCTGCCTGTTTCTCTGCCTCGTCAAGGTCCGCAGCGGGCTTCACGAAGGACAATGCAAAGCAAATGAAGGCAGACATACATCCTTGCTGGAAGGAGTTGCCAGCAAGTCTCTTCTGCGCAGATGGCGTGATCAGGCCCACATCAAAGAACCTTTGTGAAATACCACAAGCCTTCAAGGCGTCGCTATGCATCGGGATCCCTTGCATTTCCAAAAGTTCCTTACTTGAACAAATCAATAAAGCTACAAATCCATCTACACTTGTCGACCTCGCAATTCAAAACCGCCATCGGCCACACCCGACCCGGCCCCCCCCCACCGAACTGAACCACAATAAAAAGGAGACTAATCCTCCAGCACCCTGACCCCCAAGCTACAGTAAACACAGTCCAAGTCCAAGCCAAGATGCGCAGGCTGTGTAGGGCCTACCCCTCATCACACCCCAAATATGGGTGCTTGACGCCAGCACGACTGGTGCATGAACCCCAAAATGTTCTTGGCACAAGACATTCTGCGACAGGTTGATCGCAATCTCATGGGCAGGGATGTGCTTCTTGATCTTTTCCAATTTGAGAGCTTGTTCCAGGTTGACTTGCGCTGCAACTGGAAGCAAATCTGTCCAAGTCGCTTGTGCAGACTTTTTGGCCTTACATTCACCCAATCTATGACTCCTTTGTGTGTTCTACTTTGCGCAGCTTGTGCAGCAACCAATAAACTTATCTACAATCTAAGAATCTACATCTACATTTGCTAAATTGCCAGCTGGCACAGACAACGGACCACAGACTTCGACTTCGGGAGTATGGAGTATGGACTTCAGCATTCTGGTCATTATGTCCAGTCAAGTTGCATTCGTAGCCATTTGATTGCGCATCTCATCCACCTGAACTGAACTTGAACCGAAACTGAAACATTAAACGTGAAACTTCATCAAACACTCACCCGTGTAACAAATATATGGTTGGTGGTACGGTGGTAGGCAAGTCGCACAAGCGATCTCCCCAACAAAGTGATACCAAACACCATAAAGGCTTGGGCGTAAAACAATAAGCCAGCCGGCCTCTTCGTCATTTGCTGCAAAGAAGGCTCCGCAGTCAATCTTGGGGGAAATATAGAGTCTGTAAATGTCTGACACTGGCTGTAGGAGTTTCATATCTGATCTCACCAGCAAGGAGTACAACCGTGTCCTCTTCACAGGAAAACCGTAGTCAGCGGGATGAGTGAGCAAGCTTTGGCAATGGTAATCTGGGAACAACACACTGAAGATCGAGGCGTCGAATGTTTGCGTACATTCGTGCACCAAAAGCTTTGGCCGGACGGCACGAAGAACTGCAGCAAAAATTGCGAATGCCAGGACCGAAGGTCCCAAAAATCCCGTGCGCGAACCCATTGAGCTCCTGTAAGTGAGAGACATATGACATATGATGCAATACAAAGTATATAGTAAAAGTAAAAGTAGACTAGATTAACGATGATTGGATTGAATGGACAAAACAATTCAAACAATAATCGACCCTTTTTTTGCTAAACCGGTCCAGTCTTTGCAAGTAGATCCAACCACGGCCATCAAGAGCTCTCGTTCAGATATTTCCTGAATGGATACCTGAGCAGGCTTGTATGATCCATATACTCCATGTTTCTCCGCATAAAAATTCTGCATTGAAATTGAAAGTGAACAGACACAATACACAAAGGGACGTCTTTAACCAATATACACGTGTCCACTGTCCACACGTAGTTTTGCAAGATGGCAAGTTACTGGCTCAAGCTTCCCGGTGGAAATGGCCTTCTTGATCATATTGTCCTTCTCAATCCGAATGACAAGATCGCGAACAAGTGCTTGTGAACTGGCAGCCAGCTGCTGCTTCACGTTCCTGACCTCACAATTGTGGAGCTTCTTCACCTCACGTTCATCGACATGATCCGGTTCAGTGCCAGCTTTTTTGGCCTTAGAAGCTGCCTTGGCTCTTGCCTTGGCAACGGCCTGATCCGGTGTCATTGAGAGCTTCTTGAACACATCAATGCAGTCGCTTTTCTTGTCTTCAATCATTTGTAGAAGCTTCGCGGCCGCACCCTCTTCCAAGAAGTCTTCCAAAGAATTCATCAAATATTGAGCTGGGTCCTGAGAGTAGAATGGCTGGGGGGTTGGGCAGTGGGCGATGTGGGGTTCAATAATAATCTATCACAAAAAAGTTGACGTAACGCAGTAACGCAAACAGTCTGGCTGTCTTTAACATTCAAGCTTCTGGATGCGATTTCAGGATTTTTTTGGCAGTCTGAATTGATGTCGCATGCTAGTAAGTTGTGTGGCTTCATTGGAAAGTCCACTGATCCCTGCAAACCACCATTTGTCTCAATGTAGGATCGCAAAGATGTTGCGGTGATCGCAGCCGCGATTTCTGCACCACCAAGGCCCGAGTACAAGGACAGGATACTGAGCGAACTTAAGTTTCCAGAGAGCGTTTGCAATGGTTTGACACCAAAGTATTTGTGGATTCGCTGAATGTTCCTCACACCAAATTGAAACATGTCTTCTCGGCTTCTGGTCCCTTCAGCTATGACTTCTACAGGATCTTCTTGACTTGGCATCAGTTCGTTCTCACCTTCAACAAACTGTAAGAATGCAGAGGCCTCCATACGTGGTTGCCCATCGGCGCCTGTGCCATTTGGAATCTCTTCCTGGTCCCCGTCGCAGTCTGACTCTGACTCTGCTTCCTCCTTCGGTTCTGTCTTGACAGCCTGAAGTTTGACCGGGGGGCCCAGAGCAAGTCGTCTGCGTTTCTTCATGTTGCTCGCTGCATCGGTTTCTTCGTCCGCGGCCTTTGCCTCTCGTTCCGGTTCTGGAAACAAAGTAAGTTGACCTGGCAGTGGTGGCTGGTCAAAAG
>CAXAMN010012781.1:47540-65081 GCA_963970005.1 Durusdinium trenchii
AGTAACAAGGGCATTACTTCTAGTAACAAGGTTCGCTACTAGGAACATAGAAGCTTCCTTTGGAGTCGTTTCCCTGGGAATCGTTTCACCTGTAGTAACAAGGGCGATGTAATTTCCCTTTGATTGTGATTAAGTCCCAGGCATATGAATAGGGCAAAGCCAGAAGAAGACTATCTGGTGGATTCGAATGAATTCATGTAAATTGATATGGATTCCAAGTTCCCTTAGTTCCCTTGATCGCTACTAGGGGCTCCTGGCATCGCTACTAGGAGCATGGCCGCTACTAGGGGCTCCTGGCCTTACTACTCGGAGCAAGGACGCTACTAGGAGCAAAGGGCATCGCTACACATTGCATGGCTCCCTGCAGTTCCCTTCTGCAGATCTCCCGCGCGAACGGCGAGCCCTTGACGGCTCTGGCGGGTGGCACCATGCTCCGGTCCACTTGGTCCACTTGGTCCACTTCCTCCAGCTGTTTGCTGAGTGCTGGTCTCTCGAGGGCTAGCGTTTTGGCTGAAGTCAAAGAGAGGTGTTCTGGCCATTCTTACTAGTAGCGTTCTTGCTCCTAGTAGTAAGGCCAGGAGCTCCTAGTAGCTTCTTGTTCCAAGTAGCGATGCCCTTTGTTACTAGTAGCCTCTTCCAAAGAGTTTAGGCATTGAGTTGGGTCATAGCACTTTGGAGTTTATTGGCATATATTGACATTATTGGTGTTTGTGAAAGTCGTGAGAAGATGTTGCTGACGCCTCGTAGATCCGTGTAGGCCTCCGTTCTACCATGGTTGACAGCGCTAGTCAACCCTCAGGTCTGTCCAAGCTGCATCCAGAAAATATTCTGAAATCCATTTTGGTGGAATATCAGACCAATTTGAGGAGCAGCCAAGACTTAAAGGCTTACTATGGCCAACTAGAAGGGTTTTAGTTGCCAGCAGCGTGTCCCGCAGCATGTACCACCTAGACATAGTTATAGAGTATTAGAATACTCTTGATCCTGATTGGCAACAAGCAATCAGTACACCAAGACCACAGTTCATGTCTTGAGCAATTTCACAGTTCATGCCACAGTTCATAGCTTCTAGCTACTAGTAGTGATGGCCTCCAACCTAATAGCGATGGCCTCCACCTAGTAGCTTCTTGTTACTAGTAGCTTCTAGGATGCTACTGCCAGCCCTAAGAGATAGAAGGGCCCTTTCACAGTCAACAGCTGAGGCTCCTGCCCTGCTTTGTCTTCCAAAAGCTCCGAGGCGGATGAAGGTGAGGAAGCCGACGCTGAGCACTGCTTGAACAACAGAAGAAACACGAAGAAACAAACTGTACGACCAAGCTGCACTGGATGATCAGGGTAATCAGTGAAGATATTGGATTCTGCATTTTCTACACGTGCCTCGCTCCAAATTTAGAAACCTTATAACTCATGAGGGTTATACAAGATCACTGCCGTTCGTGTTGGGTTGGAGATGAAAGAAGGCGTGCTACAACAACTCTAGCAAAAGCTTGTTGATTGTTGAAGCACTTCCGAAATGACCCCTGGCTGGGGTCACAACTGATGTCACTTCTTCCCCACTTGTATACTACTGCTCCTTGCCTGCTTGGCTGACGTCCACTGCTTCATGCTTCAACACTCCGCCGGTCGCCAGGTGCCGCTCCCCGCTTGTTGCTTTGGACCTCCACCGGAGACCTGCTTCGATGCTCGGTGGAGACGGAGTCAGCAGCGGCCCTCGAAGGAAGTCGTTTGCCGGCTGGGCCTCTCAGTGAGAACTTGAGGTGAAAATCGAAGAGTTTGACGAGTCTGGCTGTTAATATCGCAGCCCCTGATAGTAAGCTGATTTGCAACTAAAAGACTTGTGTAGGCAGACAGGGTAAACCAGTGCATTCAGCAGCTTTTGGATGGTTTTTGACTGACCTTGACCTGCACCGACGAGTCCACACCACAAGCATGGCAACTTGAAAGACTGCAATCTTGTAATTACTGGCAATGTGTTCACAAATCTGGGATGAGACTGGGAGTTGAAAGCAATCCACGTTAATTAGGCTAGTTATTTTTGTTGCAACACGTGGAGGCAAAATCCAAGACACTCGCTTTGCCGACTCTGGCGTTGCCGTGTCTTGAGTCCAAGCGAAAGCTGCGAAGTTCAACGATATCACAGTGACTTACAATATGGGTGGTGACAGACTGAGCCATTCTGCACAAACACCCACACAAAACAACTCCGTGACATGGTTCTTGTTTGTCATCCCGTGTTTGTAAACAGATCCAGGCTTTGGAGAGGTTCAAAAGCACAGGCGGCAAAACATCTGAACCACTCGTAGTAACAAGGGCATCGCTACTAGGAACAAGTGCCTTACTAGTAGTAACAAGGTTCGCTACTAGGGGCTCCTGGCATCGCTTCTAGTAACAAGAAGCTAGTAGGAAGTCATGTTGGTGGGTTGGCTCACATCCACCCTTCCAAGTGCCAAGCAGCACTGCTGGGCGACGGCGATGTACGTGCCATGCCACTTTGGTGGGTGCAGGATCCCTGTGGAAGGAACTATGCCGCTCGGCAGGAGTTTAAGGCGGATGCTCAGGTTATGTGAACAGGACAAGGTACAAAAGGCGGACAAGGTGAAAGGCAGGTTTTGGTTTTAAAGCCCGAGTCCCTGCCTCCTTGCTTACTGAAGTGGGCACCTACTTAATAAAGTAAGGGACAAACTTGTTCGCTCCTAGCTACTTAAGCTACTACCTAATACTACCTACTGGACGCAGGACGCTCGCACTATTGAGTTGTTTCCTAGATTTTTTGGGAAACTTAACAACCATATCGAAGCCTCATAGCTTGCCATAGCTTGTCCATGTCTCTGGAAAACTCAACAATTATGAACAACCATGAAACCTCAAGCGGAGCAAGGACGCTACTAGGGGCTGCCGGCATCGCTACTGGGAGCAAGGACGCTATTAGGGGCTCCTGGCCTTACTACTAGGAACAAGAAGCTACTAGTAACAAGTGCATCACCATGACAAACCTCATTTGCACCCAATCTCCGTTGATGCCTCATTTGCACCCAATCTCAATCTGAGGTTATCATTGCCCAGGCAAGGAGTCCGACCAGCGGGGTAGAGGTTGACAAAGGCCAATAGAGGTCGATTGATTTAAACATAGATCTTTTCTCCTTGGTTGGACCTTTATTTGTTTAGATTTCTTTATTCTTTGCATCACGCATTAGCATATGGCACATCCGGACCAGGTGCTCTTGGCCTCTTCTGGACTCTTTGGCGCCACGCAAGCGCACTGCCTCTCCACTGCGCAAAGCGCTCGAAGTTGGGCCTCAGAAAGCATCTCCTCTTGGTGGTTGGGTCTTCATGAGGCCTGGGCCGCAAGCTGTTCCGAACATTGGGATTGGCGGTCGCAGTGAAATCTAGAAATGCTTGCTAACATGTAGTATGTCGGTTAACCTGCTACTAGGAGCAAAGGGCATCGCTACTGGGAGCAGGATGCTACTAGTAGCTCCTGGCCATACTACTAGCAACAAGAAGCTACCAGTAACAAGGGCATCGCTACTAGGAACAAGTGCCTTACTAGTAGTAACAAGAAGCTAGTAGTAACAAGTGCCACGCTTCTAGTAACAAGGGCATCGCTACTAGTAACAAGTGCCTTACTAGTAGTAACAAGAAGCTAGTAGTAACAAGTGCCACGCTTCTAGTAACAAGGGCATCGCTACTAGTAATAACAATTCTAATTAAATTCTTATTGTTACTAGTAGTAAGGCACTTGTTTCTAATAGCTTTTTGTTACTACTAGTAAGGCACTTGTTACTAGTAGCGTGGCACTTGTTCCTAGTAGCAAACATTCCTCTCGACAGGTCACCTACGTCATGGCCGCCTGGGCACACTTGGCATGTGCTCTCTCAGACCCGGGCGCCGTGCCGCTCGGCGCGCTGGAGGTCTTGGCACCGGAGGCGAAACGGGTTTGCATATAGTTTTTGAGCCTTTTTGGATGCCAGCTTTTGCATAGCTTTCAGGAACTTTCTTAGGGGACTTCTGTCGAAAAGGACATCTATGAAGCACAGCGGCTTAGGGCATTTGTTTCATGCGTTTCATGTCGTCCAAGTTTACTACTAGGAGCAAGGATGCTACTAGGGGCTCCTGGCCTCACTACTAGGAACAAGAAGCTATTAGAAACAATAAGCTAGTAGTAACAAGTGCCACGCTAGTAGTAACAGGTGCCTTACTACTAGTAACAAGTTTAAGCACCACTGGACAGTTTGCTTCCAGGGCACTTCCAACGAGAGTGCGACCGTACGTTGGTGTGGGCACTGCCAGGCCGAGGAGACTTTTCAGAAACTCTTCATTGAGTCAGAAGTTTGGTGATCAATCAGTTTGGTACTAGAAGCGATGCACTTGTTACTAGTAGCTTATTGTTTCTAATAGCTTCTTGTTACTACTAGTAAGGCACTTGTTACTAGAAGCGATGCACTTGTTACTAACTCACACCAAGCAGATCTCAGACGAAGGATGCTGTTGGATGCTGTTGGGCCCAGATCTTCAGACGACCGCATTGAGGTGGCGAAGCCGCCGAGGGCGCATCATTGCAGTACCTGCCAGCGCTGCATCCGGAAGATGGATCACCACTGCATGTGGATGAACAACTGTGCCTTTCTGCAACTAATTTGCCCCATGGTGGCTAGCGCTATGTAGGCCACTAGAGAATTCACAAGATGCACATGTTTGTCCTTCTTAAGGGTGAGAAGGGTGAGAACAGCAACTCTAGCATCCAGTTTGAGAGTGGTTGGAAGTTGCATCAGAGGAGCACATCGAAAGAAATAGATAGGTATTCACCGGCTTTACATTTGGGTTGCAACCAATCAACCATCATGTTACTTTTTCTGCATTATGTTCTTTTCTGTTCCTCAAAGTGAGGCATTGGCGGAAATAACCAAAAGCACTTTATCCTCTTCCTCAGCTACACCAGCTTGCATTGCCTCGGTGTGGTGCCAGTGTCTTCTTGGTTGCAAAAAAGGCAGTGTGACTGTGGAACCACAAGAGGCAAGTCGTTCGTTCGTTCATATCTCCTTTGGTAGAGTACAATAGGGCGGATAGGGAATCAGAACCGAAAGCTGCACATGGCTCCAAAAGTATTTTGTTGCCTTTGCTTTGGCTTCCAAGGAGCCTTTGGTGCCTCTTTGCTTTGCATCCACCACCTGGTGAAGAAATCCCACTCTATGCTGCAGTGACATGCATGCAGAAGCACACTGAAGTGCCCTTAGAAAGCAGGAGATGGTCTCACCTAGTCTCTTTCAGAGGTTCTTTGTATTTTGAGCCATGAGTGTTAACAAGAAGCCAGTAGGTTGGAGGCCATCGCTACTAGGGTGGAGGCCATCGCTACGAGTAGCAAGAAGCTCCTGCTAGAAAGAGAGCCAAAAAGATCCGCCCAGATGAGTGTGGCACAAAAGGACACCGCTACTAGGAGGGGGGGAGCCCCTAGTAGCTTTAATGTTCCTAGTAGTAAGGGCAGGAGCCCGTTCGTAGCGTGCTTGCTCCATTCGTAGCGATGCCCTTTGCTCCGTTCGTAGCGTCCACCGCTGAAGCTTCAGAGATCCAGAGTGAGGTGTCCTTTGGATCGGTGCTTTCGCTGCTACTGGCGGGCTGCCTGGGCCGTTACTGCCTGCAGCTGCTGAAGGATCAGTTTCATTCCTTGAAGAAGAACCAGACTTTCATTGAGCAATTGCAAGGCAGGCTGTTGGATCATGACACAAGACAGCTCGTTCTGTTGCTTGCTTTTCCTGCTTCTGCCGCAACAGCTGTGTGGATGCAAGGATGCTAGGGTCGTTCATGTACAAGGAGATAGAACCACTACAGTTTGCCCTGTCTCACCTCCATCAGCGTTAGGATTGCATCCCAGGAAGTTTCATCCAGAGATCTTCTTCAAGGCTCTTAAAAACTGCTGGTAATTACAGTCAAGTTCAATGGACAAGCTTTGTGGCTCCCGTATTGTCACGGGTACAGGTAGAAATGGCTCCTTTTTCCAATGGGCAAGATCCTGCACTACCGAAGAAGCTCCAGCATGGATCATGTGCAACCAGTGGGGGATCCCCGCAAACAAAAGTTGTTGGCATGTTAGATTCTTCGAATTGTAAACTGGAGGTGATAGCCTAGATAGCCTTGTTGTAACCAGTTCTGTAACCCTGGCGAATCGTATGGATCCAGATGGCCACTGTCGGATCGTTCCAGCGAGGCACGATGGGTGAGACACGAGCTCTTCGAGCTACGGTTCAGGAGAACCTAGGGATCGTTCCGTGAGCGGCACGAGTGGTGAAGGAACTCTTCTTAGACCCTTCGTTTGGAAGTAAAACGTTGGTAATTACACAGGTTCAGTTAGTGCTGATAAGAGGTAAGAAAAAGGGAGCTTGATGTTTGAATTTGTTTAAAGGAGAAAGGTTTTTGAGATAAGAGAAGATGGTTAGGTTTGAGGCTTTTGAGCCTGCCCGGAATTGATCAACATTTGCCGTGTCCACTTAGGTTCTGAAACAGACTAAGTCAGGTGTCGTGGCCGCCAAGGTTCGGAAGCCGCCCAGGTAGGGGGTCTTTTCTGTATAGGAAAGGAGGAACAGGATGGTTCTCCTCCCAACAGATATGGTTTTTCATCCGCGCCTGCCAAACATGCTGATTCGGGGTTCAGAAGTGTTTGGCACACGCACTGTCAGGAGTGGTGGCTTCGAGATTGGCCCTTTTTGGATTTGTTGCTTGTATAACAGCCTTCAAAATATTCATCCACACCCCTCCATGCCGTGCATGGAACCTGTACCCGAAGATGTTCTGATCAGAATTCCTTTTGCTCCCGACCAATGGACCTCAATGCGGTCAGCTCCACCCAGGAGGTCATGGGCTGCGCTCCTTCGTGGCGCTGGCTTCTCCCGCTCCCCGTGCCACGCGCCGAGAGCGCTGCATGAGAACAATGGAGAAAAGGGTGCGAGCAGAGCCAGGCAAAGCGCAGCCAGTCGTAGTCTTCTCTTGACGTGACCAAAAATACTTTTTTCTGTTTTTTTTCCTTTAGCCTGTCATAACCTTTCATAGCCTTTCCCTTCCCAAGTTTTCCCTGACTCAGATTGGGAGTACAGATCCTTCTTCTCCGATTTTACCGAATCTACTGAACCTGTTCTTTGTTTGTTCTTCATAGCAAATCTGTGCTTTCCTTCGACAGAAATTTGTCACCGCTCTTTCCCGGTGACCGTCATTGAGTTATGCATTTCACGCGCCTTTTCTTCGTTGTGTAGGTTTGGATTTCACACATCGCCTCCAAGGCCAAGGCCAACTTGTTGCACGCTTGGCAGCGTGATGGAGTCTTCTATGGCATCTCTGCAAAGGGCGGAGCCCGATCACTCAGAAAACAAGGGAACTTTTGGAGCGGACATGTTTGTCGGAATATGCAAGTTGACTTCAATAAATTCACCCAATTCCCTTGACGTTACAAAGAAGAAGCTACTAGTAGCTCCTCGCATTGCTACTGGGGGCTCCGGGCCGGGCATCGCTACTAGGAGCAAGGACGCTACTAGGAGGAATGTTCTCTGGCCTCTTAGACTCCGAAAAGACTGCGTGACTCTGCTACAGACGCAGCTTGCAGCTAGGCCTTGCAGCTGTGCACCTCAGCACAATTGAATTCCTGGAGGACGGGATGCTAAAACGGTTGCTGGCGGTAGATGGCTAGAACGATGGCCATCGCACATGACGAGTAAATGAGAAGAACTATAAGCTTCTTGCTCCTAGTAGCGACGCCCTTGTTACTAGTAGCTAAGAATGTTCCTAGTAATGCCAGGAGCTACTAGTAACAAAGAAGCTACTAGTAACAAGTGCATCGCTACTAGTAACAAGTGCCTTTCTAGTAGTAACAAGAAGCTATTAGAAACAAGTGCATCCCTCAACTGACGTCCACTTTGCAGAGCCTGGTCCGAGTCCTTTGGCCGCCAGGGCAGTGGAGCTCGGAAACCTTTGCTCGACCTTGGGCCCCAGACGTTTGACCTTGAGTGCGTTGGTCCGGTAGCCCAGGTTGTTAAGGTGCTTGGAGGGTTAGGTGTGGATGTGCCATCCATCCGCATCACCTAACATCCCACACCTAACATCCTGTTGCAGCAACCACCTTCATCCACCATTGTTTTGAAGGCTATGACCATGACCTTCCCTCAAGGCTCTGTGAGTTCGATGTTCTCGCCACGAAAGGTCTCTGGCGGGTCTTCGGGGGCGTTTTGGATCATCGCCATCGGGAGCGAGGCGAGGTCCATTGAGGTCGGTTGAGATCGATTGGTCATTAATGCAGTGAAAGGATGATGAAGTGAAGTGTTCAAGGAGTATCGAATTTCATTATGCCGCACTGTCATACTATCTCTCATATTTAAGGACTTAAGGGCGCTGTGCAACCCTCGCTGCAATTCTCTGTGGCAGGTCTTCACTCTTCCCTTACTTCTTGGACAAGGTGGGAAAACCATGGAAAACCATGCCAGGCCCTTTTCTTTCGATTTTGCATTTGGACAGGCAGAAACCATGCTCCTCTGGTGTGTCTATTGAATAGTTGTGAAAAAAGCTGAGACCATCACTTCTAGCTGGATGAAGCACATTCACAGCTTGTCGAACACGTGGGCCTTCGCTGTGATCTCCAAGTGATGGTGTGTACAAAACCGAAACAAACCTTCGAGTACTCAAGCAAACATCAGACATGTGGGGTTGATGATGAAGAATCTGGACGAATAGGAAGGCAAAGATCGGAGATTGTCTGAGATACTTCGAGATGTGGAGAAGGGTGGACTGTTGTATTTATATAAATGAAACAACTGCACGTTCGATGCAAAAGAAACTATATTGGCAGTTTCTGCCGTTTGACAATTCTCGACCTGATCTGCAGCGCTTGCAGGCGATGCAACCTTTCAAGAGGTGAGGTATGGGCCCAGTTGGTGCGGCATTCAGAATCCACCTCCATGCACCTCCGAAGGTGCCAGAAGCTGAAAGCTCTTGACCCAGTGGCCCTCGTCAGAAATCTCACACCATTTGGAATAGTTGCAGCAAGTATTCCTGTTCTGGTTACTAGAGCCGAATCAACCCCGACAAGTCATCATCCCATGCCTGGAATGACCCTTTGGAGAATTCTCCCGCAGCGACAGGCCAAACTTCTTTTGCCTGATGGCTTTGGAGATGCCCGTTGTGCGCCTGGGGGCCTGACGAGACCAGGACAGAGTGGAGACGGACTGCGTTGGTCATGAAGAGCTTCTGCAGGTCATCAACATGCTTCTATCCCTGTGGGCCCACGCGGCAATGTTCGCTACTAGGAGCAAAGGGCATCGCTACTAGGAGCAAGGACGCTACTAGGGGCTCCTGGCCTTACTACTAGGAACAAGAAGCTACTAGAAAACTGGAGCAAACTGACTTCCTCTTGTGCCTGCCGGTGCTCCGGTGCCCATTGTGTTTCCCAGGCGGGGCCTCGGCACGAGCAGCTCACCTTTGGTGGCCTTGGGCAGCTCCCAGGGCCACGTCGCATGGCACCGTCCTCATTGCTATTAGGTTCCTTTTGCTATTAGGTTGAAGGTTATATGTTTCTTAGTTTCGCACGGAGTGTTTGACCTGCCTCCCGTGTCTGAAGCCAGGTGGAGCGTGGCCGACTGGAGGCTTCTGGGGAGGCCAGGTGAGTTCAACCAAGAGGATGTGTGTCATGACCGAATGGTTCAACCTTGGACACTTGTGATGAATATACTATAATACTATACTATTACAAGATATAGTAGACTATAGTAGTGCTTCACCAGCTCCTTTTCCTTTCTGCGTCTTTTTCAGAAAGTTTGTGTGGATATCTACGGCAGGATCCCTCCGGTGGATGCGGCCGGTGTTTTGCACTTGACTCGAGCTTGGTGCTTGGCACGATCTCAGGATAATAGCTTCTTGTTACTACTAGTAAGGCCCTTTGCTCCTAGTAGCGATGCACTTGTTCCTAGTAGCGATGCACTTGTTCCTAATAGCGAACATGATACCCAATGCTTTGGCTCAACTTGGAATGTTGTTTCTTCATGTTCGTTTCAGACGCCAGCATCACTGCTCAGTTGTTGTGAATTTGTCTATTAGCCAACCGGTCTCGCAAAGGTCTGGACCCGGCCCGGTGTGGATGACCCATTGACGCCAGAGGTTGGTGTCTTGGACCTCACAACCCACAAGCTCCCTCTTTTGTGCAACATATCTGTTTCGAAGAGAGCCCTTTCCACATATGTTTTTTTCTTTGTTCGAAAGAGATGATGTCTTTGAGCGTCAAGCTCTTTATCATTGCTCGGTGTCAGATTTCAGAAGCTGCTGCTCCTTGGCGAGCGGAGCGAGGCCTTCATGGTGGCTGTTCTGGACGAGTTGGGGAAGTGTCGCTTGTTGGACCTCTCCAAGGGTGAGGCAGGGATCTGGTAGTTTGCGGAACCAGTCGGGAGGACAGGAGCAAGGATGCTACTAGTAGCTCCTGGCCTTACTACTAGGAACAAGAAGCTACTAGGAGCAGGGGCATCGCTAGTAGTAACGCATTACTACTAGTAGCTAGAAGCCATTGTTTGGATCTCATTGTTTGCCATAGATGGATCCCAAGAGATCCAAACAATGAGATTCCCGTTTTGTTTCTGTGGTGGATTAGGTGGAGAAGGGGCACCGGCACCCTCTTGCACAAACACTCCGACAAATAAGTTACAGGAGTGCACTCGCTTAGAACCTTACTTGCCACCCATTTTGTCGTAGAAAATCACTTTGCAACCCTCAAGAGTGATGTCAAGTGTTTGAAGAGCTTTGGGAAGAAGGTGTGAACATTTTCCTCAATGGACTCAAGAATACCAGAAGCACGCAAGTCCCGAGGTTCTTTGCAAGATACACGGGCAAAGCGGCTTGAGCTTCTGGGACCAGCCTGGAGCTCAGCCGAAAGGGCGACACGGGACAGATGGAACCTGAAAGTGGCGGTCCGACCGTGCTCCATTGAGACAGGCCAGCTACTAGTAGCGTCCTTGCTCCGTTCATAGCGATGCCCAAGGCCTTTCCTCTTCATCTCCGACTCTTGGGGAGCTTGGGTATCTGTTGCAACACGAGATAAGGCAGGGAAGGAGCTGGAGTCCGAGAGTCGAGAATGTTAAATACAGTCAGTGACAATAGGCTTCCGTAGTGGCTTCCGTTGTATAATTCTCGGTCAAGTTGGTGGGGGTTGAATGCTTTGTCACCAGACAGATGGAACTGGAAAGGAGAGGATTCTATGCTGTCAGGCAGGCCTCAGAATTTTGTCAGGCTGAACCGACAATATAATGACAGCATAGGGGGCTGAACGCACCTGTAAGCCGCGCGTTTACATTCTTCCTTTGCGACATGTCCAGGTTTGGACTTGGGATACCACCACAGGTGCTTTCGCTCATAGCCGAAAGCCATCAGGCGGACTGAGTCAGCAAGTGCGTTCAACGCGCCCTTTGCTGAACATGAAACTCTGGGATGACCGGACATGTTGCACGTGCTTCAATTGCTTCCATGCAGGTCACCAGATGTTGCCACTGATGGCATGGTTTATAGCCTATGCTACAACACCTCAAGGAACCGTGGAACATCTCTTTAGAGTACACTTGATGAGAGATTGTCTATCGACAGCAGACAACAGGATCTGGGGAGCCGCCCACCCCATGGTGGACTTAGAGTTCTGTACAGCATTGCTGGATTCCAATGAAACAATGGACCACAACACATGGTCGCAAGGTCAGAGCCTCCCCTACTTTTGACATGGACTTTCTCTCCCTTAGGAGCAAGGACGCTACTAGTAGCTCCTGGCCTTACTACTAGGAGCAAGAAGCTACTAGGAGCAAAGGGCATCGCTACGAACGGAGCAAGTTACTATCATCTCAGTTCCTGGGATGCGTACTGAAGTGGCTCAACACATTGTCTTCCAAAGCGCGCTGGTTTGTAGGCCATGAAGAGCGGATGAGGCTGGACAAAGAATGACAAAGGTTCAATCACGCTTTTCCGGAAAGCAGTTGAAGCTCCACAAGATGTTGTGACATGTTTTGACATCCGGATTTTGTGATGTGTCAGAGCCTGTGTCCTGCTTGCAATCTACCAGGAAGGCCAGCATCAATGAGGTTTGCTGGCAGGCCACTCTGGGCAAGTAAAAACATGTCCCGCAGAGTGAATCTCTCTTTTTTTGAGGTTCTTTCGGTATTTGGTCTGCTGTGGGCATTTCAATTGCTCAATCTCACAGGTGCCACAGAGCAAGGGATGGGAGATATGACACAAGGTGTCCTCTTCATTGGTTGATGTAAGACAGGGGTGTGATCCTACGACCAATGTGGCACACTAGAAGAGCCGTTCCTGGAAGGCAGCTGATGGTAGCGCCGTTTGGCAGATGGGCGAGGTTCAGCTGCAGCAAGAACATTGGGTTTGACTCAAACTCCATGGTCCAACGCGGTAGTAGCGTCCTTGCTCCTAGTAGCGATGCCCTTTGCTCCTAGTAGCTTCTTTCTCCTAGTAGTAAGGCCAGGAGCCCCTAGTAGCGTCATTGCTCCTAGTAGCGGAAAAAGCTCTGAATTACAAACTGACGTTTCGTTGTGGTTTGCGTGAACACGCCCAAAGACATGGAAGCTGAGCAGCGGTTGCTTGAAGATGGCGGCGTCATGTTGGATTTCACTGCGACTGAATTGATCCCCTGGTCCATCATGCCTCAGGTGATCTTGGATGGCCGTTGGAAGCTCCCGGTGCTGCTATGCACACCACAACTTTTGAGGCCATTCCTGGCCAGTCCTGGGCAGTACTTTGCATCGATGTTTTTCCAGCTTGATGGCCTCCACCCTAGTAGCGATGGCCTCCAACCTACTTGGAATATTTTTGAGGTTTCAGAAAGACGGACATCTCATGACATCTCCAAAACTCCAAAAGCAGATGTCTGGGAGATGTCATCGACTCGGGATCTGCCGAAGGCGAGATGCTCCTCGTGAGGGTGCGCGCCAGCTATGGGACCCTGGTTTTTGCAAGCCGCACGGGAAGCCGCACGCTGAGCAAGCACGCAATCATTTTTGCATGAAACTTCCGTTTATGTTGCGAAAAACAGCTCAACAGGCTCATAGTTTGCCGAATATTGGATTCTAAGAGGAAGGCAAGCATATTCTAGTTCGTCAACCAGTCGATTCTTCACTGTTCCTCAGCTCCCTTCCATCCAAAAGACCGAACATTGGAGGATGTGACAACATCCATATCTTTGGATGTTCAAATTTAACAGTCAGACTGTCTATAAGGACAGTCAGCTGCAAGTTTTGCTCTTAAGCATCCAACGAGATCTCGCGTGGCCATGCCTTGAGAAGTGCCGCATGCCGCCGATTTCCAAGCCCGATATGGGCAGCATCAAGCTCAAGCCGGATGAGCCGGACCGATTGACTCGAGAACGACCCGAGAACGCTCGGTGTGTTTGGTGACTTTAAGAGCTACAACAATGCATGCCATTTCCTGATTCTGCCTTTAAAATCCTTTAAAGGTCTAAAGGCAAGGCCCAGGCACTGAAAACAAGGCCATCGCTATTAGGAACAATAAAGCGTTTTTGGTCTTTGAAGCTTCTTAGTAATAAAGTTGCTTGCTTTCGCCATCCGAAGATTGGCGCCATCAGCGTGTCGAGACCTGTCCAGGAGCGGCCGCCCATCGACTTTGATCGTATCGAAGGGGAGAAGTTGGTGGAGAAGTCGCTCTTTAAGCTGCGAGCCTTGTCCCCTTTCATTGAGGTGAAGATGTCAAACATATTCAAAAGTAGAGGATTTGAAGAATCTAGTCACTACATGTCACCACACTGTCACTGCAGTGTCACTACAGTCACTAGATGGACTTGATGGAAGAGTCGAAGACAACATATTGTGCTAAGATCACCACCCCTCAACTGCTGTAGCCAATGGGGGGGTCATCCTCTGTACTGTATATTTTCTTTTACTTCGGCCCCCCGCCTCTCATTTGTAAGAAATCTAAGTTGGATCTCAGGGTTTGTGCGGTCAACATCGTATTTTTTGGTCGGGCGATCATGTGGTATAGCAGACCTTGTAAAAGCATGTAAAAGCCAGGAATGGCTAGAGCTTGGGGTTCTCTTGACGTTAACATCTAGACATCATAACTAGAAGGTCCATGGACCATTTGTTGACTGAAAATAGTGGGCAAGATGTGTGTATTAGCTTCCAAAAAATTTAGTCAGGTAGGACTGACCTTGACCTTCATGACAGGTTCGTCATGTCACCTTGCCTCTCGAATGTATCAAGTCTTTCAGGACATGCCACAGAACCTATGATCAGGCACGCCGAAGCTCCTTGTGATTTGGAAAGTGCTAAGTGGACCTAAATGAACTTGCTGTTAGGTTGAAGGGCCGCTTCTAGGAGCAAAGGCATTGCTACTAGGGGCAAGAACGCTACTAGTAGCTCCTGGCCTTACTCCTAGGAACAAGAAGCTACTAGGAGCAAAGGGCATTGCTACTGGGAACAAGGACGCTGCTAGGGGCTAGGGGCTCCTGGCCTTACTACTAGGAACAAGGACGCTAGTAGGTTGAAGGCCATTGCTTCTATAGGTTGGAGCTTCGCCTTTGAGAGTTTGTTCCAGGTCGTTGAAGCTGGAGGATACTGAGCCAAAAGTCTGGAAGACTGAGCAGTTGATGCTGGGGAGCTCACCACACTGCGAGTTCACGAAAATGATGAAAGAACTCGTAGGCACATTGTTATAAGCTTCCATGGCACACACTTGGAGATTTGTACGTTTTCCTTTCAGAGGATCTTTGAGACTGTAGAGCGATGCCTCTATACTGCTTTTGTTGGTTTTTCCTTCTGCTGAAGTCACACGCATTCCACCCAAGGTCCTCAGTGGTGGCGAAGAGCGGCTTCGCCAGCTTTAAGCTCACTGAAGGGAAGCTGCTGGGATCAAACATCACAGACCGCTGGTGGGTCCAAAGTCACAGATCACGACAGATGAATGATCCAAATCTCATTTGGATTTCATTTGAGATCATTGGACACATCTTGACAAAACTTCGGGAGTCTTTCGAGGGGTAGGTGAGTCTTCCACGACCGAAGTCCGCTTGCAGTGCTTCCTTCAGTGAGTCATGTTTGGATGCTTAGCCGGCTTAGCCTGAACATATCCTGCTATTAGGTTGGAGGCCATCACTATTGGGTTGGAGGCCATTGCATGTTGGGCTGCCCTCTATTAAATGCACTGTGAATCTCAGGCTGCCCTCCATTAAAGACAAGCTTGCCCGTGGTGCTGGCCAAGAGTTGGATCGGAGTGTGTGTGTGTGTGTGAACTGAATTTTCGATCCATTTGGAATCCTTTCGATCAACATGGTGACCTTGCAGAGGAGAAGGGGACTGAAATGGTCATTTGATTTCAATTGGCTATGGCTATGGCGCCCTCCCTAATTCAAGCGGATGAGACTCGGATGAGTGTCCTTCATGTCGATTTTAGACGTCATTTTGCCGAAAACCGTGGTGTAAGGCCATCCCAGAAGCTGGTCTACAAACAAAATTGTGGTTCAACATGGTTCAACTCATTTCCTTTGAAAGAATGTTAATAGCAATGGCTACTGATGGCCTCCAACCTAGTTGGAGATGGAGTGATGTTGATCACTTCCGATTTGTTTCGATTTTTCGCAGGCTAAGTCTCCCAAACTTGACACAAATTTGTCCAAAACCGACACGAAGGAGCCAAATGGTGACTGTAGGTGTTGTGAACTGACCTCGACCCATCGTGGCACATGCGATGTGCTCTCTGTGCGCCAGGTCGGGGGAGCCAAAGCGCGACATCCTTGACGTCCTTGCCATCACCTGGGCAATCGCCCACAGGCCGAGGGCCAAGCACGGCCTGCCAGTGAGTGTGCTAGAGTATACGAGGCCGCTCCGGGTTCCCTCCATCAAGCCCCTGTCGATTGGAAAGACTCTAGACTCTAGTAGGCCTTTGTTTCCGTCAGTGTTTCCTCAGCTGATTGTCATGAAGGAATGATGCCATTTCTGCTCGACTCGAGGTAAGGGTCGATGTGATTTCAAGAGAGGTATACCACCCAACCACCTGACAATCGGCCCTCTTCCCACGCATGTGATGCAATGTTCAGGCCTGGCAGACTCACAGTCGATGACCGGCTCCGACTTTAGCAACTTGAGCTGCATGCTTCGTTTTCCTCGAAACAGCGGGGCATGCCGGGCATGACACCTGAGTGAAAACCCTGATAGCTTTGTCACACATTCACACAGCACGCCAAAAGAAAGCACACATTCAACTATTCAGCATAATCTAACTTCTAACAGATGGAAAAAACGAAGTAGGAACAAGTGCCACGCTAGTAGTAACAGGTGCCTTACTAGTAGTAACAAAAAGCTATTAGAATTAAATTTACGACTGTGCCACCTGCGGCTTTGAACGGTCGTTTCCCCGAGGAAACCGCCGGAACTTCAAGGACTTGGCGCGGGGCATGGATGCCGACGGGAACCGGCTGAAGCGGGCGGAGCAGTACTACCAGCTGCTCATGAGGCATGACGAGCTCCGTGTGCAAATTTGGAAGAAATGAAGAAAAAGCTCCTAGTAGCGTTCTTGTTACTAGTAGCAAGGCCAGGAGTCCCTAGTAGCGTCCTTTGCTCCTAGTTGCGTATAGTTCAGACTGAAGAAAAGATGCGTATACATATATATTTTACTTTCTTTTTTAATTGACTTGTAGATTGGAGCAGCCATTTCTAGGGGAGTTCGTGATTTTCTCTGCATGAAGTGCAGGCGGTGGGTAGAAAACATGAGTCAGTTTTTCGTTCAGTGTAGTTGTGCTGAAATATTACGAGCACACCGAGATGAACCTTTGATCGTCATGTCTCAGGGCCAAGTACAAGAAAGATGATGCCGACCGCAAGGCCGCTGAGGCACTGGTGTGACCAGTTGACTGTTGATGTCAGTGGTGAGTGAAATGCAATGAAGGTTACATGAAGATGCGGTGTTGAGGGCCTTGTCACCTCTTTCACTCAGTGCGTCAATGGCCTTGAGTCGCTTGAGTCTTGGCCTTGACTATGCCTTTCCATCAGTATATGTTTCTTTCTGTGTCTAGTTATTGTTCATTGGAGCTTTAGTCCTTTCATGTCCCCTCTATTTTCCGTTACCTTCTTGCCAGCGATGCGTTCTTCCTTTCCTACTAGCAAGCGTACTTAAAAATGCTTCGAATGCTTTTAAGGAGTGAGTTGCGTTTAGAACGGGACCAAAGGGATGAACACCGACCATCCAAGCGGACTACCGCCCTTCAGAGTAGGTTGGAGGCCATGGCTATCCGAGTGTGTAAAAAAGGAGTCTGACCTGGCCAGGCCGAGGAGCTTCAACGCGCAGAGGGGGCAGCGAAGGTCGCCTTCCGGAAGCTCTTGGGCATGATGGGAGAGACAGATAAACGCTCCGTGCCTTGGCAAAAACCTTAGTATCGTCCTTGCTCCTAGTAGTATGGCCAGGAGCCCCTAGTAGCGTTCTTGTTCCTAGTAGCGATGCCAGGAGCCCCTAGTAGCGTCCTTTGCTCCTAGTAGCGATGCCAGGAGCCCCTAGTAGCGTTCTTCTTCGTAGTAGCGA
>CAXAMN010012781.1:71458-104596 GCA_963970005.1 Durusdinium trenchii
GATGCCAGGAGCCCCTAGTAGCGTCGTTGCTCCTAGTAGCGATGCCAAGAGCCCCTAGTAGCGTCCTTGCTCCTAGTGGCGATGCCAAGGAGCCCCTAGTAGCGTCCTTGCTCCTAGTAAGGCCAGGAGCCCCTAGTAGCAGTCCGGGTGCATGCTTAGGGCTACAAGTTGTCGAGCATGGCTAAGTCATCAATAGTTTGGATGATGATCTCTATGTTTTGGGCGCCATGCATGCTCAACCACTATCGGTGCTGACCTTGGCTCAGATGCACTTGATTTGGTACCGAATCCCAAACACACAAAGTCAATTGTGAAGGCTTCCCCACAGGGTTTCAGGATGGACCATCATGTTCTTTGTTCAGGAAACGTTTGCCCTCACAAGGAGAGAGAGATGCAAAGAGAGAGGGAAAACGAAGCACGCCGGAAGTTGGAGAAGGAGCTGCCGAGAGGGGAGAGGGGTGCCAGTTTACTTTGGGGGTGCCCAATCAGGACTACCATGTGCAATTTCAATTCCTATGCCTACAGAGCAGCTCAGGATTTTGCAGAAAAAGAAAGCTCTTACGATTGTGTGAGTCTTTAGTACTGCAGAAGGCACCTGCCGGAAGGAAACAGTCAAGATCCTGAACTGATTCGGGTCTATCCGGTACTGGTAATGGCCACCAACCTACTAGCGATGGCCTGTAATGCCCTTGTTACTAGTACTTCATGGAGGATTTCCAGGATCCCGGTTGCCAGGAGAAGAGGCTCAAGGCGGCCGAGGATGCGCTCAAACTCCAGGAGGAGGATGACGACTGGTAACACAAAGCTGCAGTCATCGGCACGTGATGACTGCAACGAATGGAAGGGTCAAGATGATCTTGGATTCCGGGATCAATTCAGGATGATGGCAGTTGCCACACTAAGGGAGTCTTGCTGAGTTGCTCAGCATCTTGACTCTCCTAGTGTTAATGTTCCTCCGCAGCTGAGTAGCACGATGTTTCACCAAGTAGCTAGTCCTGTTATTTGCTCGTCGCGGCAGAAGGATGGGAGAATTCGGTTTGTTGAGTCTCTGTTGAATTTGTGGTCTGTCTTCGCCAATCCTCGATAGATAGAGCTGCAGAAAGCTACGGCCTCCAGTGACCCTTGCTGGATGCATCTCAGAATCCAGAAGGTCACAAGATGACAGCCACTCAGTTGAAATGACTCTGCATCCACCGGGGTCAGCGCAATGTTTTCTCCCAACATCAGTCGCGCTGGCAGCCGAAGTTGCTGTGCCAGTGGATGCAGGATGCCCGATGTCAATGACAAGGTCTGGAGATGTCCTTTCAGAAACAAAACATTCTGGTAGCACTTGGATGCTTGAGCTACACTCACCCAATACCACTCTCAATATATCGGAATATATCGGGACAACAGTCTTTCGCCACGTTGTGTTTGCGAGTGGGTTTTGCGAGTATTCTCCGGCGGCCTGCTTTCCTCATGAACATTCAACACGAACAACCCAGTCATTCCATTTACTGCAGAGTCTTTGACTTGCAAGCAAGGCCAGAAGATCACCGTTCACCTTTTGTTTTGCGACAACAGCCTTCCACTGTTGTTGTTTTTCTGTTTGGCATCGGTCTTCTTCTCCCTTCTCCAGATCCTGGAAACTGGGAGTCTGGTGAAGCGATTGAGATGGGGTTCCACAAGAGCAGGAAGATCCATTTGCATCGTTTTTGCGGCCTCTAAGCACGGTAAACTTTCCAAGAGACAAGCGCGGTATGCAAGACTCCTTGCAACCAAAGGGCTTGGCTCCAGGTAGGATCAGACCTTGACTTGTTCGGGAACGATGATGGCTTCAGAGTTTCCTGGAAAGACCTCTATATGGGCCTATTGAATGCCACAGAAGTAGCCTCACCAGAAGCATGGGCCTTAACTGGGTGGATACTTCCTTTGTTGCATCCCTCGATCACTCTCGGCTGCGGACAAAACGGGACGGGCTCGGGAGACAGGAAGTGCGGCAGACCTCGTTCCGTTTCCTTGATTGTTCTTCAAATGTACAAGAAGCGCAGCTCAACCTCTACATGACACAAAGCACCGAGAGAGAGAGAGAGAGAGAGAGAGCGAGCCTAATAGAGATGGCCTCCACCCTAGTAGCGATGGCCTCCAACCCAATAGAGAGAGAGAGAGAGACGGAAGAACACCTTCTCATTTCTATACTTGGAAGTCTAGAGACCCACAGGTCGTCCTGAAGAAATCATTGTTTTGGAGGGGCAAGAGGGTGTATTTATGGTCTCACTTTCGCGCAGGTGGAGCTTTGCGTTGCTTTCGGTGAAGCACTTAGAAGAAGAATCGTAGCATACTTTTGTTCTTTCACCATCACGAAAGTGCAGGTCAAGCTGGCAGCTGTTCTGTGGGTTCAGCTAGTTTCCTGCAATTCTCAGTTTCACAACAGTCCTCGTACCTATCAGATTTGTATTGCCAACTTAAGGTGATCAACAGCGTCCAAGTCTAGGAAAACCCACGGTTTCGTAGGAAGGTTCTTTTGCTATTCTTTGCGCATACGTCCACAAATGCGGGTTTTGTTTTGACGTGTTTTTGCGTCTGCCTTTGCTGGTAAGGGGTCGTCTAGAATGAGTGTTTTCAGATGTTTTCAGTTGTAAGGACATGGAGGCCATCGCTAGTAGGTTGGAGGCCATTGCTTTTAGGTGTAAGGACTAGTGACTGGTGACACGAAGTGATACGTGGCGCCATGCTGCCGTGCAACCGCCAAAACGCGCCAAAAGGCTGAAAACCGTCTGTGCTGAGGGACCTCACCTGGCTTCGCGGGCTGGGTGTGCACCTGGCCTCAGAACGCCCAATGGCCGTGGGAGCGCGGCACCCAGAGAGTCACGTCGGTTGAATTCCGAAAAGATAGGCCCCGTTCGTTTCGTCCTTGTTCCTAGTCGGAGGCGGAGGTAAATAGAATTGGGAGTAACTATAAGCTATAGGTGTAGGTAGTGAGACCTTTGCAGTGGTTTGTTTCGGCAGAAGTGAAGTGGCAGTGGGGGCGGAGCCGAAACGGACTCATTGGTTCCCATGTTTTCTTTTCGAGCAGGGAGTTCGGGGCAGCATGCGTGTGGATGTGCATCCACCGCACCAGTCTCTGTTGAGATGAAACACACTTGCATTGTTTTGTTGCATCATGCCGAGCCTGCAGGTGCTTGGTGTGGACGAGGGTTTGTCATTCCCACAAGGCAAGGCATCAAGTCTTGTGATTTTCCTTTAGGTTGGAGGCCATCGCTAGTGGGTTGGAGGCCATCGCTATTAGGTTGAAGTTAATTGTGTTTTAAGTCTTGTGATGTTGCTTTCCCCCCATTTGGGTGAGCTCAGCGAGCTGTGAGAGAGCCAGTGAGAAGAAGAGCGGTGAAGGGAGCAACAAACAGGAGGGATCTGCTTCATGGGAGGCTTTCTCCCAAAGTCTTGTGGTTGGAACAAGGAAGAACTGGTTTCAACCTGGTCCTTGCAACCCGAAACCTCAAAAGAGCAATGGTTGAAACATGTTGAAACTCCTGTTTCCGAAACATTCGGACGGAGCAAACCGATGGAAGGTGACTCATCCGCGATTCCTTCCATGTCCTCAGCGTTGCAGCTCATGATGGAGGACCTGTCAAGCTGATATTCGACATCCAAGATCCATCCCAGTGGACTCCATCCTATTGAGACCAGTCCAAACTACGCTGAAATACGTCGTGAAATAGAAGAAAGCTGTTTCACCTTTTTGACACCTCCTTTTGACACACTAACCGCAGGTTTGTGGTTTCTGCAAGGGGAACACTGTTTGGAACAAGCATAGCCAGCAGCCAGAGTATCATGTTTTGATGGAACTTGTGACAAAGGACGCTGCTAGGAGCAAAGGGCATCGCTACTAGGAGCAAGGACGCTACTAGGAGCCTTTTACTCAGCTTTGCGTGCACAGGAGCCGGAGCAAACCATCGCACCTGAGGTGCTGAAAGAAGACTAGAACGCAAAAGACAGATGTCCCAACAGTATTGAGCAGTTCACAAGAAGGACTTGAACGTTTGGGGGAGACGTTCGACTTTCATAAATGTTCCTTCACGGTTTAAGTTTGTTTATTTAGGCTGGAGGCCATAGCTATAAGGTTAGACCGGTCGAAGGACCTCACTCGTTTGCAGGTCTTCCTGCCATTGCTGGCGCAGGCACTGTTGAGTCCCGAGCTCACTCGCCAGGCGCATCCTCCACTGAGGGCCGTTGCAATTCGCAACACTGAAAAGATCCTTGGGATTTTTCACGTCTTTCACATCAGAAAGTGGAAGTAGACCAAGTTTCTTTTCCAGCAAGTTTATGTGTTGGACATGTCACTTTGCGTAGAAACTGTCATGGACTATGTCCTTCAGCTGTGAGATATCGCTTGGAATCTGCACAAGGTGCTTCAGCGCTTTTGGCTCCCACGTTTGGCGCGTTTCCTCTCTGAGGTGCATGTTTTTCACAGATGCCCGCGGTCGATTTCGCTGAAATCGATTTCATTTATAAGAAGAGGCCTCCCTAATAACGATTGCCTCCAACCTACTTCCGATGGCCTCCAACCTAATTGCCATGGCCTCCACCCTAATAGCGATGGCCTCCACCCTAATTGCGATGGCCTCCAAACGCCTCAGAGCCTCTAACCTATTCCAACCTACTACTGATGGCCTCCAACCTAGCGATGGCCTCCAAACTTAATAGCGATATCATAAACAAGAATCAAAATTTATGACTTCAAATTCACAGGAGACGAAGACAACTGCAACTCCTTGTTTTGCCGACCTCGTCACCGCCGCATCCGCTGAACTTCACTACTCAGGGCCCCTTCTTGGTAGTCAACACAGCGGTGAAAGCCTTCCAGAAGCTCTTGCTAAAAGAGGACGGGATGTGTCTCGCCATGCTGCCAAGCTGCCTCAGCTGCTGCAAAATTGCTGCAAAGCTTGCCAAAACTTTGAGGCGACATGGCAAATGACTTGGGCCTCATGCAGAAGTGGTTGTTTGTTATAGTTTTGGCCTCACCCTCCCAAAAGCTACAGATTCATGTGACCCTGCATATAATTAATTGTGCACAAATCCTACAGATTTAGTTATGTTTGTCTTTATTTCTATTTTCCACTGTTTATTTTTCTTTAGACCTTTTGACCTTTCTGCTTGTCCCCTTCCTTCAAGTAAAAAGGCTTTCTCAAAGTGTTTGGGTTTAGTAGCAGGATGTCCTCACTGGATTTGTCTCACCGCAGAGCGCTGCAGATGCGGCATGGTCTCCCAGCTTCGCAGCTTTGAGGAAGGCATGTGTTAACACATGGGAAGGTACCGCCCAGTAGCTGGCCAGACAGGTGTGGCGATACATGAATGATGCATCATGATGCGGATAGTGACTGATAGTGCTGCTTAGGCGTGCTTAGGGTGGTACCCATGATCCAGCTCTCTTCCAGACATGACTTATGCGAGGCCTTCGATGCTTGATCCTGGATGATCTGCTACCATAAAATACCATAAATCTGTAAGGATTGCGATCAACCACTTCGGATTTTGGAGATTCTACGATGAGAGGGTGGGTGCACGTGCTCCTTGCTGAGGCGACCCTACTGTTAGCCTTGGTGGCCCATAGCAGGCTGTTTCGGGGTGAGCTCAGTGGGGTCCAAAAGACTCATGGTGGGAGTTGCCCATTCAACCTGGGTAGCCCGAAGAGGAATCAACTCCTAAGGCCATTGATCAGACTAGACCAAGACTCAGGCTAGATCGGCCCAGAAGTGCCTGCAGTGAGTACTAATACACTGTCATAAAGCAGATGATGCCCTGCAGGTTGCACGTCTTGAATTGCCGAAATCTTCCTATTGGGTTGGAGGCCATCGCTCTTAGGTTGGAGGCGATCGCTACTAGGATCTATTAGGTGTTATTTTCTTTGTACCTTGCAGTCAGGCAAGCAGCCAAAGTAGAGCCTTCGCTAGCAGAAGGCTTGTTAGTCGCGGACTCAGTGGACGACACTGCAAATGCTGCGGTCTTCCTGATGATAGGTGCTATAGGCTTTATTCCTTCAACAGCAGTAAGAAGATGGAAGAGCGATGCTTTTGATTGGACAAAGCTCCATCAAGTTCGTATTGTGTCCGAGTGCTGATTCTCCTTGGACCATTTGACCAAGTAAGGCACGCATGCTGGGCAAGACGGGCAGCGGGTTTGCCTGTCGACTTTGCTATGCTGGCAGAAGCCGTCGATTTGTTTGTTTTGTCTCAGTGAAATCTTCAGGTTATTTATTTGATTTCTTCTGCAGGTGTCCTCTCAGCTATGCACAAGAAAGTGAAAGAACTAACAAGTGAAAGACAGTCCAGATTCAACGGAATGGTCAGAGTTGCTTCATACTACTTAGTTGAAAAAGTCTATGATAGCCAGGACTACTTTCCTTGGCTTGTGAACATGATTCGGAATGAAATGTGAGCACCACCAGCAGAGCAGCTACTCAACATCCTCAACCGCTTCAGACTGGATAATAGTTTCCTTTTCTGGCGTCTTCGTCTGAGATGTCGGCTGGAGTCTCAGACTGTTTTGGAACACGTGAATACTGAAGAGGTGCAAGGAGCATCAAGGACCAGTGCATAGGAAAGCGGGATGCTACCCATTACATAGCTGAGCTACTCATAGACTCACAGACTCATAGCTGATGTTAATATCATGCATCGCTTCGCTTCAGTTCTATATTCTTGCCGAGGACCAAGCTGCCCGATGGCGGCAAAACTTCCAAAAGGCACGCGCTACGGCTACGCAGGCGATTGGGGTTGCATGTCGCGCTCAACTTTTTCCTCTTCGTGTTGAACAATGTAAAGTATATACAATGTACGTACCAGTACTGCATCTTAATGCATCCTCCCTTCCACACCTTGCAACTCTGGAGCAGGGTAAGTGTTCTTCAGTGATCGGCCCATCAGTTTTCAGGTCCAGGGAGAGCTCCAAAAGCTGGAGCTCCTGGGCACCGACGCGGCCTCACGGAGTGAACGCGCCAAGATGAGCGCGACCATCCGAGGGAAGGCGAGGGGCGCTCCGCCCGGAGTCGGAATTCCTCACAGTCAGAGCTAAGAGGGCGAAATTTGGTCCTAAATTTTGGCATAACTTTTGACAATGACAAACCGTTTTCAGTTGGGTCTCTTTCCAACCCTTTGAAGCCTGCACGCGGAACAAGAACGCGCTCCACCACCCGGATGAAGGCGAGCCAATTGAAGATCGAGCTCGATCAGTTGCAGCGTGGGCTCGAGAGTCTGGGCCGCCAAGGTGGATGTTGGATGTCCAAAACCTCTCAACTCCATCCAAACAACTCTTGGTTTCTGTTTATGAAAAAACAATCAGACAACTTGTGACAGCTTCCAGATGAGAAGTGTCGCAAAGAAAGCGCATGCCGAGGTCTGAGCAGCAACAGTGCGGAGAATGAGGCCTCGTCGTGCTTCGGTGCTCTTGACTGGTTCCAAAGCACATCCAACGCTTTCTTCCAGGGATGTGAGCGATGCAGAAGCTTCTTTTGGGAACTCCAGACCATCTCAAGACCTTTTAGAGATTGAAAGCCGTTGGAGGCATGTTTGCTTGGGTACACAATGTTCCTGTTGGCCTTGTACTTTCTGTATCCTTCTGTCATGTTGCAGCAGTGACAAGCAGATTCAAGCCAGTTTTAGCAGAACGAGACTTCCACACATGAAGAACACACCATCTAAAGCTTTATTTTTCAGCTCACAAACATGTTGCTATGCCCTCCTAGGTGACCCGCAAGTCCATCACTCAATTCAGAGATGAGCTTGCACAGGCCACCTCTCCGCACGGACCGGTCAAAAGCTTGAATCAAATCATCACAGGACTTCAGGAAGAAGTTCAGGATGTCTTTATGCCGTTCTTTTTCGAGAACTCTTTGGAAATCGCCAGGCCATCGCGGAGCAGCAAGAGATCCAGAAGCGCTTGCGACCCTCCGCTGCACCGGAGACCAACGGTCAGGGGCACCCGGTCACGCCGGAATCGCACTGTGCGTCCACTGGGTTTGATGAACCAAATTGGGCTAGGAAAATAAACACTCTTCATATCTCTTCATTGTCAATGGTAGACTGGAGACAGTTTTTTGTATTTCCTTGTTAACAAGAGTCACGTGTCACCCACTTTGACAGAATTCTTGATGCTCTTTTGACACGATATTCTTGATGTCTACCCTTTTGGCAACGGATTTTCACATGACTTCTTCCACACGGCCTCGAGGCGGAGCTCGCCCCGATCGAGGCACTGGCATCGAGAACGGGTGCAAGGGTCGCATTTCGACAGTTAGGTTCCCTTTGTCGAAGGATTCTGCACATACTAATAGCATCTAATAGCAATGGCCTCCAACCTAATCACATCCTTACAGAATCCGTTGGACAAGAGAATCCAGACCCACTACAGTAGTATCTGGATGAAGGAGCCATCATGAAAAAAGTGTAGCCTGCTCTTGGCACCAGCAGATGCAGATCATGCGATGTTGGGTTGAAGGTAGACTCTGCTGATGCTGTTGTTCTAAACCAGCTGCTTTGCAAAGCATGCCAGGTGCAGAAATGCAACCAGCCACTCGGCAAGTTCAGAGAGGTCACCAGGAATGCGTGAGTTGGTTGAGTCGCTTCACATTATGGCCGGCGCATCGTTAGCCAGTTCAACAGGCATTTCTTGAGTCTTTTCAGAAAGCCTTTTCGCTTGTTTCCCCAAAGGTGGAATCGTCCCATGGCAGCAAGTGCCGGCAAGTACCTCTTTGAAGAACGGCCATTCTTTTGGAAGGACAGCGCTGTCAATCCTGATAGGAAACAGAAACAGCTGGAAGAACTACTGACGTTTGTTTGGATGCTGAACCGGCAATGCCAAGGTCTCACAGCGGCAAATGCTGGATCGACAGCAGCAGATGATGAGGCTAGGAAACACATCTGAACAGATACGAAGTTCTACGACATTATTCCGTTCCATGTCTGACTCGCGCTACACAGATGTCATTGAAACACACTAAGGGTGCTACTGGCTAGGGGTGCCTCTATGCAGGTAGATAGTGCTTTGTCATGCTTTGTGGACGAATTTAACAAGAGTTCTTTTCGAGCTTGAAGTCAAAAGTAATTTCCTTTTTTGCACAAAACAGACCATCCTAGATCGCAAGTTCCATCCCAAATGCCAGCAACAGCGGCAGGGAGATGGATGCACCACTGGCAGCCTTGGAGGGTTCTGTGAACAACCTCCAGCAGGTGGGGAGGATCCTTGTAGGACCAGTCTTACTAGTAGCGTCCTTGCTCTTAGGAGGGGGGGGGGCGGGCTAAAAAATAAAGAAAGAATAGTAGCTCCATTGTTCCTAGTAGTAAGGCCAGGAGCCCCCCTAGTAGCGTCCTGTTGCTGGAAGTAGTTGGAGCTTCCACAGGATTCGGAAACCTCTCACTAAAACTAAGAAGTAGCTCCATGCATTGACTGGGATTCGAGTCAATGCAAAGCCGTGAGAAGTGTATGGGCCATGGGCCGTTTTGCACAACTGGTGAAGTGTAGGAGAACCACAGTTGTGCTTGCTCATGTTTTGGGATCCATGGAATTGACTCCACTTCATTATTCAAATCTGTCAAAACACGACCAGACATGACATAGGTCAGTTACACCATCCGAAATGAGATCTCCATGCAGAATCGGCTCTTGGACAGCACCAATCAGGCTGGCTGAGCTGTGACAGGAAACCACGTTCACCTTGGAATACTATGTGGGCTGGGATTTATGTTAGGTTTCTCCCTAAAAATCTACGAACCAAATGATTGGTGCGTGAGCTATCCTGCGTCCTACCTAGAAGCTATATAACTTAGCCTAGTAGCGAACTACTCCCTTACCTAATAAAGTAGGCTCCTAGTTAATTAAGTTGGGAGGCAGGGTCTTGGGCTTAAAAATAATCTTGGCTGAGAATGAATGAGTGGGTTGAAGCTATTAGGTTGGAGGCCATCGCTATTTGGGTGGAGGCCATCGCTAGTAGGTTGGAGGCAATCGCTATTAGTAGCTCAAATGAAGTTGTTTTTAAGACTAATTTAATCCGTGGGTTGAAGCCGCCAAGATCGGTTTTGGAGGCTGCTGACCGCACCTCTTCTCGCCTGAATCGAGTTCGCTCGTCAGGGACCTAGTGTACAAGCAAAGGCCTCTTTCCGAACTTTTGGCAACAAAGGCCCTAGCATCTGACTAAAATCGGACCGAAGCACCCTTACGAATTTACTGCTAAGCTGAGGGAATGGATCAAGGTAGGACCGACTCACGGCTCGCTGCTTGTCACTTTTAACGATCGGCATCGGGTCGAGGTTGTTTACTCGTTTCCAGCGCCTGGACCAAAATCGCTGTTTGGGCCTTTCGGTTGGGGAGCCCAGAGAATGGTTACTCTGTTGTGATGGTTCTTGTGTATTGTGAACTCAGATGTGCCATGACTAGCCGTTCTCGTTCCAATTTTGTTTTGACACCATGAAACAAGTCTGAACGCGACTGGATGGATATTGGACTGACCGACCGCAGCAAACCGCAAAAGATCACTGAATATTAGAAATGCACGCAGTGGCACGCAGCCGAACTGACATGCAAATCTGCATAGCTCTGCTGGCAGCATATCCAACCTCTATACTATATGTTTTTTGCTTTGCCACAACCAAATCAAGTATTATGTCATTTTGGCTTTCACGCCTTCTGGGGGCTGCGACCGCTCGCTTCAAAAATATATATATATATATATATTTATGTGAATTATTAGCATATCAAAACCTGAGATCGTCTGGAAAAGCTCTCACAAGGCTTTTCGATGAAATCGATACTATTTTATTAACCAGATGGGCAGCTTAAGTTGCAAGGATGAGCTTTAACTTTGTTCCGGATACCGTACATCATCCCCCACTACAGTTACACTTGAAGCCTAAGCTCCCAAGGTGGTCCTCCTCTTCCTTTGCTTGGTGGTGCTTTTCATTTACGTCGTGCTGCCGTAGGGATGAGCTACAAGTCGAGCATGGTTGGTGGTCAACCCGAGGCTCCATTGAAGCGGAAGCGGTGAACCGTAGATGTTTTCAGTGAGCTTCTCTGAAAAAGAAACAACATATTGTGCCAACAGAGAGCACAGCTGTTATGGAACACAGCATGGTGATCCTTTGTGGAAGGGTTTGACCACCAACCTTTCGCATGGCTGGTGGTTCCTTGAGGCGGCATATGCATAGCACCGCCTCCGCCAGAGTCTGTGCAGATGCCAAGCATAGCACAGGTGCTTGGTTCGTGCCTTTAAGGCATGGCTAGTGCGGCTGGTGCGTCAAGACAACATATCAACATCAACTAATGACGAGCTCTTGTGGACTCTTTCCCCTTACCACTCCTTTTCCTTTAATGTTGTTTCACTTTTCTTGAGATACTAGTTGAGTTGATTGTCTTTTTACTCAGTCCTCCAGCAGCAATGAGCAGCAATGTATGTGGTGTGTTTTCTGTCCCATGCCGCAAAACGCTCCGGTTGCTGCACTGAAGAGTGTCGCTAGAGCAGCACAAGAAAAGCCAGGCAAAAGAGATTGCTTTTACGGCAGCGAAAGCCGAAAATACATGTCAGGCATTCTCAGGACTTTGCACTTTCGCCTCCGCAGAGCGCTGTGAACAACGACAACCATACAATTAACCTCCATTGTTTGAGTTGTACTTTAGCCGCCAGGCAGCAGGTGCAGATTATGGCCTGCGAAGTGGCCTTGGCCAGTTGCTTTTTAGAAGACTGTGCTTTGTGCTTTGCTGATATTTTCATGCAGTAAGTTTCTTTCTGTGCTTTTTGGATGCAAGTCACCCCCTCCTTGAAAAGCACCACTTCAAAACTCACTGGACTTTGTAGACACGCTATTGGCTTGTTCACAAAGCTCACAGTGTGAACGCACGATTTGCCAGGTCTTCGCGATCACACTCCATTTGTGGCAAGACGACCTCAAGAAGGCTCTGCCAAAACGAGGCCGGAAATGACTGAGCTATGGAAGTCCAACAGAAGCAAATGACAACATGTGTGATGCTTTTCGGCGTGTCAACCAGTTGGGGGTTGATTTGGGTCGATTGAGACATTTTTGTGCAAGAAGAACGCTACTAGGAACAAAGGGCATCGCTACTAGGAGCAAGGACGCTACTAGTAGCTCCTGGCCTTACTACTAGGAACACGCACGCCTACTAGGAACAGTTTCTTCGAGTGTTGCTTGTGAGGGCAAACCTCAAAGCCTCAGGACGGGAACGGATTGAGGGCTAAGGTTTAGGACGTCAATCTTAGGATCCTGTCTATATCCTTCGCCACAGTGCCCACATACCTATAAAGCCTATAAGCTCAATTAAGCTCACTTATATAAGGATCCCATTTGTCGCGTTTTTTCACATTCATGACGTCTATTGAGCAAGATTTTCCTGGAAAGCTTGGAGTCCAATGTTTTATTCAATTCAGTTCCTGCTCGAATATAGTTTGATGAGATGTCAGTCGGAAGGAGGACAACGAGGCCTTGGAGAGGTTGGCACTTCAGGCCTTGGCCCTCTACCAGGCACTTCTGTTGCGGTCGAAACGACAACAACAGCCGAACGGCCGCTCAAACGTTTTGTTCAAGGGGAAGTCGAATGGTCTTGTTACAAAGCCTGTTTGGTTCTTCTGACATGTCGCAGGTAGCGCTATGTATGTTTTGCACATGCTACCCGTCAGGTGATAGATGCTAGACCGTCACGTCAGAAGATAAGTTTGATGTTTAAGTTGTCCAATCAAATGACGAAGCCAAGAGATGCAGTTTCATCGCTGAAGAAAGCAAAACCTTGGAACAATTGGCCCAGGAATTTTTCACTAAAGACATTTCGCTACTAGGGGCTCCTGGCCTTACTACTAGGAGCAAGGACGCTACCAGGGGCTCCTGGCATCGCTACTAGGAGCAAGGGCACTACTAGTAGCTTCATTTCGCCATGTAACTTCACAATACTTCACACCGTTTTGGCCGAGGAGCCTCACATGGCGGGTGCAGCGTCAGCACTGTTGCTGCAGGCAGACACGTCAAGCTTCGCTGCTAAACACCTGAAAGGATCACGTTGTTATTACATCAAATTTTCATGTTCAGAACCATTTGACCTGTTCGCACATTCGCACTCAAATATTGAACAGTATTGGATTCCAAAGAGTTGAAAGGGGATACTTGCTGGGTTGCTGTTTTTTTGCTTTTATCCGATGTTGTTTTAATTCCTAATTAACTGGAGTTCCAGGTCGGCAATACTGATGCTGCTGCTTTATTGCAAGTGATGAGCAAGGCACGACGTATCAACAATTGCTTTTGGAAATTGCCGGTATTCGGAATCAACATGTTTTACTCATGTTTTAGCCCGTTCCTACTTAATGAAGTAGCCGCCTACTTAATTAAGTAAGGGCGACTAGTAAGCTACTAGCCACACAAGCTTCTAGAAACTGGACGCATGATGAGCGCCTTGAAGGAAGCTCCCCCCACCTGAGGGTGGGGGGCTTTCATGAAGAAGCGCTTGCACCAATGATTTGGTTCCTAGATGTTTAGGGAACCTTTTGGCAAGTCAATGTTGCTAATTTCCCAACACAGGCAGCGGTGCGGGTGGATATCAGTCCTGCCTATGCGTTGGGGAGTCAGAGAAAGCAGAGACTCCATTTGTGGATGGGATTGATTTAAGTAGTAACAGGTGCCACGCTAGTAGTAACAGGTGCCTTACTAGTAGTAACAATGTTTGCTATTAGTAACAAGTGCTTTTAGTTTATTGTTTGTGGAGAAATACAGTTGTCGATGGATTTTCCATGGTTTCCGGCAATTGCAGCCCACAAGAACGCATGGGTTTGGATCGAATATTTGGAACCAATTCTTAAGAAGCCAGAGAAAACAAGAGACAGAGACTCAACCAGGCAAACAGCTCCAGTTCTTTTTCTACATCATCATCCTTTTTTATTTCCATGATGTAGCACAAGGTAATGCTGGACGGCGACGTCATGACATATTTGGGACCACACGTAAAACCTTCCTACCACAAGGACGCTACGAACGGGGCTGGCCTTACTAGGAGCAAGAAGCAATCGGACGGCAGCGATCGGACGCGTCACCCGATGCCGAGGTCCTCGGCGTTGCTGATCCTTCAGCTCTTCGTCCAACGGGCACCCGAGAAGGCCGTTCGATCGTTCGTGGCCGGCTCCATCGCTAGTAGTAACAAGTGCATCGCTTCTAGTAACAAGTGCCTTACTAGTAGTAACAAGAAGCTACTAGTAACAAGTGCATCGCTTCTAGTAACAAGTGCCTTACTAGTAGTAACAAGAAGCTACTAGTAACAAGTGCCAAGCTAGTAGTAATAACAGGTGGCACCGAAATCGTTCGACGTGCCGGTGTCGCGTCCTCATTTCCATGAATTCCATGTATGATGAGGTCCTACCATCGAATGGTTTTTGTGTTTGGAACCAGGAGGGCTCTCAATGGACCATTACCTCTCCTGTGGTCAGGTTTGTCCTCTACTTCCCCGCTTCGCAGAGGCAAGGCCGTTTCAAGCAGTTCAAATTTAATTTTCTTGCCTAGACTGGGATTCTAGCTCAATCTGTGTCGCCGCAGAATAGGAAAAGCAGATAACGAAGCAGACTGCAGTCGCGAAGTTGTGGTGAAATGGTCAAAACGCGTAGGATCGAGGAAAGCATAGGCTTGACCCAAGCACTCAGAAAGCCCCATGCGGTACATGGCATCACACTCACTTGACACTCACTGGCACCCCAATCAAACAAACGATTTGGTGCAAGGTTTAAAAAGAACCTTTTCGGTCTTGGAGTCTTTCACTTTACTGAGCTTTAGGCTTTAGGCTCATATACAATTATCTAACAATACCAATAGCAAGAGTCTCAGATTTCTCTCCCACGAAGCATCGAGGCATTGTTGCGGTGCTTGGAGCCTTCAGACCCAACGTTGCGGCGCCACAGGCGCCTTTGTTGTCCCTGTTCAGTGAGACGTCTGAAATGTTCATCGAGTCCATTATGCTTTTCGCATGCAAAATATGTTCATAGCAAGAATGTTCACAACAAGGCCTTGCATATCAGAGGTGAACCAAAAAGAAAAGCGGCTGCTTTCTGCGCCAGTCTTCTCGCGGTGACCAGCGCCCTGCATGAGCTTGTGCAGACCTTCCCCATGGTCGATCCTTGGTTTCGGGACGATGTGTGTCGGATTCAACGACTGAACGTCATCTCGTTCTTTTTGGAAACTACGGAAACTACGTGTTTTTTCAACATGTGTGAGGGACATTGGTTATGTTGTTCTTCGACTGGTGTTGAAGGGCCACGGTTTAAGAATGCTTGTGTGTGTGTGTGCGTGTATGAGTGTGAGTTTGTCTTGTGTGTGCGCGTGTGTGCGTGTGTGCGCGCGTGTGTGCGTGTGTGTGCGCGTGTGTGCGTGTGTAAACAGTCTGTTCATGTGTCCATTTGAGTGCCCAAGGACTTTCATCAAGACAGCCAGAAGCCACTTGGTAGACATGTGACCATCAAGATGTTGTAGCCGCCAGTTCTCAATCACATCCTACTTGCTGTCGAGCCAGCGTCAAATTTGTACGATCATTGATAGATAGTAAAACTCACGCGCTTAAGACAAAAACGGCACAACTCGTTGCTTGATTATCTCTCAAACTCGAAAAGGCATGGATATTGCTCGGTGCCCCGTAGAATAAATCCATGAATTTGTTGTTTTGACTCTGACCTGTCATGGCCTCTAGAGGTTTGCAGTCGGCACGGGCGACGGCGTGGTCCTGGTCTACGACCTCCGAACGGCCACGAAGTGGCGGGTCTTCGAGGCCATTCGTTCTGAATTTGTTACTTCCCTTTGGTGTCGAAAGGAAGGACCTGGCTTTTGCGGTTATGGTTTTGGGAGCTTGGTAGCATTGTGTCGCATCAAAGGATTTTCTGCAAAGGCACCATATCATACGAGCATGTTGGTTAGTTTGGAGCCAGCCCAAATTGAGGCGTATGTCGGACGTAATTACAGCCCACAACATCCTTAGTACCACTGAGTTGATGAAGCGTGGTTGACTGTCAGGAATCACCAAAAGAGATCCGTCCAAAAGTCTTGGAACCAAAAGCTTTACATCGGTAGGTCATACATTGAGCATACATGCATTCATTGAAAACCGATGAGGAAAACCCAAGACCGATGCTTTTGTATCATACATAAGTACATACGTACGTACATACTACTATACTACTACTACTACTACTACTACTACTACTACTACTACTACTACTACTTCTCCTGCTACTAGTACTACTACTACTGCTACTACTACTACTACTACTGCTCCTACTCCTGCTCCTGCTACTACTACTACTACTACCACCACCACCACTACTACTACGACTACGACTACGACGACTACTACTACTACGACTACTACGTACTACTACGTACTACGTACTACTGGTACGTACTACTACGACCACTACCACTACCACTACCACTACCACTACCACTACCACTACCACCACTATGACGACGACGACGACGACTACTACTACTACGACCACTACCACTACCACTACCACTACCAGTACCACTACCACTACCACTATGACGACGACGACGACGACGACGACGGCGACGACTACTACTACGACCACTACCACTACCACTACCACTACCAGTACCACTACCAGTACCACTACCACTATGACGACGACGACGACGACTACTACTACGACGACGACGACTACTACTACTGGCAAGTCTTTTGTTTTTCACCAACGTGTATAGACCGATGCCTTACCGATGCCCTAACCGATGCCGCGGAGTGACTTCCAGACACCGGATCAAGGGACATGCCCACTCGAGAGCAGATTTTAGGGTTCAAATGACATGCCCAAGCGAAAGGAACTAGCAGCTGCATATATATATATATATGTGTGTGAGGTCCTTGAACTTGTGAAAAGTTGTATGCTCTGCTGTGCGTTGCTTCGCCATGTCCATGACTATACTTTTGCTTGGAAACATACGGAATGTTAGTGAGATTCACCAAACATTGGAAACCGATGAGGAAAACCCAAGCCCGATGCCCTGATGACCGCACCCAGATGTAGGGAATTTCGACAGTCGAACGGATCATTCGATCAGTTGATCTCATTCTTCCAGGGTCACAGTGGCACGGTCGCCGGCTTGGCCTTCACCGAAGACGCTGCACGGTTGGCATCGTCCTGAAGCTCAGAATTGATTATTTGGTTAGGTGGTTGGCCTCGCATCGCGTGCGTACGGTTCCTGGATTTGCAAAGTTAAGTTATTGCAATAGCCGAGCGCATCACCCTAAGAACACAACACCTGCGTCATCACCTCTGTCAGGAAGAAATTGCATAAAGGAGCAACGAACAGAGAGATTTTGGAATCTATGTTTGCAGGTATGGAAGCCAAGACTCCACCGTGCGTTTGTGGCAGACTGGAGGAGGTTGGCTTCAGAGGAGAGTCTTCCTTCGCATTGTGATCGTAAAGACAGAATTAGCCTACATCATCTCACAACTCGAGCAATCTCTATGAAGCTTGATTACATTATTTTGAGCTGGAAGAGTGGCCTCTCCATCGTAGCCATAGAGTCAGTTTCTGTGACTAGTAGGAGGCCATTGCTATTAGGTTGGAGGCCATCGCTATATAGGTTGGAGGTTGAACACAAATCTTGAGTCAGTTTCTTTTCCACGGAGGCTTTCTTGGCCTCATGGGTCAGAACCACCGGTGCATCCGCCAACATACTTTGCCACCGCTGCATGGCACTGGAGATTGGAGGCGAACATGTTTGAAGGTTTGGAGTTTGGAGGGATTGATTCCACATCAAAAGAATCGATATGTCAACTACCTAGCGGAACAAGAGACATCCGTCAGCTAGTCGTGGTCAAACACCCAACACGACCGCCAGGGCTGTCTCCCTCCGGTGCTCCGAGCGGGGTGTGAAGCTGGTTCGGGAGAATGGCCGCTCAGAGGCAAACAGAGAGTCGCGAACATTGCTCCTAGTAGTACGGCCAGGAGACCCTAGTAGCTTCTTGTTCCTAGTAGCGATGCCAGGAGCCCCTAGTAACGTCCTTGCTCCTGGTAGCGATGCCAGGAGCCCCTAGCAGTCGCTCCTTTCTCCGAAGTCAATGCAATTCAGGTGACATGCTTCACCTTGGCCTGGGATGAGTGCGACGGTCTGCTCCCCAGACGTTCGCTTATTCCTTCTTATGTTTTGGGATTTAGGAATAGTATTTTGGATACATTGCTTCTGTTGTACCGACGTTATTGACTTCGAATAAACGATCCAACGGTGACTGGAATTGCATTGAAGGTCGGTAGTAGTCACAGACGAGGAGGATTGAGGTGAGGGTTAGTATGTTACTCACTAGGAGCAAGGACGCTACTAGGGGCTCCAAGTGTGATGTCACCGGACGATCGACTACTTACCCATGATGAGGTTCAGAAAGACATCAGTTTTGCATCAGATCCCATTCAACTCCACTACGGCCCGTGGCATGTCCAGGACTCTCAAAGTTGCTGTTGATGTATCGACTTGGGACTTCATCTTAACTTTGCATATTGTAGACTGCACTCTTGATTCCATTAGCAATGTGGATGAAGGAAATGATGCCTGTTCTGTCGGAAACTCAGAGTAGCGTCACCCGGGATTCTAGTCGTACCTCATTTAAGCACTTCAAGTCATTGACCTTGGGCAATCTTGAGGTTTTAAACCGCCTTAAGCTTAACATATGGAATTATTGTAGATGGTGGACTTGGTGCTACGTTTGCAGGAAAGCAACTACAATTACAATAGATGGATTCGCCACGGCTTCTTTGGATTCGGACGAACTTTAGACTGGCTCTGAGGTGACCGCGGCCAGCAACATTGGAAGCGCCCACTGGCCCACAGTAGAGGGACGATGACAACTTGGATGTAGAAATCGTTGATATATACCTTTGCTCCTAATAGCTTCTTGCCACTAGTAGTAAGGCCAGGAGCTACTAGTAGCTTCTTGCTACTAGCAGTGATGCCCTTTGCTCCTAGTAGCTTCTTGTTCCTAGTATACCGTATACCTGGTTTAGCAATGTCAGACCATGGAAGCTACAGTCTAGAACGGCGTCGTGGCATCGATGGGAAGGGCACGATGATTGCAACTCTGACACCAAGGTGTCGCAACTCTCGGACACCAAGGGCAGCATGCTGGTTGGGATCTTGGTGTCGCTCTGACGTATGGTGACCTATGTTGACATATGACGTGAAGATCAGAACCTGAAAGATACGCTGAACAGGATCTCCCAAGATGAACCAAACATGAATGAGGGGATGATGGAACAAGTTCCCTTGCATTCAACATTAGTGTAACAGTGTGAACTCTTGTGTTGAGCGTCAGGTCGTTCCTTTTGATACTCAGGTGAACAGGAACTTTTGCTTAACCCTGGATGAAGCCAGTACACTGCATCATTCCCACCAGGCGATTTCATATGATTTCATAGGTTCTTCCTTTTGCAGTAGGGTCTTCGCTACTAGTGGAGGCCATCGCCAGTAGGTTGGAGGCCATTGCAATTAGTAAGTAAGAGGTGGTAGCTAATACATAGCTAGTAGGGTCTTTGGAAATTGTCCAAGACCTAAACTGGCGTCGTTTTCTACTGGCCACATTGGTCATCGTCGCACTAGCTTCACAGCCTCCTCCACCAAGTCAAAGCAGCTTTCGGCTTTCTCCGCGCCGTCCAGGACTCGGTGGACATAGGGACCCTAGCGATGACTTCGGCGGAAACACTGTGTCGGACCTTTGTCTTGTCGTAGTGGAGACTTGGAAAGACATGAACAACATATTGTTCTGGGCAGGAAGGGTGTGAAGGATAAGGGATCAGGGGAACACCGGCGTACCTCATCTTTTGGTAGCACAAAGTTGCTAGGATGAGTAGGAAATCAAATCGAGACATTCTTCTGCATTCGCAGAAAATAAAGGATTGATGTCACTGCAGATGGCCTTTGGGTCTTAGAAAAGCATTACATCATGTCAGAAAAGCATTCCTTGAAGAGCTGCCAAGGCCGCGGTACCGCAACAGTGGTGCGTTTGTTCACGGGACGAAGTTTCGAAACTTTGCATCCATCATGGAACAAGGACTGAAAGGAACGGGGGATGGCGGCCATTGCTAGGTTGGATCAAGGAAACGTGAGTTGTGAGGATTGCTTGACAGAGTCTGTAGATGTAGGATGTTTTTCCATCAACACTAGCAGTAGTAGTGCAGGTTTCTGACTGGGGAAGGTGCTCTCTACGAGTGAGTGGTCTACGCAACCTATTTGATTCTGTAAGAGGACTTGTTTGCACAGTGATTCTATTTCTCGTGTAAGACTTGGAATTTAGTTTGATTAATTTAGTTTGATTTGTCCAACTTGGTATTCCAAGACAGGTTTCATGGGTCTTTGTGATCTGGCAAGACTAGGCAAATGGTACTTGCTCTGGCAAGACCCTTTCACAAGGGCAAAGGGGAGTCCAGTGGAAAAGCAAAGAGTTTTGAATTGCTAGGACTGAAGGCTGCTAAAAGTGAGATCTACATGGTTGACGATGTGCGGCCTGATGGCAGGGCCAGGTGCTCAGGCAGGTTTTGTACTCACCAAGACTGGTAGCCCATGGACAAAACTATTGAAATCACATGTTCCATGGGTCAAGTCTCTTTCACTTTAACTTACATATTATATATAGTTTTGTTATGTGCTTGTTGTGTTTTTTTTGGGGGTAAGCCTTAGTGGCTTATAATAATATATATATAGATGTATAAGTAAGTAAGAATGGTAGCTACTAAGCTTAAGTAAAAGTAGCTACTGATATGGATGGATCCAAGCTTACGCAGTGGAGCTTCCTTAAAGAATCACTTTCACTATTCATTGGGTTCCTAATTTGTTTGGGAAACATGATCCAACGACTTGTGCAAGACTGTGGGGAGCTGGCGCTAAGAGTGGATCCGGACTGTCGTCCTGTTGGTCGCTGTGGATCACGGCACAAACGAGGTTCCTGGACTGAAGCAAGCACCAGAGATCTTGATTTTTATCGATGAGGACAAGGCACTCAATGCATGGGCCATGCCATGAGTCATTGATACGATTTTCCCTAGTAGCGTCCTTGCTCCTAGTAACGATGCCAGGAGCCCCTAGTAGCTTCTTGTTCCTAGTAGCGATGCCAGGAGCCCCTAGTAGTGTCCTTGCTTTTAGTAGCGATTCCTTCACATTGAACATTTTTTGTTGAACCTCTTGCTTTTCTTGTGTGGAGAGGGTAGTCCATTCTCACCCAAGAAGTCCATACGGCCAGAAGTATGGAACCAATAGAATCTATATGATCAAAGGCTTCTGCATTCCATACTATCTACCCAACATGGGATCCAAATCACCATCGTTGCAGGCACGGAAAGAGCACATGCACTTCGAGTATGATGCACTTGACCAAGAACTCTTCAATTGGATGGAATGCAGAACATTGCAGAACTGCTTCATACTGAGCAAAACTGAGAATTTGTTCCAAGGCCAGGGAAGGCACTTGGAAGACAAGAGGTATTGACGGAGTGTCCTTGCCTCAGACTGCTGTAGAGGGAAGTCCAAACCGCGATGCTTTGGACCCAGAGTCGTGTCTTTCACCAATCGGAATCTCCCAGATCGTATGAAAGACACGTTCGACGTCGCAGGATTCGTCCTTGGTTCTTCCAGAAGGTGATTGACCAACGAAGGGGTCGAGGTGAGACTGCACTTTGTCTTGGTGCCGTTGACAAAAAAGAGAGAATTGAAGAGAGAGAAGAGAGAGAAAAGAGGCCTCACATGATATCACCATCAGCATACTAAGATCCATAGAGATATCGGCGGCAATTGTGTCAACAAAGATGTCCACCGGGCAACACGTTTTTCACTTAAAACATTCCTTGTTTGGGATCGCGGCACACTTTCAGGCAGAGGCAACATCCTTTTCCAGTCCAAGGAAGATCCTCTTATGCAGGCCAGATACTGGATGAACCTCAATATTCATCAAGGCTTGATGAACACTCCGACATGTCGCCATGTTCACTGGCGATACAGTTACTCTCCTTGACATGGCTCAAGCTGACAACTCGTTGCCACAGACGTAGCCCACCACCCGCCATGGCGTCCGATGGAGAATGGGAGATGGTTGCAGAGAAGCAGGTGGAGAGCCCTCCAGAGGTCTATGATCACATCGAAAGCAATTCCTTGAAGGCTGCCTCAGTACAGGTAAACGAGAAGACCTTGTTTTACTGCTTGCAGCCCAAGGAAGCTTTGCCGAAGGAAGCGGCCCGGCTTTGCTCCTCCAACCTCAGTATCAGGTGCAACACTTGCATCAAGCGCATCCCAATCTTCGCACAGCTCGTGGGCTCTGAGGGGGAACATGTCTACCTCAAGGAGGAGTTGGATGATGCGAACGTGAAGGCGCTTCGATCAATGCGTAACAAGATCAAGAGCAGCGATCCTGCTGACTACCATTTGGTGCTGATTGATGATGAGTTCTTCCAGGCCAATCCTAAGGAGGTGGGCCCCTTCTGCCATGTACACTTCTTGAAGGAACAGGTCTCCGATGCCCAGCTCAGTGAGAGGATCAAGAAGCTGAAGAATTACCTCAATGGTAGCTTTGAGAATCGTTTCCAAAGATTGGTCGATGATCCCAATTCCTTGAAGGTGATCCTCGATGTCTTGCCCGAACTGGTGCGGCCAGATCACTGGAGGGGTGTGGTGACCTGGGCGGTGAACCTCTCAGGTGTTGCAGAGGGTCGAAAGTGGCAAGACATGGCTGTACATGAGAAGTTTCAGGTCATGGTCTATGCCATGCTCACCGGACGTGCAAGTGATTCGATCCATTTGGACATGCAGCAGGCGGGTAACTTGGTGGACTTCATGGACAGTGCCGAGAGCCGCGAAGCCTTGAAGGCCATGATGGATGACCGAAGCAACCCAGAGACCTACCAAGTCTCCCGCGTCGCAGATCGGCTGCGTGAGAATCGTGTGTCCTCCCTTTGTACAGTGACGCTCATGTGGGGCTTGGATGGAGCCCCTCACCAGTCAGACCTGGACATACACACTGTGGTGAATGGCATTGAGCTCTTCTATGGCAACCCACAGGTGGGGAAGTGCAAGCTGGACTTTGATGCCAACGCCTCCAGGATAGAGCAGAATCCTGCGGAGAACATCTCCTTGAACCAAGTGGGAACTTTTGTGATCATGGTGAACAACTACAACAACCGTGACAACAAGGATGTTCCCTTCAAGGTCACTGTCAGGAAGTCTGGCCAAGAGGTGGCGGAGCATGAGGGCACTTGGCCACGGACGCGCGCCAAGGGCAACAAGATGACGGTGTGTCAGGTCACGGTGCTAGCAGAAGACCTGGTGGAGAAGCCAGTTGAGCTGTCGGAGGCAGAGCAGAAGAAGTTGGCAGCCAAGGAGGCAGAATGGTCTAAGCTCTTCGGAGAACCAAGGGCTTTATTGGCTTCAGAGACTGACGTTGACATGCATCTGGTGAGCCGTTCGAATGGTTACCCTGCAACACAGGGAGCACAGCAGCGCTTTCAGGAGTTACTCCAACCAAAGGCGAAGAAGCAAAGCCTGGCGGAGCGCTGTAAGGCTGAAGAATTGGACGGCTTCATTGAGCGCGTGACCTCCAAGGGCTTCCCTTGTCGGCTGGAAGTCGATATCCGAAACTTCGCTCCTGCCTACATCACGCGCTTGGAAACCGCTAGCGATGTTCTCAAGAGCAACATTGTGGTGAACGTCTTCCAGCGAAAGTTTGAGGTGCCGCAGGCACCCCGGAGCGATGAGCCCAGCAGCGCTCGGTTGGATGCCAGCTGGGGCCTGCAGCCACGGGCATTGGTGCGAGGCTTTGTGAAGGTCCATGCCCAGTGGTTCATGGTGTTGGAGAATGCACGTCTTCCAGCCCATCAGGAGTGGCCCTTAGCAGGCGGGATGTATCCCACCAATCTGAAGCCCGAAGTGCACCATCATCGTAGCAAGTGGGCAAGCTTCCATTCCTTGGTGCAACCAGAGGTGTCAAGGGCATCGTCTCTCATTGGATCCATGTTGGTGGGATTCTCGAAGTTCCACTTTGTCCTGGACGGCAAGCAGGTCACGGTCAGCGCGAACACCGGCAGTGTGGCACAGTAAGCGTGGCAAAGTGACGAGAATGAAATTCACTAGTCACTAGGCCCCGGGCTGGGGGCTGTTGTTTTTTTAGTTTGTGTTGGTCATATTATGTTCTTGCATGTTCTTGCCACTTGCATCCAGCATCATCCAGCTAGTTTCCCTAACTGCTTCCTGTCCCCTTGGCCTTGGGCTATTTTGACTGAAGCCAGTTAGAAGAAATCAAGAATCGGCCCGCATTTGCCACCAACAGCGTGTGCAGTGTACAGAGCGGCAGATCGGGTTGACAGTTTCGAGTGCACTGAAGGTCTTCAAAAAGAAAGCTGGAAAGAAAGGGCGACTAAATTTCTTCGGAAATCCGCTTTCTGCAAACAGCCGCTCTAAGTACTTTAGGACGCTCCTAGAAGCTCCTGGCCGCACTAGGAACAAGAAGCTATGAACGGGGCTCCTGGCCTCGCTACGAACGGAGCGATCGGACGCTACTATATAACAAGTGCATCGCTAGTAGTAACAAGTGCCACACTACTAGGAACAAGTGCCTTACTAGTAGTAACAAGAAGCTACTAGGGGCTCCTGGCATCGCTACTAGGAGCAAGGACGCTAGTAGCTCTGGGCTGGCCGGAACGAGCCTTTGAGACGTCGAGCTTCGCAGGCTGGGAAGCTCCTGGGACCAGTGCGACCCAGGCTGGGACCACGAGAGAAAGAAGCGGAGATGAAGTCAAACTGAGTCAAACACAACACAACAGACGGTTCCCACATTCACATTCCATGCGAGCAAGCTGGAAATTCTTTGTTTGTAGTGAGGAAGGAAAACCATCCAAAAGGTAGAAATGGTAAGCAACGCAAAGGAAAAAAACAGACAACACATGTCAATGTGTGAAAACATGTGTCAAATAGAAACACACACACAGAGACACAAACAAGTTGTCCCGAGAACTGAATCTTGTTGGGTAGGCAAGGCTGAGGCCTAAAAGCCCTAAAACGTTGAGTCCACACTGAAGTCACGTTTGAAAGCACATTTAGCCGAGCCTGGATGCCCACGATGCAACATCCAATGAATTCTTGAATATAATTGTGTTTACTTAATGTCTAGGAGGCCATCGGTATTAGGTTGGAGGCCATTACCATTAGGTTAGAGGCCATCGCTACTAGAATTTTATTAGGAATTTAGATGAATTTAGTTAAATTATGTTCCTTTCAATTTTTGCATGTGTTCAAGGACATACTCGTTCTCCCATGGCTCTCCCACCAGCACCGATTGTCCATTGAAGTGGAAACGTTGTGTGGCGCTCTCAGATACCTGTTGCATGCCACCTACTGGGAGAACGTTGCCGGCATCCTGACAGAAGGCGCGTCTCATGAAGATGGATCCGGGTTCTTTTTGAATGTTGACTGTAGCTTCTTGCTCCTAGTAGTAAGGCCACGAGTGCCTAGTAGTGTCCTTGCTCCTAGTAGCGATGCCCTTTGCTCCTAGTAGCTTCTTGCTCCTAGTAGGTCCAGGTGGCACACGTGTTTTCAGTTGGACCGATTGTATGAACAAAGCGGGCTTGCAACGGCAGGTATCGTTCCAGCGAAGAATCCATTGTCTGATATCAGCAACTTGGCACTTTTCATTCCGTGCAGGTCTGTCTTGAGCATTGGGAGGGGAGGGGGGGATCTTTTGCATTGGACTGGCTTGAGCACATGTTGTGTATGAAAACAAATTGTGTGGAGCAAGGGGCATGCATAGTCATATGTCATCACCTTGTGTGGGATAAATGGCCACTTGAAATGGGATGATTTGAAATTCGTCGCCTAGAAGGGGACCAAACATGAAACGGGAGTGAAACCGGAGTCTGTCACTGCGCCCAGGAAAGCCCTTTAAGGATTTGTTGCAGGGCGCCGAGCCTGGATCTGAGAAATGACCGCGCAATGTCGCTAGCGCAATGTCGCTAACGCTGAGCGCATCCAGAATGTTTTTATGTGTGTGTGTGTGACCGACCGGTTTGGTTGCTAATATGCTAGAATATGCTAGATTGGTTTAGAGCTATGGTGCTAACCAGAAGAATCTACACTGCTGAAGGTACTCCAAGAAATATTTTTGAACCGACGAGACGAGATGCCAGATGCAATGTCAGTGTACCTTGTTGTGGTTGAACTCCGCCCCAACTGCTCCCAACATGTCGCTAGAAGTTCTGGGATTGGCTCACTGTTCACTGAGTTGTCGAGGTCTCATGTCTACACCATGCGTGACTCTTCCCACGTTTGAGCAGGGTAACGGTTGAGGCAAAGCTTCAGATCGCTGAGCAATGGAGCAAGAGTCCAAATAAGATGTCCAGATGTCCAGAGTGCCACCTTTGGAGGTTTTTTTGGTGCATCCAGATGTGAAAATAATAGGGATTCCGCTTAGGTGCTATTTAACAATTATGCTATTTCATGGTATAGATTGCTATAAGCTGCTATAAGTATGCATACGGATGTATTGAAGTGCTACAACCTACATCATATGAATATGGCTATACTAAGGAACAAGAAGCCACTAGTAAGAAGGGCATCGCTACTGGGAACAAGGACGCTACTAGGGGCTCCTGGCCTTACTACTAGGAGCAAGAAGGCTACGAACGGAGCAAAGGGCATCGCTACGAACGGAGCAAAATCGCCTCGAGCCAGGCAGCACCGACCTCGGGTGCCTTGAGTCGAAGGTGCGACGGGACGAGCATCTCAACGACGTCTCGACCGGAAGTACTGACCGGTACTGTCCATGGACTGGATGAGTGATGATGAGTGGATATGAGACCGGTAGATGCATTTCATTTCCGGTGCAGAGTCCGGTGCATTTCGGTATTTTTTGAAACATGATTTCAATCATGTTCAAAAAGCAACGACATGAACTGTTTGCTTGCACAAGTGCACTAGAGCTTGATCAACGCAAAGCCCCTTCAATCCGCCACTCACCACACTAAGGAAATCTGGATTCTATTGACTGCTTTTGGAACCAATCAAACGAAGAAACTAATCAAATGGGGTTTTGGACAATCTTGTGTCACTTGAGATTTCAAGACTTGATCATGCTCACGCTGAAAGTATGCATCTGGGCTCGAAGGACGGTGCAAAACGGTGAATTGGCATGGCATGGCATGGGAGTCATCCATGACGATTTCATCGAAGTCACTTCGGATGGCTTGAGCATTCCATGAATCATGATTCATGATTCCATGAACTAAAGAATCTTGAAAGGGCAGTGCCAGGAAGACGGCCATGGCGCCTCAATTGGTGTCCTTGGAGGAGCACACGCTGGTGTGTCGATATGTATCCACTGTGTGGCAACTCTGAAGGGATGCCCTTTGTTCCTAGTAGCGATGCCAGGAGCCCCTAGTAGCGTCCTTGCTCCTAATAGCGATGGCCTTTGCTCCTAGTAGGTCTTGCAGGTCGGTGACGATCCTTTGGACAATGCAACGGTGAAACCGGTAAGATGATCAGATGGCTATCTCGGGGTGTCATTGCACACTTTGCAGGTACAACAATTGGTTCCGAACAAAGGTTAGACATTTGCATAGCACTTGCACAGCACTTGTGTTACCTGCATGCTCCTGTATGATCGCTGACACTTCCCTGTTCACCGGCCCACCAACGGGCAACACGGTGACACATACAGCGGCACAGGAGGCTCGAGCGCTGGGCCTCGGTGTGGCGAAGAGCACCAGCGCAGCCTCGGAGTTCGAAACCGAACGGGAAGGGCTGAAGGCTTTCGGCGTGGAGCTATCGAAGGAGAGAAGTCCATTTCAAGTCGAGTCCAAAAAAACGACACAAAAAAGCGACTTTCCATTGACATAAACATAGTTCCAAGGAGAACATGTCAAACGCATTCAAAAGCGCAGTACATTTTCTGATGTTCTTTTTGCACAGAGATGTAGGGTAAGTCTGCAGAGCTAGTAAATGAAGAGCCATGCTTTCCTGTGTTCTTTTTGGAGGACAAGCATATCAACATCCACAAACCCTTTTGAAGCGGAAAGAAGCTCTGAAATTTATCATGCTCTTTTGTCCCAGTGTAGCAGGACCACTTGGAAGGCTACAAGTACAAGTTGGGCTCCAAAGTCGAACGAGACCTGAACTTGGTGAAGCGTCCGTGGGAGGTCCCGATCATTGACCAGCTGGGTCCAGAAACAGTGCCTTGTAAAAACGGGGGAAAGAGCAGGTAGGAGGCAAGGCTGCGGCGACGAGGTCAATATTTTGATTCTTTTGAAATTATAGTTTGTGAAATAATCCCAGGTCACCAGCTAGGTCATGAAGGCTGTTCCAATTTGTAGGCTGGCAATGAAAGCAGTAGAGTTGGGTTGCAGTTTCGGTTCCTTGCCATTGTTTGTCTTTCGAAAAGATGAACGGCACCAGTAGAATTTGGTTGTGCAGTTCGGCAGAATCGATCACTACATTCCATAGAAGGCCAACCAACAACGTGTTTCCTTATGGGATGCCTGGCTAAACTTCAAAGAATAATCTGCATCAACGACAGTTTGCCGCTGTGCGTTGACAACATGTGTTTTTGCACAGCTAGTTGAATCGGACAGTTTCACTGGGCAAAAAGGCTGACACGAAAGAGCTGTGTGATGTTCATCTCGGGTCTGTGTCTTTCACTGTCCGCTGTGCGTCGTGAGGTGAGCAAGAACAAAGATGTCGAGACCTGGGATAATCCCGAGTTCCTCCTGGAGATTCGAGAGGGCATCGCCTACTGCACGCTGAATCGACCTGATGCCAATAATGCGATGAACGATGGTGCCTGAGTTTGAACGAACGTGCAATCCTTTTCAAGTCGTAAAAAGACGGTTCCACCAAGCCATCAAGCAAACGTGTGCTTGATTTGGGAGTCTCACTTTCTACCAAAAAATTGTAAATTACAATACTAGGCATCTTTTTGTGCTTGTTTGGCTGATCAGCTCACCGAAAGAGCTAGATCCCTTGGCTTTCAAGGAGAATGCCAGATGTCCCAGCACCGTATGGCAAGAAGACGACTACGTTCTTTTGATGTCCATGACTTCACATATTCACAAACAATCAGTTGAAGACAATACTATACTGTTCACAGAATTTCACAGTGGTGGTAGCTGTTGAACCTCTTACAAATTCATTCTAGGTACACCCTTGAACCCTCATGAACCCATACTATTTCTTACTCAAACCGCCACTACACACAAGTCAAACCTCTGGCCCATTTGTGTTGAGACTCTTCATGCAGGCATTGGTGGAGGCCTCCACGATGCACTTCGAATCCTTCGAGAGCGACCAGAAATTCGGATTGCTGTGTTCACCGGCAACGGACGAATGCCGCTTGGAGGAGTTGCAATTGAGGTTTTGTAGTTCGACACATGCCCCCCTTCACAAGATAGTTCTTTGGGTTCTGCGCTCACCAAAAAGATCGGACAAGTTGTAGGGTGAGCATATGTGAGCATAGTCAGAATTATAGTCAATATCAGGTCCAGGTATGTCAATATTTATTTCAATATGTCTAAACATGTCCGAGTCTGAGTCTGAGAGCTGGTATGGACCGTGGCTATGAGGTTCTGTGCTGGAGGTGATCCAAAATCCTTCCAGGCTGCACAAAAGATGGCCGGTGCCATCAGCGGCGATGGTGACAAGTACCAGGGGCCTCCAGCAGGCCCTATGATTGCCGGCACTGGGACGATGATCGTAGAGGGCAATAAGATGTCAGCCCAAGGCTTTGCAAGGGCTACTTGCAGTAACTTCAGACATTTTCAGTGTTTTTCAGGGGTCAAATGGAGTCAAAGGATCGAACCGGAATCGTACACATCACAGAATTTTGGCCGGACAGGTCATGTTTGTCAGCACTGTTCACAGAGGCTTTCTCCTTGTGTCCAGCAAATCTAAGGATATGTATTCCATGTCGAGCTTGCCCCAATTTACAATTTGTTTGATGAACGGGTCCGCTATGGGTGGTGGATTCGGATTAGTATGTGCTTGCGACTATGTCATTGCCACCAAGCAAGCCCATGCGACCTTGTCGGAAGTGAAGCTAGGCGTGATTCCGGCAGTGATTTCCCCACATGTGAGCAGGACCATTGGCACAGCCAATTGCAACTTGGAAAGAAAAGCTAGCACGTTCTATATGTTCGTATCATATGTTATTATATAAGTGCTTCAAAATGTGACTTGGAAGGCAAACGGCTCTTTTGCACGGCCGAGAACGCCAACATGCAAACGGCCATGGAGATTGGATTGGTGCACAAGATCGTCGACCATCCGAGAGACTTCCAGGCAGCGGTCAGAGAGGTGGCCACGAAGATCCAGCTGTTGGCGCCTGGAGCCGTTGGAGCCACCAAGCAGGTTCTCTTAGATTGCTTAAATCAGCCCATCAGCAACAGCTTGATTGAAGCTCGCTTGTTGAACACCCTCTTTTTTCTGTGTAGGCCGAGAGTAGAGGTAGGTAGTTAGTAGCCAGGTAGCTAGTAGCTTACTCAAGCTACTAGTATGGACGCAGGATAGCTCACGCTTGGTTCCTAGACTTTTGGGGAAACTTAACTAATAGGTGGGAACTCACGGGTATTCAAGCCCACAGCAGAAGGCTTTTGACTGGCAACCCACTCCAATGGTGGTAGTTGGTAGTTCCTGTGACATGCTCAATGAAGAAATGCTATCAGCTCTGGCTTTCCTTTGTGCTGAGATAGGATGCATGACCCGGGATACACCATGTGTTACGCCTATAGTCTGGAGCACAAGAATCACTGAGGAATATACAGCCAAAGAGTATTTGCGTGTTCGCAGGGGCAAAGAGTGCGAGGAAGGTATGGAGGCTTACAAAAACAAGCAGCGGCCACCTTGGGTCCAAAAGGTAATCGATGTCAAGGAGAGTGAGGAGAGCTGAAGGGAAGCTTGTGGCCAACCATGTGGCCTGTTTGGGGGCCAGCAGGGTGGGGCCGTCACGGATAATTGAAGCAGAAGAGAAGTGCATGGCCCGTAGATCCAAAGAAGAGCTGCGATTCATTCGATGATGCGAAACAAACCATGCGAGTCTCATTACTGTAGTCGGCCCCACCCAGCAGTCTTCCTGTCCAAACTTGCTGGCAAAGACAAGAGCCTGAAAAAGATGTGCGGACCTTGCTTCTAACATTTCTGAGGCATTTCCTATAGGAGATGTTTCAATCTGAGACCCTTCCCAGATGGGACGCGGACGGATAGTGTTCACTTCCGGAATCCTCTTCTAAGCTTAACGGCATCGTGCAAGCCAGGTTGTGCCGCAGAGTGAGGCTGGTGACGCAGTGGGGAACTGCTCTCGAAGATGGATCATATTGGGAGAAATGGGTCATAGTGGGAAGCTGGATCCAGGGACAAATCTGTAGCTCGTGGAAAATGAGACAAAGGCCTTCTTTGGAAAACGATCGACGTTCTTTGCAAAGGGAAAGGCATCATTTCTCTATTGTTTCACTTTCTGGCGCAAATCCGGTCCAGCTCAACGAACTTCAGATTCAGATTTCCGATGCTAGTGGTTCACATCCTCTCGTTTGCAGCATGTTTGCAGCATTAGAAGGATTGTTTATGAAGAATGATATAGTATGAAACCTTTTTGTTCAATTAACCGGCGTAGAACATGGGTATGTTGACAAGGAATAGGAGGGTGCAAGGTCCTCACTAAAGTGGTGTCAAACTGCTCAGCGACGTCACTAGGTGGTAAGCTTCATAGAACCTAATAATCCTAATAGCGATGGCCTCCAACCCAATAGCGATGGCATCCAGGTGGTAAGCTTCATAGTGGACAAGGAGCAAGTCGGCCTCGATCGACAACCTGATGCCATTTTCGACACTCGCCTGCAACAGCAGCTGTTCAACAGCTCTTCATTCCAAACTTCCCACCTAACTGGGGAGTGTAAGGCCATTGCGATGCAAGGGTTTGCTCGCAAATTAAATGCTTTCACCACAGTTCGCAGGTGTTCTGCGCATTTGAAGGAGAGTCTTATTTGGATTTATTTGGAGCCTGGAGTGCTCTTACTTGCCAACATACACGTGCTGACTAGCCAAACGGCGATGTGTAGAAAAGCATCAAAGCCCTTGGCATCCACACGCAGCATAGTTGACAGCAATCAACATGTCACAAGAAGCCCCTGAACATCAAGACTTGATTTTCAGGTATGCTGAACATAGGTGTCCAAACATGTTAGTACAACGCAGCTCATGTCCCAAATATGAGTCAAGGGCCAAGCAAATGTTTCTTCCTGGGCAAATGCTTGCAAGAAGGCCACTGTTGCATATGCATAATGCATAGCCGCATAGCCAAGGTCATTGATACCAGCAAAGCCGAGAAGATGGGAATCGATCTTGAGATGGCTGATGCCTCAGTTCTTATCGCCCTTTGTATCTACCGCAGCCTTTCCTCCTTCCTTATGACCTGTTGATGTTCTCTATGCATTTTCAGGGGTCACTTCAGGATCCAACTTGTGGCACTGAATGACACAGCCAATCAAACGCTATGGATGCAAGAGAGAAAACGAATATAACAGAGAGCGCGGTAGAGAGAGCGGATTCTCAAGCAAGATGTCTCGTCCAAAGGTCCAATCAGGTGATGACCGTGAGGACAATATCTATGTCCGAGGCGAATCCGAAATTGTGATCGTTGTTCATTGACGGCAGAATCGATTTCACCCGAATTGAAATCGACCTGGAGAGCTAAACAGCAATCTCTCGTCTCTATGCAAACCTGAAGTGAATCGAGATCTTCTGGTCAGTGATCCAGCTGAAACAACCCAAACCAGAGATGTTCCCTTGTTTTCGGATGGAGACGGTTCTGGCAAAAACGAAGCTTTTTGTTGCGCCAGCAACGCTTTCTCGGCGAGGCCGGATCCCTGCCGAGATCCTGACAGCTCAGCCGAACATACCGAGGAATTTGCCAGACACACTCAAGGCTTGGGGACTGGAATTATATGGATGGTGATGTTGGTACTAGTAGCGTCCTTGCTCAAGGTGCGAGTAAATGTGTGCAAGTTATGGCAAGTTTACTCAGCTGAGAAAGATGACCCCACGAGATTGAACTGGAATAAACTAGTAGTAACAGGTGCCTTACTAGTAGTAACAAGAAGCTACTAG
>CAXAMN010012781.1:104606-134527 GCA_963970005.1 Durusdinium trenchii
AGTAGTAACAGGTGCCTTACTAGTAGTAACAAGAGGCTACTAGGAACCTGGAGACAATAAATGTTGGCACGCAAAATGACTGAATTGTCTCCAGTGTTCGGTTGTCGCTGTCGTCCGTAGAGGCGAAGATTGTGGATCCAAAGTCGTTCGAACAGATCCCCATCATCGATTTGGCTCTCAGCGAGGCTTCCCGAACAGTTCGGGATTTGGTTCTTGCGAAATGATGCGATGGACTTCAATGACTCACGTGGGGCTTTTTGATGCTTCTGCCTGCTGGCTTGTATCAATGAGAAGAATGTTTGCCGATGTTTACCTCCTGTTTGATCCTTTTTGCCTTCTGCACCAAGTATTTGTTGGTTTTGCCAGGCCGAAGTCATCAAGAAGTTGACCTACTCTTGCGAGGCCTAAGAAGCATATCATACTGCACTCGCTCATTGATGACATGTTCGCATAGCTTTGGTCACTAGAATATGGATCCCAGAAGATTACACTACACAACTTGCTCGTGGAGTACAGGTGGAAGGCATTGCACGATATTCTTCAACCCCACCAGCATGACATGCCACTACAACCTGAGGTGGTGGGTTTCATGCAAGTTGTGGGGTGTGGAGCTCGGAAGCTGTGCAAAGATGGATGCGAGCGTGGAAGAACAGTATTTAGCAGAAAGTCTTCCTCAAAGTCGCCTCAAAGGTTCCATTAGACTCCACCGTAGTAGCGTCGTTGCTACTAGTAGTAATGGCCTCCAACCGAGTAGTGATGGCCTCCAACCTACTAGCGATGGCCACCATTCTTGTTTCATGGCGTTTCAAACTTCTGAAAGGCGTATTGACATCTCAGATGATGGGCTTTGCTGGTAGCCTTTTTGTCTCCTCCAAGACCATAGCTTGACCAATGTTTGTTTCTCTCCCATCGGCTTGTCGTCCAGTCCTTTCTCAGGCATGGCGTTCCATTGGAGTTGCAGGAGAAGGCCTTGGTCCGAGGTCCCAGTTTGGGAATTTCCGAAGCTCAGGGTAAGGGGATTTTACGGTGGTGATCGCGAGGTGGTCGGGGTCGGTGCTTTTGATCCGATCGAGGACAGCCATTTTAGATACATCTACAGTGATAGAAGAGCTGCTTTTCGCTCCTAAAAGTTGATCTCTCGCATTTCTCATTTCTTCCCTCACATCACTGAGGCTGCTTGTTAAACCACTCCTGAATCCTAATTGTCCAGCGGACAACGGACAGACACAGACGCAACAAAGTGCGATCGTGCGATCTTCAGGATCTTCAGAAGAGATTCTTCCAGCTCTCCCAGGAAAAGAAGGCGTGGGCAAAGCATGCAAAGCTTGCAAAATTTATATAGCCCAACAAATACTGAGCCTTGCCCTCGCTCCAAAAATGCAAGACACAGTCACTGTTCTGGAGTGTTTCCAAGAAACACATGGAAAGATGCTCTTTCATCTTCAGGTGATAGTCAGATAGTCCTTGCCCTTGCCAGGTCAGTGCTGCATCCCCAACATTCAGATCTTTTGGTAATCTTTGTCGAAAGACGGTTCCCCACAGTCCATGCTCTCAGGACAAACTGCGGCTTCGTGAGGAAAGTGGGAGCCTCAACCGAAGGAAAAGCGAGAAATTCATAACGTTCATAAATTTGTGAAGAGCTTGAATCGTAACATTCTAGATTGAGCTCTCGATCTATTCGTGACAATAGTTCGTAGTAATATTATTAATAGCAGTATATTTGATATCCCACCAGGAAAAATGCACATGGCTTTCGCACTCACATAGATTTTGTGTTGATGTTTCCGAATGTGTTTTGGCCAAGGCCTCGTGCGCGGGTACTTTGGTCGAGGTGGTGAGGAGCGCGGGCTCGCATGTGAGTGGTTTGAGTGGTCACGCAGTCTGGCCTATTCGCCTTTCCATACAATGTGAGGGTGAGGCGCTTCTTACGCCTTTTCCTCATCCCCACTCCACCACTGTCCAGTGGCTACCACTCTGCCCACTGACATAGTACATGGTTTGTGAAACTCTCCAGACCGTGGTCGGAGGAACATGTGGAATGGAACTGCAAGCAAGCATCACGAAAACGAGGAACTTGTTCAGTTGTGTGACACAATGTGACACATGATCTTGTTTTGCACTGATTTATATAATTTATATATATATATAGTTGAGTGCAGAAATTATCGCAGGACTTGGACCAAGTACTTGAGAAACAGGCCAGGCTGACTGCTCGGTGAGTTTTTTTGGCTGTTGGCCACCGAGAACGTTGCCAGTTTTTGGCGCTTTGCAGTGAAACAAGGAAACACAGTGTTGCGACTGTGAAAAGCGGGGGTAATTCGGTGGAGCCGGCGGCATGTGACGGAGAAACATGTGCATCTAGACAGAAGGTAATTGGGTCATTTGCACAGGGACTATGAGATTTGGGACTCACAAAACCATCTATTGAAGTGAAGTGATCAACTCATGTTGTTTGTTGAGTCCACTCCTTGAAACCTTCCGCATTCTTCCGTATCGGAGGTGGACGAAGCCAATGGCAAGGACTGGCAACTTGCCATGCCAAGTGGGACTGTCGAGAGTTGATGATTTTGAGTCATGAAGTTCATCAAGCGCAAGTTGACCTGAAGCGGTGTGCAAAACAGAAGTAGCGTGATGCTAGGGGCTGCTAGGCGCTTCTAGGCGCTGGGCTGTTTCACGTGCAGGACTCCATCCAAAAATCTCGGAAGGACTGCAAGGAGGCGCTGAACGGAACTCTCAGCTGTGGTCAGACCTGTGGTCCGGCTCCTCTTGATAATATCGGGAGATGACACCCGTCCAATCCTGTCCAGCAACCTGCCTCGTTTTGTACTCAGAAACTGAAGTGTTACTGATGGAAGGGCACATGCAAAAGCACCCAACAAAGGCCGAGTCGACTTCCTTGCTGGGTTTTGCATGGGGTTGCGCTGTTGTGGGGCTTCTACTGGGCTATAGTTACTATAGTTGTGTCACACGCGACCAAAAGCGCAGGCCTTGGACATGAATGGCGTCCCTTGGGCCAAGCCTAAGGGAGGCTTTATCGGAGAAATTTTCGGCCAGCAGGGATGCCAAGAGCGCAGCTTTACTGCGGAAGCGTTCTCGTTTTTTTTAAGTCAATGACATATCCACTTGCTGATTTGAATAGGTTCCCTTTGTTTGTCCCTGAAAAGATCTTTTGGAAGGAGATTGTCAGGGACCAAATTCACTACCCAGTGAGCTCAGCTCAGTGAAGAACTCTATATGAATGGGTAGTTCCGTTGCGGATCCTTTTGTCAAGGTCGAGGTATTCTTATATGTTCTACTGCTACTTCAATAGGAGATGATCCAGCTCTCTGTGTGTTTGGCATTCCCATTTGGCTTTGGGACCATGGGTTAGATCCACAACCTATTCTGATTGTTGCAAGGCCTTCGCAGATGCCTTCCGAGGAGACCGAGTGAGGAACAAAAGACTCTTCTCCAAGGGAAAGCCATTGAGGTAGAGAGAAATATATAGCAGGAAAGAGAGAGAGAGAGAGAGCGTCCGGGTGTTTGTTTGCTGGTCCTTCAAGACACTACCTAATGTCATTAGAATTACGGTAACCCATATGTTACCCAAAGACCAACGCCTCAAGAATTGGATCACAAACCTCCAGCTTAGTCCGAAAGCTTCTTTATTTGCTGAAGCACCGCAGGAGGAGCTTCCAGGGTTCAGGGAAGTCATGGAACAATATGCTGCTTGGTTGTTTCCGGGTGATGAGAAAACGGAATGGAAGGGGGAAGATGATGAACGATGGAGATGGTTCTGAGATGAACAATGGTGCCGTGTTTAACATTTCTAGACGTTCGTCGAAGCACTGAGGGTACATCGGCGGATCACAGCAGCTTGGACCAGTTCCGAGGTTCCCAATTTGCTCCAACAGGGCACAGTTTCTGGAGGGCACGATCAAACCCAGGATATTTTGAAGAATGCTTCAAGCCCTGGTAACATTTGGTAACCAGGGGTCTCAAGACGGCCTTCCCTCATATTCATTCTTGCTATTTCAGCCATCCTGGGTGCAGGATTTGCCTAGCAACAGCACGTGCCACTTTATTATGATGTTATTTATGTTACTGTACAAACCATTAATATCATCAATCAAACTGATTGAACCACTATATCATATCCCTTCTAAATGCGACTAACACGACATCTCCAACAGCCTCACAGAGTGAAGATCCAAGGCCTTAGAGATGTTCAAGCTCTCAAAGAGGCAGGCTCCGAGATGTTTTCTCTTCAAGATAAACATCACTCCATCACTACAACTGACGGATACAGGCAACTGGAGGCCATCGCTAGTACAAGGACTGCACTTTGGCTCATCGGGAGGTCCGATAGGTCCATGCGCCAGAGGTCCAGTGGTATTTACAACCGCAGTTCCCTGCGGTACCCTGACATCTCAGATTCCAGATCTAGGCAGCTTGATGATTTCCTTTTGGCCTTCATCAACTCTTCAGTTTTGGACTCATCTCGACTAGCTACATTGTTTTTATCGCGAATGCCAGGTTGCTTGAGCTGATGGCGTTGATCTTAGGAAAGCCCAGAGATTTCTTCCACCAGTGACTTGGCCATGTGGATTTGGGAGCGAATCGCCTTTTGGGACAATTAGGTCGAAACGGGTGATTACGTGTGGCAAGACGGAAAGCCAAAGTGCTCGGTTTTGACAAGAAAGAAAAGAAGACACAGAAAAGAAAGAGAAGACAAGAAGAGACACGCGACCAGAAAACTTAAGCACTGCGAGGCAGAAAGAACGGTCTAAAGACCAAAAAAGGGAAGAAGGGCCTCAAGATTAGAACGACAAACACCAAAACACAAAAATAAGTCTAAAGAAAGAAACCACAAGAAAGGAAAACATTCGTTTCACATTTTTTCACTAATCAGGAAAACAATAGAGATCTCTTCCCACGGAGTGCGTGTCTCTTTTTTTGGAAGCCCCGAGAAGGGCACGCTGACTTGTTCTTTTATAATCAAAGTTTGGGGGGGTGGCGAGTTCGGGTCCCCGGCAAGGTTTTTAGACCAGCCGGTGCGGAGCTCAGATAAGCCGTGTGGAGATTGGAGTGGACACGGAAATTATCTTTGAGACTCAGTGCGTCGTGATTCCCAATATGCTGAGACTAGTGCTCAGACTGTATCTCGAGCTCGGGTACCCATAGTCAATGTCAACTAGGTCAGGCGGGTTCCTTATCTTATGAATGATTCTAAACTTGATGTCTTCTCATTAATTTGCCAATGATCTAAAGGTCTAGCTGGCCACAGAACCGTGAGCTCCTTGATTTTCCGGTGATCGTGGAACATCCAGCCCTTTTTCTCTCCAGGTTGCCACTCATCGGCTGCTGCACTATTGGCCTATCAAGGCCCAGTCGGCCGTCAACAAAAACACAAACTGAGTAAAACGAGCGAAATGGAAGTGACACCCGCGCCATCGCCAGGATTTCAATTTGGAGATCGGCGTTGGGGAGCATACGGATTACGGGCTGTTGACCATCTTGAAGCAGGAGCAGCAGAGAAAGAAGACATGAAAGTAGGCTTGTTGAGTTCAAGAATTGGGGTGAGGTTACTCGTGTGGTTTCATTTGAAAGCTTGGGTGGGGTAGAGTTGGCCGTGAGGCCTTTCTTTCTTTTGTCTTTGTGTTCCTCCCTCGTTTTGTAGCTGACTGTGTTGCTCTTTTGGCTTTACCCAACATATATCACACTTGGATTCTGCGTGTATCTCAAAGCAGTGACGGCACAACATGGCGCAACAAGTTCTCAATTGACGGTTGTCTTCTTTCATCAGTAGCGATGCACCTTGTTACTAGTAGTTTCTTGCTACTAGTAGAAATGCCCTTGTTACTAGTAGTTAACGGCGTTAACGGTTCTCTTCTTTCCCTTCTCCGGATCGGTCCATCTCTCCTGTTCTCCAGGATATGGTTGGCGGACTCCAGGCCGGGAACGGAACATCACTCCGCTCGACTCGCCGAAAAAGGCCACGAATCCGTGAAGGCTTTTGCTCCCAAGACTTGGAGGAAGGCCAGGAGCCCCTAGTAGTAGCGATGCCAGGAGCCCCTCATCGCGTTCTTGTTACTAGTAGCAAGAATGCTCCTAGTAGTACGGCCAGGAGCCCCTAGTAGCTTCTTGTTACTAACGGACAAGTTGTTTTTTGTCTTTGTTCTTCTCTAGAGAAGTAACGTCTCCTTAGCTTCGCTAAAACCTGGAAGGTCCACTCGTTTCTGTCGTTCGAGTGGACCTGCGTTTCCCTAAATGCCGCCATTCCTTTTCACAGCGCACATCGACTGTGCCAATACGGCCTCAGAGGGGTGAACATTCAATTGGTGACTTGTTCCTAGTAGCTTCTTGTTACTACTAGTAAGGCACTTGTTACTAGAAGCGATGCACTTGTTTCTACTAGCTTCTTGTTACTACTAGTAAGGCACTTGTTACTACTAGCATGGCACCTGTTACTGGTAAGGGGCCAGTAAGGGGTCCACTCATTCGTGTTGGAACCCACATGGCACAGATTTGGTATCAAAAAACATTTGGCCCCGACAAACTTAGACGTAAACGACCTGAGACTTAAACGACCTCACTGCATGACAGTCGAAGTACAGAGTGACTGGCAACCTATACCCATTGAGGTGGATTCCCTATTCACAGGATCACCGAGACGATCTCTAAATTAGCAATGCCTGCCATGTTTTCCACTTCACGGAGTGCAAGGCGTTGGGCAGCACTCACAGTGCTGCAACAGATGATAGGCTTCCTGCAGATGTCTACAATGCTGATGTCATTCCTGATTACACTGGTACTTTGGTTTGCTCAAAAGCATGATGCTGTTCATGTTCCATTGAAATAAACTCGGATCGGAACTGTTTCAAACAGGGATTTTACTTTGGCACCCACTGGAATGATACACTTTACGAACCATGTGGGAAGTTGAAGCAGCTGCCGGTGTACATATATACTTAATCATGCTTGGAGATTACGCCGTAAGATAGTTTGAGGTATGAGTGTGTTAAAATGGTAGACTTTCCAGTTGGACCCCTGACAATAGATTCAATAGACCAAAACCCATTGGTCAACGGTCTCCCGATGAAAATACCCACCCACAGGCCCATATGTTACTAGTAGCTTCTTGCTCCTAGTAGTACGGCCAGGAGCCCCGTTCGTAGCGTCCGATCGCTCCTAGTAGCGATGCCAGGACCCCCTGGTAGCGTCTTGTTCCTAGTATATAATCAGTTCAGGCAATGTGCTTCAGCTTCTTCTTGACGTTGACATGGGACATGATCTTCTCAGAAGAGATCTTCAAGGAATTGATCTTCTGGCTCTACGGACATTGGGAGGACCCTTGTGACCAGCCCATCGGCCACTTACAGCAGTGCTTTTGGATTGTCTTCTGGATCAAAGTCACTGAGATGAGAAAAAACAGCTTTTCTGGCATCCATCGTCGTATCTTGTTGCTGTCTTTCTATTTCAGAGGATTGAAGCAGCCACTATCAAAGGACAAAATCTTTTCTGGTTCGACCGATGTTGCTTACAAATGAACAAGTAAGGTCTTCATCCTCGTTTCATACGCCAAGTACGAAGAAGAGAGGCCCCTTGATCACCGAAGCCTCTCAGTGCGGCTCTTTCAGTATTTGCTGAAGCCGCTGGCAGTGGCCTTTGAAGTGTGTTGGCCTACCGTCACTTTTATTTCATTGCGGAAGACCAATGCAGAAGGATGCAGCCGCTTGTTTTGGGACACCAGGTTTCTACATTCTTTTTGGACAGGTTAGAAAGCCATTCATCGAGTCCTTGTCCTAACATTTGCCCATAAATGTTGTGCTTTTGCTTCGGAATGGCTTTGTGCTTGGCAGACTGGGTTGGCTCAACCAGTAAGGGTCTAACATGGTCTAACCCTTGGGTTAATGGTAGCTTATCGTGCTGAACCACTCGCTTCACGTATGACATGTTTTCTATCGTTTTTTTGTGGGTAGCCAGCACTTCCAAGAATGGTGCAAGTAAGGCAAAATCTTGCGGCAGACTGGCTGGCTTTTGTTAGCACCATACTTTCTCGAGGTCTTTGTCGCTCTGTTTAGCATGCTTTGGCCAGGTTTGAAACGCCTGCTGCCAAAACCAGACACAGACCTTGCACGTGAATTCCGAGATGTACAATTTGTTGCTCAGCAATGCACAAGTGATTTCATTTCTTGTCCATTCGTTTGTGTCCCCAAAAAGGATCCGGAAATGCTTGGTGCTTGGAAATCCATCGTTTCAATCGAACTCTAAGGTTGCAGAGGTCGGCCGCAGCGTCACCACTTGTTCCATTTGTTTGGGTGACTTCGCTGGGGACCAGCGCATCGTCAGACCCTGCAGAAGCGACATGCACGTCTTCCATCGCTTGTGCTTGTCCAATTGGTTGCGAGTCTCACAGTCTTGCCCGCTTTGTCGGGAAGAGCTCCGTGTCAAACACCGCGACACGGAGGTTTCGTGAGTTTTCATTCGGAAGCAAAAAGAGCTCTATCGTTAGATATCAGAGTGGGTTTGTGTCTCCAAGACTGGCATCACCGACCGCTAGCAGTTCAGTCATCCTTCATGGCGGACAGGTGTTGAATGCCAAAGATGGTGTTTGGGTACATTGCTGCCCAGAGCTCGCCTCAGCAACTGTCCCTCACTGTGAGTGAAATGAAGCGAGCAAGCAAAATGTTTCAAAAAAATATCTGGTAGATTCCTTTGCTAGTAATTACAAGTGCATGGCTAGTGTAGTTAATTTAATTTAATTTAATTCAATTTAGTTTAATTCAATTTAACAAGAAGCTTCCTCCCACCCCCCAAAGGTAAGTTGGATCCAAAGAATCTCAGAGAGAACAAAAGAGAAAGACAAGAAGCTACTAGGGGCCCCTGGCCTTACTACTAGGAGCAAGAGGATGCTACGAATGGAGCAAAGGGCATCGCTGTGAAGTTTTTGTGGCAGCGGCTGAGGTCGAGAATGCCTTTGTCATCAACCTGGGGGACATGATTGGTAGATGGACGGCGCACCGTTTCAAGTTGGGAGCCTAGAGGATGTCCCGACATGGACATCGGCTTACCATGGCTTACCTATGTCTTGAGACTGGAGTAGAAGACATTGAATTCGATGTCCAGCGATGGCCTCCAACCTACTAGTAATAGCAATGAGTAGGAGACATCGAATTCTCTTCAAAACTTCTTTGACTGATGCAACATGACATGCAATGGGCAGTTCCCATAGTCGGCTCCAGAGCCGAGCTCTTTGCTCTCTCTCCTCGCAGCTCCAAATCAAGTCTCAAGCACGTAGCATCAGCACAAAAGATTGACTTTAAAATTGCGTTTAAAGCCAACTTGCCACCAGCTCCCATCATGCTGCCACATTGGGAAATGCGTGAGCTCTTTCTCAGCTTGAGAACACAATGCTGTTAGGAACACTGATGCAGTTGTCGTTTAACACAGTTTTCCACTTTACTATTACAGGCAAGAAGGAAAGGTGAAAGGGTCTGCAAGTCTGCGAAGAAAGTTTCCACCTTATTGACCTGGGGGTTTCTTTTGAGTTTCTTATGCACCCATCTTTGAGCACCGTGAAACAACTGGCCACACCTCAGCAGAAGTTGCTTTTTCGAAGGAATGGCTTAGCGAAGCTTTGATCCCATGGAGGATGCATATCATGCTCCGCCGCCACCACCTGCCCCAGCAGTGGGTGCTGAAGCCACGTATGAGCGGCTAGCAACATTGGCGCCCGTTTGTGGCCTTTCAGCTGCACTGATGTACTTTAAAACATCCCACATCTGAAGATTCTTCCACCCAATGAACGCAGATGTCACTTAGCAACGTGCAGGAACACTTGTCATTTTCGTCAGGCTCGTGCTTGGAACCGCTTGTCAGTGGCTTTCTGCAAGACGCTACCTTTCGACAGGAGCTGCAGGACGGCTGCTTGATCCAGTAAGCTACTTGTCGTTGTCACTGAAGCAATGGGTTTAGTTTGGTCTGAGCAGATTCCGGATGTTAAGGCGTCGGAGTGGGTGGCAAAACAATGGATAGTAGTAAGAATGCTCCGTTCGTAGCGATGCCAGGAGCCCCTAGTAGCGTCCTTGCTCCTAGTAGCGATGCCAGGAGCCCCTAGTAGCGTCCTTGCTCCTAGTAGCGATGCCAGGAGCCTAGTAGCATCCTTGCTCCTAGTAGCGATGCCAGGAGCCCCTAGTAGCTTCTTGTTCCTAGTATGGTAGCTCTAGTACGAGATTTGTTGGCCTTTCGACACCACTGGCGTTTCAACAACTCTAGGAGAACATATTCCACAACTACTGCATTTGGGAGAATGAGCTCTAGACTCTTTGACAAATGGGGCTATTTAAGGCAGGACCCTTCACAAGTAAGTTTCCCTGAAAATCTAGGAACCACATCATTGGTGCAAGCACTTCTTCAAGGAAGCGTGAGGTATCCTGCGTCCAGTTACTAGAAACTAACTAGTAGCTAGCGTAGCTAGTAGCTTTCTTCCTTGCTTGAAGTAGGCGCCTAACTAGTCCTTAAGGCGGAACAAGAAGCTACTAGGGGCTCCTGGCCTTACTACTAGGAGCAAGGACGCTACTAGGGGCTCCTGGCATCGCTACTAGGAGCATTCTTACTACTAGAATACCCAAACTGTTTTGCCACAAATCAGTCCTTGGTCTCCAACTCCGATGCAACCGCCGCAGGACTTCATCGTTGGACGGGCTTCATCTTTCCTTGTCCTTTGCGAGGATGGTAGTTATCCGCTAGTTCCTTGTCCAATGTTTTGCTGGGGTTCAAGGTGGAATAAAATTGACATCGTAATTACACCATGGGTGCATGTGACGTTCTTCGTTTCAATCGCCTTCGCATCCTTCGCATCCTTGGGCTTTCAAGGGTGAACTTCTGATCGGCACGAAGACCGCACGTCGAGGGATCCGTTGAAAAAACGATCCGAACAAACATCACAAGGAGAAGTTGCCAGGATTCCGTTGCTGCTCTCACGGTGATGATGTAGCGTTTTTGGGGTCTGTTGTCTTGGGACATGCCAAGATCTGTTAGGTTTGGAAAGCCTATCACAACGAGTACCGCTCGATCTTTGAACGCCAGATGCAGCGGCTCAGTTGCATCACAGACGGGCTGGTTGGACAAAGAAGAGCAGCTCCTGCAAGCACCGTAAGTGCAAGCACTTGCCGTTGTTGAATACCCAAAGCGTCCAGATGAGCAGGAAACTCTTTACTTGTAACATGTTATAACGATTAATTATGCAAGACAATTTGGGGTAAAGAACAGAATAACCGTTGGCCCAGTTGGCCCTCACTTCCATCGCTCGTCGTCAATGCAACGGCATCTTGTTCAGGAAGATCCTGGCCTCGTTGAGCATCACCGAAGCTGAACTCACGGAGCTTTGCCATTGGCTACAGAGTGACTTCGTGCCTCGGCCCAAGCGAGACTAGTTCCGTGAGACCTGACTGACCTGGTCGTACCTCGTTGGGGGTGTTGGGCCCTACGCTTCTCCATCGGACTCACTTGCAATATTGGAGCTTGGAGCACGTACTCCGACTGTCAGGATTCGATGAAGTACTGATTGATCAAAGCGATTTTCCAATATACCCAAGGACGCTACTAGGGGCTCCTGGCATCGCTACTAGGAGCAAGAAGCTACTAGGGGCTCCTGGCCTTACTACTAGGAACAAGGACGCTACAAGGAACAAATAGTAGCGTACTTTTGTTCCTAGTAGCGATGCAAGGAGCCCCCAGTAGCGTCCTTGCTCCTAGTAGTAAGGCCAGGAGCCCCTAGTAGCTTCTTGTTCCCATTCCTTTTCAATTCCTACTTGTCATTATAACATGTTTCTATTTGCTCTAGTTAGTTGAGTTAACCATTCTGCATCATTCCTTTGAAGTCCCCGGACCGGAATGATCTCTCCGGGAACTCTGAGGGCCATGGCTTTCAATATGACGATGGCCTCCATGCTTTCCTCGAAGCAGTGACGGCCAGTGCCGTCATCGCAGGATGGATTGTGCTAGTGATCAGTGGGGGTAAGCAGGTATAGTCAGGGTACGCAAAGATCTGCATGGTCAGAGTTGAGGTCCAAAGTGGAGGATGTAGTCTAAGCGGAGCATGTTCATCCTATGGTTATTTGTGGGCCCCGGTGCTGCTCGTTTAGCATGAAAAAGGGACATCCCAGCAAATCGAAGTGGTTGCGAGCGGATGCAAGACTCTCTCAAGGTTCTGCTTCCAGGACTCCAGACATCCAAGGTGTAACGCCTCCTTTTTTTGAAGCCCGGGAGAGGTAGGCAGTAGGTACGTAGTAGCTGGTAGCTAGTAGAAGAGGTAGCTAGTACCTACTACCGATGGCCTCCAACCTACTGCCGATGGCCTCCAACCAACTAGCGTTGGCCTCCAGCATATCCAAGGTGAAGCCTATGAGAACTTCTTGGCGGTGATGTTTGCTGAGGCCGCCCGGCAGGGCTTCCATGGAAAACTGGTCCAGTAACTGTGGAGTTGGAATAAATAAATCATTTATAGATTACATAATCACTTGAGTATCATCTGCGGGATTGGAAAATTCAACCCCGAAGACTATGCTGAGAAGTGCATGTCACTGTACTTTGCAGGCTTGGTAGAGTGAGGTGATAGATTTCGCGCAAGTATGATCCAATGCCAATCACGACAGCAATCAATAAAACAAGTATAGGTGCAAACTAATAGCAAGCAAGTCAGTTAAAGTCATTGGTTTGGTGTGTGGAATGCAATCCTTCGCTCGGCTCCCAGGTCTCCCGCCAAGCGGGTGAGACCGTGGAGATCACCGTGCCACTGGGCCTCAGCCCAGGTGATGCATTCCAGGCTGGGCTGTCGAGCCGTGTTCGACCGGGTGACTTTAAACCAAGATTCGGTATTCGGTACCTACAAGAGTAAACCAAACCTCAGCTTTGCAAGAGAAACAACTTATATGTGTCGATGTAGAGTCCCGGATATCAAACTAAGAGTGTGCCTTGTGAGCTATGCTGTGTTGTCACCTGTCATTGTCTTTTCGACCCATCGTTTGCTGGGAGTGCGCTGCGGTTGTGCTGTGGTCTTGGCGCTCTTTGCTGTTGCAAGCCTTTGCATGCGGTCCGTTTCAGGGGATGGCAACTGACCATGGTAGCTAGAAGCTACTTTGTTTCTACTAGCTTCTTGTTACTAGTAGCGATGCACTTGTTTCTACTAGCTACTTTGCCTCAAGAAACGAAACAACTGACCACACTTTCCATTGCGTGGGATGGCTGCATCAAGACTTCCTCGAGCCCGGCTGCAACTCAAGGTTGAACATCACAGTTACCTGAACCTTCAATCGTAGCACTTTTTTCTGGCGAACCAAGGAAACGAAAACTTTTTGGAGTTTCGTAGCGTTTTTTGATGAAACGAGCACTTTCTAATGTTTTTGATGAAACGTACATTTTTTCAAGATGTTGAACACTGAAGTCTTCTTGGGCCATAGCTGGAAACCCGCAAAATGCGCACAAAATGCGGCAAAACGTGCGCAAATTGCCGCAAAACGAGCGCAAATTGAAAAGTGGCGAACCACCCCAATATGGGTTGGATATGAGAGGGATCCATGTGCACTTTTTGAGTGTTTGTAGCGCTTTTTGCTTGATTATGCACATTCCTAATTATAGAAACAGTTAGGTGCTTTTTTGCTACCTCTGAAATGTAGTGAATCAACTAGTGTTCCCCAGCACGAAACCAGCTATTTCGGCCAACCCAGTTGGACGAGTTGATACGACAGCCGCAAACATTTGCAAATCGCTTTCTCCTTTGGAAACCTTCGAGACAATTTGCTTGTGACTAGCAGCACGACCTTGCAGCTGTGGATTTACTTTCCAATCCCAACCTTATGGTTTGTGGGCTTATGATAAACAAGGGTACTTCCGCAAGTTGCTTCACTTGGCGGCACCACTCACCTCACTATGCGTTCATAAATGCTAGTCATCGTTCTCGCGCTTTGTGGTTGGAATTGCTTGAAGAGTACTTGCGGAGCAAAATCAGAGTGTGGTACAAATAGAGAGAGAGTAGCGTAATAATCATGTTTTGATGTTTTAAATTTCCAGTACAGCCACCGTTTCGGGAAGCGGAAGCCAAGCGTTCAAAACCGGTTTCGCTGGGAAGTCGGAACGAGGTGACTTACCTGGGAATCCGCTACGATCTCCAAGTGCCCGAGAACTGCTCCGCTGGAACCTTTCAGCTCTCGGTGATCCGACCCTCAAAGTTGGTCCCTTGAAAAGGAAGGCTGAATAGGGAAGAAGGAAGTGGGAAAGGACTACTCCAAAAGGTGAATAGGGAAAAGACTACGAACAAGGATGCTACTAGGGCATCCTATATCATCCTATTCTTGCCAGTGCTTAGAGTTTCACAAGTGGAGCAGATTTGACCCAAACTAGACTGCAGGACGTACTGACTTGCTGAGTACAGTGGATAAATGCTCAAAGGCGAACTCAGACTTAGATCCGGCCAGTCTCTTTTGGCTGTTCATGGTGAACAAAAAGGACTAAGAGGTGAAAAAACAGCCTTTTGGCCAGTTCTTTATGCAGCTTTGTCAGCCTGTCAACACGTCAGCTCCGAGGATATTGTGTCATTGTTCAATGTGCCCGACTCCTTCTATGGCTTAGACTGATCCGGTTAGCTCAATCCAGACGGGCAATGAAGTATCGTAGTATCACGAGAATAGGACGTGGCAAAAGCTCCAAAGGGCGGCTTTGTTGGCACCAGGGGCAAGGACGCCACTTCAGTGGGTGTCTCTAGTAATAGCACTATCCATGTCGAGCATTGACTTTGTGGGATTGGGAAAACACCTGAGACTCCAGTGGAGATTTCATGCCACAAGTTCTCTACGTTGGTCGTCCTGCTTGAAGATCCGAAAAGGCATGGAGGTGCAGGAAAATGACTTCAAGTTGACCATCTCGTTGCCGCAGCATGACTGTTCTTTTTGGGGCGCAAATTGACATAATGCATCGTACAAATGCAGCAAGGTGATGACGTTGCACAGTGGAACAGCAAAGTCCTTCCCTGCAGTGCCATGAAGTGAGCCGCATTTCTTCGAGCAAGACGCTCTGTACAAAGTTGGCCACGGTCACCACCGGGTAAATCGAGCTGAGCGGGAGCGGGAAGTGGTTTAAGAATTAATTATCTGATTATCGTAGATTTGGCGAGGTGGATTGCTTACAGCCACCGTATTCAATTTGAGGTATCCCCATTGTTAGTATGACCTTGATACGATTGATCATATCAGGTCCTTTTTGTAAACTCACTGCAGATGTAAACTCACCAGGCTTCTGGTGCGGCCAATGTAAGTCTCGATTGCCACACCAGAACCTCCACCGATGATCCAGACCTGTTGCTTAGGTCCACCGTGCATCGGGTCGTGACGACCAGCGCAGGGCACCAAGTGAACTTCAGTTCCGCACAGAGAAGGAAAAACAGAACAAGACGCTCGTCCCTCGACTTCACCGCTCCAAGAATGATCAGTTTTAACAAGGTATAGGCCCATAGGCTATAAAGTTCCAAAGAACATGTAGACACTTAGATTCAGATGTTTGTTCAATATCTTTCAATGCTACTGGTCCACAGAGCGCATATCACCAACACTCCACAACTTTGCAGAGAGATGACCTTGCTCCAAAAGCACTGACTGCAAGGTCACCAAGGATTCAACTGAGTTTCTCCAAAAGAAAAACAACAGACACCAGAGAAACTGGGTCTTCTCCCCAAGGACAAGGATCGATACTCTGTCCCATTTTTCCTTGAGCCGAATTTGGACACAGTCATCGCGTGACCTGGCGGCATAAGTCAGTGATCCGATATCAACCAAGGTTGTTCGCTTGATCATATTTGTTGAAGGAAAATACAACAAGGATAATATGTAGAATCATTGACCCATCTCCCTGGTGCCCCTGGACGGACTTGGGTCAGGTATGGCGGACTTTGTAGCGGACCCGGGTCCAGTGCGGAACCTCAGTGCTACCGACTAGAGAGCATAAAAATGAACAAAACCCGCGCATATGCACCAACGGATGCGTGTGATCTCCGTCGGCTGGGTTCACATGCAACCAGTTCACCCGTTTTCTCATTCTGGTTTGCGCATTTGTGTGTTTGTTTCAGAGCCATTGAACAAACAGATGCGTCCCGTGTTGACAACATTCCGAGGCTCTGAATCCAAGCCAGAGCCTCAGTGGAGAAGAGCCCAAGTGTTCCTGCAAGTGCATCCTGTGATTTATCGTAGTAGAATGGGATAGGGATGGCAGTAGAATTGGATTGGGGGATTCGGCATCTATCTACTACAGGACGACGACTGGACCAGGTGCAGCGGCTAAGCTTGTTGATAGGCAAGCTTGAGGAGTCACTTGGAATTTAGTGCCAGGCTATTAGAAACAAGGACGCTACTAGGAACAAGTGCATCGCTTCTAGTAACAAGTGCCTTACTAGTAGTAACAAGAAGCTATTAGTAACAAGGCTGGCCCAAGTCACAATCAGTTGGCTGTTGGCTTCATGGACGGATCCTGATGACCACCGGCTCTTGCCACTCCCTCCTTAAGTCCAGTTTTTGTTTGAGCTGGTCAATCTCCTTGAGCGGCAGAACAAATAAATTTCTCTATCGAACAGACGTTTGGTGTGGATCCGAACATCAAGTCACTGTTTGCTCCACAAAAAGTTGTCAACCAGCAAAAGAATGGATTCCTCCACTAGCAAAACATGAATGTATCGAGGGTATCCCCTTCGCAATATCAAAATCCTCACCGGTTGATGCCAGCCCTGCAGGTTTGATCCTCCTTCACGGGAGGAGGACTGTCACTTGCCAGACTGACTCCCCCTGACTTTTGTAAATCCCGGCCTTCGTTTGGCATCTTCGAAGCTATTAGAAGCAAGGACGCTACTAGGAACAAGTGCATCGCTTCTAGTAACAAGTGCCTTACTAGTAGTAACAAGAAGCTATTAGTAACAAGTGCTTTGGGTTGGCCTTTTGAGATTTCGAGCGTTGATTCTTCTCGTTGATTCTTCTTTGAAGCTGACCAGCTCATGGCCAATTCGCTTCTCGCGCGACTTGGCTAGGCCGCTGGCACTCTCGGCCCCTCCTTTGCTTGGGCCTTTTTGGGTGATCAGTGGCCGCCTCTTCTTGGCCTCTACTGTACATCCACGAGAATAACATGCTTCTTTTTTCTCCCAAGTTGGCGTGGTTTGTAAGGAGGGACCCGACAAGAGACAAGACGCAGATATACTAGGGTGTTGACCATTGCAAACAGAAATAACATTAAATAACCATTCATCCAAGCTCAGCGTATAATGTGAAGCGCACATGCCCAGGGTCTTGCCCGACCATGCGAGGACACCGCAGGTGCAATCCTTGAGCGCTTCTACAGAGCTGCTGAGCTGAAGAGAAGACGACGTTGACCTGGATTGATTGGACAAGTTTCCGGCAACATGTTTTTGTGGTGATTAACATCCATCCTGCCTCTACTCACCAAACAAGTCAATGGTTTGACCACAAAGATATCTCTATAATGCTTCAAGAACTGAATAATTTTAAGACTGGGAACCTGTTTGCCTGATCGCATCTGTGAGCGCGAAAGGTCGTTGGCAATGTTCCTTTGTGTCCGGAGCAGGTCGTTGGCAACCTGAACGACGCAAGCAACAACATTCAACTGCACTAACGCCAAAGTAAGTTGGCTGAAGCTGTGACCAAAGCCGACCTGTCCTTCACATCCGTGCTTTTTTTAAGATGTAAAAGTATATATAATTATACAATATATATATATATATACACAGTATATATAGAGAGAATGGTGATTTTTTGTAGAGATGTGTTCGACCCAAGTCAATATCATATCTGCATTTGAGGCCTCAGGACAGCTGCGGACATCAGGACGGTCTTCCTGTGAGACCGATGGCGGAGATTCAAGCGATAATTTTCAGTAAGGCGTACCAATCTACTAGCAAAAGAAACCTAATAGGAATGGAATGGCCTTCAACCTACTACTGATGGCCTCCAACCCAGAATATGTGTTTTTTTGATTCGTTTAGTTCAATCCTGTGGCATTAGACGTGTTCGAGCTTTGGCCAGCCGTGAGGAGACAAATGATGATCTTTGGCCCGGCGAGGTCTAAATAAAAATTCTCTGGGCCGCGTCGAAGCTGTACCGGGACACGGTTGGGATCTGTGTCTCAAGTGGGCTCGGGGTATGCATCCATTGCTTGAAGTTGTGATTCACACCTTGTAGAATGATGCGAAACAGCAGCATTTTGATGCATCAATGCATGATGCATTTGTGGGTGGAACTCCCGAAGCCATTGAGGCACTCCCACTTTTGCTTTTCCCGGCGCGTGCCCCCCTCGTTTCTTCCATTCTTTTGCTGGTAAAGGTGGCGATCAGCCTTCCGCAGGAAACGACCTCAAACGTTCCCCTGGATAACTCAGTTGACTTACGGTTAAACATGTTGACGATGTTGCCAAAAGTAGCCGTAAGATGTCGATCTAGGATCTATGCACTCCACCCCGAAGAAAATGGTGCTGTGGGAATTTCCGTGTCAAACATGTTGGGTGTTCAAGTGGAGAAGCATTTGCTCATTTGCTACTTATGCGGCTTTCCAGCCCCTGCTGATCATTCGACTCAGCTGCGGGGGAGGTCGCCTTGATATCGTCAAAGTCCAAAAGCTAATCCTTTTTGATCTTTTCATGTGAGTTTCTTTTTTCTCGGAATTTCAGCCTTGCACAACCAAGCAGCCAGGGGCAAGAGTCAAATGTGCCACTTCTAAGAAGTCCCACCGACCCGACTCACATTGTATTTGGGAAGGTGTAGAGGAAGTTTCTACCCCAATATATTGTATTGTTGGAAACATATATAGATGAACTGATCATGAAATTGCTGACTTGAACCTGGATCCTGCCAATTTGAGATCCGTAGCAGTTGTGTATGGATTGCTCTTTGCTGGACAGTGATTGAAGAAACTCTACGCCGCCTTCAACGGACTTGGCAAGGTGCACAACAGTAGCTCGCCATGGGTTGCCTCACTTCTTCCCTCAGGTTGCCTGAAGACCTTCCTCAGTATGCATACTTTGTTCCCTCAAACCGTCCCACTTTTACGTCTTTTGACCCGCGGAAGACCAGCACGTCAAGACAATCGCTTCGTTACAAAAGTATGTGTCTCTGAAATAGGGGTCTCCCCTTGCAACCAGAAAGTTTTTGTTGATCTGGTGTTCTTCTGTTCTGCGACACTTAAAAATAGCGGGTGCCTTCAGGTTTTGCAATGGCCCTTTTCGAAGAAACAGTTTGGTGACTTCCTATTTAGAGACACTGACAGATCCAGCCTCATCTCTTCAAGAGGTTGTACAGCACAAGTTGGATAATCCACACCTGGAAGAGGATCTCCGCATGACTACGGACGGTCTTCTCCCATGGAATCCCTGGACCCTTCCGATGAGGGGATGAACGGACGTGAACGGAGATGTTCAATCTGAAGGCGAGGGTCAAATTAGAGCCAGTAATTTCCAGTGTCAAACTCGGCAAGCGCCATCAAAGTCAATTTGGCCTCCACTGAACATATGAGAGCTAGAGAAGCCCTTGAGAACCTCTTTTCCTCTCTTCGGAGTTAAGGTTGTGAACCATGAAAGACCGATCTTGGTCCTTTCATGTTCAAGACGTCGATGTGCTTGTGCAGCAAAGTGCTTCATGCTGTGGGCTTGGCACTTGTTGTTTCCCTTCCCTTCACCTATTTTGTCTCACAGTTTAAAGCAAGGGACGTTTTTTGCTGTGAACGGGGGTAGACAACATGACATCTGCAAGAGTTTAACTTAACGCTGAAGCCTTTTGAACTCTTTCGGAGAGTTGTTAGTTTAGTCTAGAAGGTTGTTGGTCCCAGCAAGACCACTAGATTTTGATCTCAACTAAGTGCCCCGGGTCAAAGCTGTTTTTGGCTCGTGAGTGAAGACAAGCAACAACGAGCAGCAACTGACAAAAGCCAAGTCTCGAACTTGTGAAGACATAGACACATTCGGCTGGCGCGCCAATGTAAAGACTGGCATAGAATGGCCATATCCGGCCAGCCATGCATCAGTGGGGTTCTTTGCACCTGCGGTTAGCTCCGAAGCTTGTGGTCTCTTCAATTTTGCATCACAGACTTCAGCCGACCGGGTCTGGACTTCTTGAGACAGCAGGCAATGAGACCAACGGACTTCCACGCGGACATACATAGTCTTGCCGCTCAGGATGTGACTCTTCAGGTCCAGAACACACGGCAGTGCCGCCATGGCATCCATCGTCTCTGTGCCAAGAGGCAAGACTGCATGGATACGGACCAAGAATGGTAGCAGCACATTAAGATCATGTGTCCGTTGTGTACCTGATATCAGGAAGCTTTGGGCCCTTCAAACTCAAAACTGTACCGATAGCACCAAATATAGGACTCCCTAAACCCATTTCATGAGTGGCACCATTTTCTTGACACAATCGAAGATGACTAGGCATTTGCGAAACCTAGAAGGTTGATGAACCAACGACAACCCCAAGAACGTGGTAGCTAAGTTTTGCCTAGTAGCAACCCCCTACCATTTCCCGCGCTCTAGCTCTGAGTGTTCTTTGCGGCTTAAAAGCTCGCAAAGTTTTGCAGAGTAAAAAGTCGTATGGAAAAGAACAACATGAAGAAGTCTAAGAGATGAGAAGAGTAAGGTAGTCTTTACAGGTAAAAGACATCCCTACCTTCCTCTTCTCATCTCTTAGACTTTTTTACCGGTTGGAGGCCATCGCTAGTACGTCGAGTTTCTCTTTGCGAGTCCCTCTTCTGGTGGCGGAGCTGCGCGACGAGTTGGCTCAAAGCAAGGAACTGGGCTCCTTGAAGCTGGAAAAACAAGTTCCTCGGAGCACTCGGCTCGGAGCTTTGGAGCTCTCGGCTCTTCCACGTTTGGGTGCAGCAGAATCAGCGTAAGTGAGAGGATCCAAGCAGTTTGACTGCCATTTCGTTTGCAGCTCGGAGTGGTCTGTTGAAGAGTTGCTGGATCCGGAAGCTCACACAGAGGCTGCGGTACAAGTTGGATCGGAAGCTTTGCATTCACCAGCTTGAGCTGAAGCGTCATTTGCATGGTCTCAGATCATTTTCAGAGGGATTGGCCGAACACAAACCTGCAGGCCACTTCACAGTAAGGCTCTTTGGTCCCACTGAGTCCCACTTAGGCCTAGAACGGGTCAAGAGCATTCAAGACTCAATGCGAGGTACGGTCAAAATTTACGAAAGACACAAGTGAGAGAAGTGATGGACACGAGATCTCAAACCGTGGGTTCTAGCAAAAACACGATAACACTGAACACACTCACCAAATCCTTATGTTCCCAAATGTTGACGCATCATGTGAATAGTGTTCTTGTCATCGAAAACCGCTCTTGACTACCCAAAGGGTTCACAAGAGCGCTTCGGCTTGAGGTCGGACTTCACTAGCCCTTTCCCGGCCATACCCTTATTACAAATGTCTAAAAGAAAAGAAACGCAGCTGATGAGAATTCAGAATCCTTTAGTTTGTGTCGAGGCGCGGCTGCTTCTCCACAACGGCAGCCACTGGAGCGACTTCTTGACCGGCGCATGCAATCGGTCCGCTAACCGATCCGTTGACATGTTGCTTTGAATCTGATGAATCCAAATCTTTGACTTTTTGAGACTAAATTGGAGCAGATCAGCTCATCCACCAAGTGTATTCTGCAGAGAGCTGGTAAACAGCCAAGGGGGACGTGATCTTGCTTGCATTGATGTATATAGGTCTATATTCTACTTGGGTTTGATCAGTTTCAGATTCAATTTGTTGGTGCTACACGTCCAAGTAACTCATCGGCCTGTCTTTGGGCCCTCCATTGTTGTAGCAATTCTCTTGAACTGAGGAGAGTATGGTTCTTGTGTCGCAAAGTCTGGTCTCGATGAACGAACAAAACAAGATGGAACCCACGAACCCAAATGCAAGCATGTGTTCGAAAACAAACACCCAAATTTTTGTTGACACTCTTGTAGGAGACTTCTGAGGCCACAGCTCCGAGAAGCTGCTTCCCGTACTACAGTTGTACTACAAAAGCTGCCAGTAGGCCGCACCTGCCAGAAGCCCCTTCACGCACTACATTTGTACTACCAAGTGGCCTGTCCTGGGGCCACAGCTCCCCGCACCACACTTGTGCTCCAAGTTGCCACTTCTGAGGGACACTCTTCTGGGACACTCTCGTGGGACACTCTTGTAGGACACTCTTGTCAGCCACTCTTGCGAGACACTCTTATGGAAAAGTCTTGTGGGACACCCTGGGGGGACACCTTGTATAACACTCACTCTTGCGGAACACTCTCTTAGGACACTTGTGGGACACTCTTGTATGAGATTCACTCTTGTGGGACACTCTTGCCGAACACTCTTCTAGGACACTCGTGTTGGTGGGACACACTTGTGCGACACTTGTATGTCGCTCTTGTGGGACACTCTTGTAGCTCTTGTGGGACACTCTTGCGGAACACTCTTGTAGGACACTCTTGTGGGACACCCTTGTAGGACACTCTTGCAGGACACTCTTGTCGGACACTCTTATGGAACACTCTTCTGGGACACTCTTGGCCGACACTCTTGCGGAACACTCTTGTGGGACACTCTTGTATTTCAGTTCTGTGGGACGCTCTTGCGGAACACTCTTGTAAAACACTGGGTCACTCTTTTGGGAGACTCTCGTGTATGGCACTCTTGTTGAACAACCTTGCTGACACTCTTGCGGAACATTAGGTTTTGTTTCCGCGCATGGGAGAGGAGACTCTTGTAGGACTCTGCAGGACACCCTTGTGGGGCCGGCACTACTACTAAAGTCTTCAAAAGTCAACCGTCATGTCTCCAAAGCTGGCGTGTTGTAATTACGGGATTTGCTCCAAAACTCACGCGTCAAGTCTGCAAAACTAGCATTTCGTTCGAGACTTTCTTCCAAATTCCACTCGTCAAGTCTCCAAAACGAGCGTCTCGCGCGAGACTTCCTCAAAAACTCACTCCACTTCGCGAGATTTCCACCAAAAGTCACACGTCAAAGTCTCCAAAGCGAGCATTTCGCGCGAGACTTCCACCAAAAGTCAAGCAGGAAGCCTCATCGGAACACGCATACATACACACACACACACACAAACATCAAACAGCCCCGCCAAGCAGTTTTGCGATTCCATCCCCTCCAACCAACACCCGCGCACAGGCCAATCCCAGTGTCACAGCGACATTCACCTCCACCGCAGCTCGCAACCTCACGATTCCCTGCACTTGCGCCTGCTACGAAAATTTGCGCGTCCGAGCCCACGCCTCCAACATGAATTAAGCACTACCTCCGCCACGCCTCGCAACCTCACGATTCCCTGCGCCTACCACCAAAAATGCACTTCCACACTTCCAGACCGCCACAAAGTACTGCGCCTGCCACGAAAAGTGACTTCAGCAAAATTTGCACCACACCACACGTTGGAACGATTTCAGCACGTTCTGAGCACACCCCTACCCACCAAAATCACAACTTAGCGTCGAAGCAACAGCCTGAAACGCAAGTCCCAATGTCACAGCCACATCCACCCCCAAAAAACACAACCCCCCAAACACCAATCCCATACACCTGCGCAGTGAAATCATGCTCGACATCCTATGTTTCCACACGTTTCCTCGCTATTTCACACGAGTCTGACACATCATGTGTCCATCCAAAACCCTCTCCGAAGCTTCGCCAATGTGAGCGCCATAGCGGCCCACCCGTGAACGGTTGCGAACGCTACGAGAACGAGTCGCGAACAAGACTCCACCCTCAAACGAGTCGCGAACAAGACTCCACCCTCAGACCCCCAGAGTTAAACGGGAACCCTTCGCTACGCATTCGGGAAAAACCACTGTAGAACGAGACAGGTGACGGCGACTTCCCGATGGTGAAGATGTGCACACGATGTGCGTGTTCGAACCATTCGGGGATGTTCAGCTGACCCAATTCAACTTGGACTTGCGCCTAATGAGTGGATCCAGTTCCTACATGAGATTCTGTGACTGAAATAGAATCTATAAGCCTTCTAAACCCTTTCATCGTTTCTCCTTGGCTTCGATTTCCTGGTCAGATGCTCTTCGATCAGGTCTCAACGTTCGTGTCCTCAGCTGCCAGTGTGGGCTTCCCTGGCGCCCAAACCGCCAGAGAGACACGGCTGCTCAGCTCAACGTGGGTTCGCCGAAAATGAAGACGTTCTAGATCTACCGCTATTAGTAAACTTAATAACAGGTGCATCGCTACTAGGAACAAAAAACTACTATTTCATAATTTTTCACTGGCCATTGGAGCGAACAATGGGCCACTTGAAAAAACAATCACTTGCAAGACCAAGGCAGCTCTCAGCATGGTCGGAGATGATGCCGGAAGCCATTCTGTTCCCGGTGACTGGGCCAACAATTTTGAATAAAACGTTGGGGGAACTGCCTGTGAACAAGTGCGTTTCAGCTGCCGATTCATGCACAGTTTCATCTCACTTTAGCGATTAGATGATGAACCAATCGACCCTTGTAGCATCAGTTTTCAACGAACCGGGTTTCGGCTCACTCCTTAGGCCAACAAACCTTCCAGCCGCGCCGATGCTGAAGTCTTGGACCGCTGGGCCAGCGCCACAGGATGCCACAGCAGGAGCAACATTTGCGACTGCAAACGAGGTTTTCCTTCTGGAGATTACTTATTTTTTGGAGGGACCATGAAGGCCTAGCGCTTGATCTACTGCTAGCACCCGTCAGTTTGTCAGTTTTGGTAGGGTTTGGACAGTATGTATCAATATATGTTTTTTTTTGAATAGTTTGTTCGATTCAACCGACAGGGCAAGCAAAGTAGAGCGTTGGAGTTGGAGGGATGTTGTTTTTCTCCTCCAATCTTTGGTTGTAATACTGTTGATTGTTTTGCATAATTAGATTTGAGGTTTGGCTGAACATGAGGTGACATCTTCCTTCCAGAGCTACGCGCAGCGTCAGATGAATGCGAAGGCATGGCACCAGCAGAACAACGACACAAGCAGAAGTAAGAAAGCACGGAGTGTTCAGTGCTATGTCACCTTTGTCGAAAGCAAGAGTCCTAACGGTCCTAACCTCAAAAAGTGACACTCATACCGTATACCTAGTGCCAACCTGACCTTGGTGCTAATTTCGTGGTACCAGGATAGTGTCGAAGATCTCAGCAAGACCGTCTTCACCTCAGCACTTTGAGGACGGAGATCATCAAGCTAGAGAAGACTGGCTTTGTCGGCTTTGCAATCGAATCCTATGTCATGAGTCATGCGCATGTCTCATACATTTGCGTTTGTGTCCATTCATTTGTTCCTTGGCGGTTCTCTTGCCGCTTGTACCGCCGTCTTTGAGGTGCAAGAGCTCGTTCCGATCTTATCCATCGGCCTCAACGAAGTGGTGCGTCAGGTGAGGTCGAAGCGTAACAAGCAAATAGCGAACATGAGCGAATGAGATCCTCATACTTCGCATGGATTGTTCGCTGTCAAACAACAGCTTCCAGATGCCAAGATCTTCCATGTTCCTTCAGTGAACGTTATGATATATACATTTGTGATAATTTGTGTCAATTTGGATGTGTTGAGGTGATTGTGTAACCCCCTTTGATTCTGAGAACTTCAGTTCAGATCTAACATCTCTTTTTTTGTCGCCTTCTTCGCCGAAAGTGTCAATTTCTTCAGTCTAAGGTCTCCCAACACTGCCTTGAGCGCGGTGTTGTTTTGGAGAAGATTTGGCGAACCTACGAACTCCCGGCATTTTGTAGTTTGTGGCCACAGTTGAGTTTGATCCAACTATGACATTTGAACGCTTACCATATTTCATATTTCACTCGCCAGGTTGAACTCTTCGAGGAATCTTTGGCAGAAGCGAGAGAAGCCCTACGGCGGCAAAAGGAGCTGAGAACCTGACCCTGTGAAGCATGAGAACTGTGCAATACAGTCTATTCCCATCGGTCCAGTTGACGTGCTCCTTCCGGTTTCTCAGAAAATCCCACGCATCGTCGATCGATGCTATTTGGGCCGTAGCGTCCTTGTTCCTAGTAGCGATGCCAGGAGCCCCTAGTAGCGAACATTGCTCCTAGTAGCGATGCCCTTTGCTCCTAGTAGCGTCCTTGTTCCGGCTGTTTTCCCACGTCGTTGGGCAAGTTCGGCGCCAGATCTGAAACAGAAAATGTTCGGCACCTTGCAACCGATCGTCGATTCTCGATTGGTGAACGCTTTGCTATGACAGACTTCGGGCAAAGCGTCTCTTCGGGCTGTGACCGTCTCAAACTTCGGAGCCGGCTACGGCAGCCTTTCTGCGAAGTGAAACGCTGAAGTGCCGTTGACCATAACTTCCGTGCCGCGGTACTGTGCAGCCACAGTGACCATTTGCTCTTTTGGAAAGCTTTTTTGGAGCAGAGGCTTTGTCGCCTGGCAGAAGTCAAGTGCAAGAGGTGCCCATTTCTGCGATGTCTTCCTTGAAACGAGCCCTTTGCAAGTGACAGGTGTGTCCTCCAGCCTCACATTCACATTGTTGCTCGTTTTAGCACGTGTCGCAGTTTGCTCATGGAAGAGTTATTTGAACACTGGACCATTGTGGTGTTTAGTTCTTTCACACGGACTTTTGATGCTCTTGGAAATGCTGCGGCCGTTCTCCTCGCGTCCGGCTGCAGGTAGGCCGATGTTGAGCGAGCTAAGGGAGCCAACGGCTGGAACCGATACCAGCAGACTTCGCATGAAGATTTGAGCTGATGGTATTGGAAGAACTCTTGATGCGGAGGATCTAACATTTTTGTCAAGAAAAGCTCCCTTCATAGTCAGATCGGAGATATGTACGGGAGATCGAAGAGTTGCTCTACCTGTTACTAACAGAGAGGGGTGAGTGAGCATTCTCAGTCTCAGCTTTCAACAACGCCAACTCATTGGGCCGCCTTCTGGCTGAAGTGCTGTCGGATGCCCTGCAGGAATGCAGCTTCAATCCAGGAGCCCCTAGTAGCGTCCTTGCTCCTAGTAGCGATGCCAGGAGCCCCTAGTAGCTTCTTGTTACTAATTCGTCAGCCGTGCGTTTTGCACGGCCATTTGAACCATGCCAGCCACAGCAATCCTCGACGATTCATTCAATCAGCACTGGTGTCATGGAGCGGTGCAACAGTGCCTCTTCCAAAACGGACGTTCGGAACTCGGAAAGAACAAGGATATAGACTTCAATTGCCTGGTGGAATGTATAGCCTGGAGCGGATTGGAAGTGCGCGAGATCATTGGATGGGTGGTGGAAAGGTGTGGAATACACCGGAAGCCGATGACGGGAAGCAAACATATTCGAAAGAAGGGATGCAGGACCCGCACGAGACCGTAACCTCAGCAGAGAGACAGTTCAAGTGTTCAAGATTTGCGGTGGCATGTGTCCCTCTTGTCTGATTACTTTTTACATTGAAGGAGGTAGTGTTTGGCACCTGTTTGTCCAAGTTGGAATTGAGATACTTGGTTGGCTTTGCTGGCTGCGCTTGCTGGCAATCCATATCTTTGTGGTTGGCCAACCAATATGTTTTGGCGATTTTGGGCGAAGTATCATTATCTTCTACATACTTGTCCGTTTTAATGGCTTCCCCGACTTCCTTGCTTCTATACCAACCGTTCACCAGCACCAAACGGGAATTGTTGCTGATAGAAAATGTGCCTCGAATTTTATCGGTGGCATTCCTGTACTTTGAACCTTCTAAATATAGGAATGGCCTGGTCTGAGGCTTTTTGTGATCCGAGACTTGGTGGGCTCCAGCCTCCCCAACCTCTAGGATGCAATTGAAAACTCAAACACGAAACGAAAGCGTTGCTATGCGTCTCATGGCCAAGACGACGGGACGAGGAGAAGACGGCGAAGTGCGAGGCCGACCTGCAGCGCATCCGGGACGAGGCCGCAGAGCTCAAGGCGGGGTGGAGAGGGCATCTAAGCGTACCTTGTTGGGTGGCACCGGGCTGTTACGTACGTGTGAGGTGATTTGGGTGTAATTAGCTGCGTCGGAATCATGGGTTCATATAAGGATTCTCACAAGGATCCAGGATCCATAAGGTGTAAGACCGACTCGCGAAGATTTCTTATTGGAATATGCTCTTGGTCATGCAGTTCCTGACAAATCACGGGAATGGTGGCCATGTGAACTTCGTCGAGGCAAAGCATCCCGCGCAACTGGAGAAGTTGAAGCAAACGCTCACCACTAAGTGTGAGCCACAGCTGTTTCGATCCACTTCAGAAGACGCATGTGGTTGCCTTTTTTCACAAACACAGATCAGAGTGAATAGGTTTTGTACGAAAAGGACTTGCATAATTATAGTATGACAGTTTTTTTCTCGGAATCATATATCATGTAGGGCTAATTTGATCTATGTTCCAAATGGTCCACTGATTGGATTTCTCACTCTTCCAGCCAAGAAGAGTACGGGGAGCGTGAGGTTTGACCAGCGGCAAAACGAACTGGTACAGCAGCTCACCAACACCCGGAGCCCGAAACTCGGTAAGTTTCAGTGGGAGTGTCGGCAGCACTTGGCGTAAACATGCGATTTCACCATAGCGATGCCCTTAGGAGCCCCTAGTAGCTTCTTGTTCCTAGTAGTAAGGCCAGGAGCTACTAGTAGCGTCCTTGCTACTAGTAGTAATGCCCTTAAACCATTTGGTGTCACCCACCTTTTGCGCGCTACTTAAGCCTGCCGAGAAAGATAGTTCAAGGAATACCTATGGGGCATCTGTGGGTTGTGGGCATTTAGAAGTTCTTGGTGGGTTCATGGTCTTTGAGCATTGGACCAGCCTGTGGGGTTGTCAACCAACTGCCTCTTCATGATTTTTTCATGTCTACAGGAAGAAGTCATTGGTTCTTTTTTGTGAACTTCCTTCGATCGTGACATTGCTACTTTGTTGCATGTTGTGGCAAAAGCTTACAAAGGACTATACAATCACAAATCTAAGGAACTACTTCGTCATAATCAAAAGATGGCCGTGGCAAGTCCTTTGCATCAACCTTATGGCTCAAGATTGTTTGGCAAGCTCACAAAGGCTGAGTTTATTTTTTTTAATGTGTTGCAGCCCATGCTGCAAGTCCGGATCTTGTCAGGAACAGTAGTTGCTGAAATTCAAGAAGATGAGTTAGATCCGATTATTCAAAGCGACAAACCGGTGAAGGCACTGAAGGAGTACCTGGCAGCTGCAACGGGATTTTCCAGATTTCGACAAAGACTCTTCAGGGAAGATGGTATCGAATTGCACGACGATGCTCCTTTTACACCACAAATAGATCTACAGCTGGTGGTTTTGGAATTTAAAGATGCTGAACCGGCCACAGATCGCGCATTTGTTTCAGCATGTGAAGAGGGTCGATTGGGCGAAGTTGAGACTTTGCTTCAGTCCCCACATAACCCAAACACACGAGACCCACATAACAACCAATCAGCCCTTGATGTTGCAGCTCGAAATGGCCACTTGGAAGTGGTGCAAAAGTTGGTTGAGGCAGGAGCGGATAAAGATGATGCTACAAAAGATGGCTTCACGGGCTTGCATTTTGCAAGTCTGAATGGGCATGTGGATGTAGTGCGCGAGTTACTAGAAGCTGGTGCTCAAAAAGATGCTTCCACGCAAGATGGCTCCACGGCATTGCACTGGGGCAGTGTGAGAGGGCACTGCGAAGTGGTACACGAGCTTTTAGAGGCAGGAGCTGACAAGAATGCTACGACACAGGCAAATAGCTGGACAGCACTGCACTTGGCAAGTGACAATGGGCACTTGGCAGTGGTGCAGGAGTTGCTCCGAGCTGGAGTGGACAAGCATGCGGCGGCACAAGATGGCTCGACGGCTGTGCACTGGGCAAGCCAAAATGGTCATGTGGAAGTAGTGCGAGAGCTGCTGAAAGCAAAAGCTGACAAGGACACTGCAGCACGGAATGGTTGCACAGCTTTGTACTT
>CAXAMN010012781.1:134537-146430 GCA_963970005.1 Durusdinium trenchii
GCTGACAAGGACACTGCAGCACGGAATGGTTGCACAGCTTTGTACTTGGCAAGTCAAAATGGGCACTTGGACGTAGTGCGAGAACTGCTTCAAGCTGGAGCCAACAAGGATGTTGTTGCACAAAGTGGCTTTAGGCCTTTGCACTTGGCATGTCAACATGGGCACTTGGATGTGGTGCGAGAGTTGCTGCAAGCTGGAGCCAACAAGGATGCTTCAACACGCCGTGGGTTCACAGCTTTTCATTTGGCAAGTCAGAATGGTCACTTGACAGTAGTGCGAGAGTTGCTGAAAGCAAGAGCTGACAAACATGCTGCAACACAGGATGGCTCAACTGCTTTGCACTTGGCAACTTCGAAGGGGCACTTGGATGTGGTGGTCGAGTTGCAATAATGCTCTAGTGAAACCAAGAGTGGGCGCTGTTCTCTTCCCGTCGCAGAGCACAACCACGAGGATTTCTTAGACGCAATCGGACGCAATGCAAGAGCTTTGTGAATCCGCTAGGAGAATGTCTCGCATGAATCGTGCTTCGTCAACATGCCCAGAAATGCTCGGACAGGGTGTGCTAAAAGCCGTCACAGAAATGTAGACCAAAATTGATCCAGGATGTATGTTGTGAAACCTCTATTGAATCGAATCCACCTCAACACCTAGAATTTGCGTCAACAACTTCAAAATCAATGCTGACAATGCCTGCCCCTCACTTGAAGAGGGTGTTGCTGGTGAGGTGAGAACCGGGCTTTGAAGATACATCTTGAAGAGCAAACTGCCAAGCAATCAGTGTGGTGCTGAGCTGCTCAGAATTCGACCTCTCTTCGCCTACGACGGATACATGTATATACGTATATATAAGATGAACTCAGCTTGACCGTGTTTTTTCACTGACCTCAAGTGTTTCTGTTGTGTGATTCAAGGATATGTTTGAGACTCAAGCCTTTTGCAATCTTCGCCTACACTTTGAAAGCAAATCATTGGATGCCGGATGCCCATTCCACCAGATCGCAACTCTTGCCAAGTCTAAGCGTCTCGCGAGGCATGGTTTCCGCTCTTCCCAATGTACAAGGCGCGCTGTTTTGTCACTTTGGGGACTCAAGGCACTGATTGAGTCGAGTGTTGATTTCCATCACATCATCACACCAACTGGACGGATTTGTTTCTTGCCGTTGTGTCCTTCCTGCTTATCAAAGCTCTTAATCTACTAGGGAGATCACCCACTCCTTGGTGCATTTATATCGAGGAAGTGATTTGTTCAAGTGTACTACATGTGGCCATATTTAAATGTGTTCTACGGAAGAACGTGTCACCCCTTGCATTTGCCTTGGCTTTGCTAATAGACTGTTCAGGATTCCAAATTCCGGAGAGCTTTACTTGGGAAAGCCGGCGTTGACAGCTCAGCAGAGTGGTTCGGAAACAATCACAGTGAAGATCATCCCATGATTCTGTAGCTTGTGCTTCCAGACCATTGGGTCACGCTGGTAAAGAGGTCTAAATCTAAATGTTTGTTGGATTCTTTGCGATGATGGTAGTAACAAGAAGCTAATAGTAACAAGTGCCTTACTAGTAGTAACAAGAATCCTATCTGAGACATGGGTTGGAAACCGATGTAGTGACGTCAGGTTACCTTCGCGTGCAATTGACGTGAGCAGAGACAGCTGACCATTTCAAGCGTTCCACGCGCACCGCTAAGCTTGTCCAGGCCGAGTTACCCAAGACTACTCCCGTGGAGGCTGGAAGGGCGGGAAGGGATGTGAGGCCCAGACTTGATCATTCTGTCCAGGAGATCCCTGAAGTATCCCAGGAGAAGGTTGTTGTTCGCAAAAAGAAAGAATTCATATGAGAATTCATATAAACAACTCAGTGTGATCAAGATCCTTTGTTCATTCGCTCGAAGAGCACCATGGACAGCATTTTCAGACAAACCAATTCTCGATTTAAGGCAATTTGAAGAATTCGAAGAATGTCTATAAGGTGGTCTAAGAAGTCCCGATGTGAAGAACGAGCAATCCCAACAAGATCCACCGCTTGTTCTTTGGCTTGCCGAGGCAAGACTGGGTGCCGACTTTCGAAGGACCGACAGCGCCATAGTTAAAGTGATTAGATGTAAGTTGGATCCCGGTTGTCCTCGAGTCTTTAAGGCGATGAGGAACAGTTTGCATGATTATGCATGATTCATCATTTTCTGCTCCTTGGCAGGATACTTTCTAGCCTGCCTCCCGATGTGCGACGGCGTGTTCACCTGAGCAATTAGAGCAATTTTCACACGGAGAATGCTGAATTGGAATGTTTTCCTTCCGGAGGTGGAGATTTCTTTGTCTCGTGAGGCATTGGCTTTTTCGTCTCTTCACTGCTAGCCCCTCAGTTTTGGTGTTGGTGCGCTCTGAGTTCGCGATGGCGCAGATGCGAAATTTCGATATGGCCAGTCTGACAGGTGAGACAGATGCACAGCGCCTTGATCATTCAGTGCTCAGAAAGAAAAAACAGAACACGAGTTGCAACTGCCCACACGACTTGAATAGCGAGGATTGAGAATACAACGATGGCGGAAGATGATCAGCGACTAGACCTGATGTAGCGTAATCGGTTCTGATACAAGGGAGAGAGAAACCAGGCCTTGTCGTCCCAGGGTGTAACACACCGTGTAACACGGTGTAACCTCTGACCATCTTTGACTACGCTTCCAGCTATGCAGCTGCTTTTGCGTTGCTGGCTTCTTCTCTTAGCCAGGCAGGGCACGGAGTGGGTCCCAACCGCGGGGCTTAAAACCGGATGGCTGTCATTTTTTGTTTCTCGCATTCAGAATAAGAAGCTACTAGGGGCTCCTGGCATCGCCACTAGGAGCAAGGACGCTACTAGGGGCTCCTGGCCGTACTTCTAGGAGCATTCTTGCTACTATATAGTAACAAGAAGCTACTAGGCTCCTGGCATCGCTACTAGGAGCTCTACTACAGGTCCCAACCAGTGAGCTCTACTTGATAGTGGCGGGGATCAACGAATTAGTGCAGGGCACGTTGACATGATACACATTACGCACATGTTTTTGCTGAGCTGGACGTCAGATCGAAGAGGAAGGATATGGATATGAAGTAACTTATTCTGACGATGCCACGCCTTTGCTTGCGCCAAATTTTGGCAAGGGCTACTGATGACGAGTGTGCAGAGGACATCTAGTGACTGAAAGTTGCTGCAATTGAAATTTCGCAGCTGAAGCATAAGATGGATTCTAGGGTGCCCTCGTCCAAGTAACATATCAGGTGCCCATTGGTAACTTGCTTAGACAGCCTAATTAACAAAAGTACCTAGTAGCGATGGCCTCCAACCTACCGGTAAACACCAAGCCAAGCAAAGCCAAGTGCTTGGAAGTGCTTGGAGCAGGAGAGCTGTGCGATGTCCGCTCTACAAAGGAGGGCAGCGCAGATTCTCAGATGCAACCACATCACAGTCACAAGATGATTTCCTGCGCATACGTGTGGAGTTTGTAATGCTGAAGGAATCTGATTGAAGTCCAGCTGTCCACCTGTTGAAGCACCAATGTATCTCTTGCACAACGGAAACCCCTTGTTGCATGTTCGGAAAGAACTTCGTGAGGCTTTCATTTGATGCCTCCGATGCCTTGGAAGAGGCCAGGGAGGGAGGTGAATCGCAAAATCTGAAGGCTTGAGCCACACTGGCATCCAGATGGAGATGACTCTGAAAGCCCCCCATCTTGAATTGTTTGTTGTAGATGGAGCCTTTCATGTCACTCCTGGAGCTTGAAAGTTATAGCATTCATTGCCATATGGGTTTGGCGTTGACGGATTGAGAGGGCTACTGTGGCTTTGTCGGATTGAAGCATGGAACATGTCCTGCGAAGTTCAGGCCTTCGCGGTGGCCACTTTGAGCACTGGGCCTCCAAGCTTTGCTCTCTGTGGCGGGAAGAGCTACGACAAGTCTCAAGAGAACTGCTGCGGAGGCCGTTGGATGGTCCGATTTCCACAGGGGTTGGATGTCTATTTCTTCAAAGAGTCTTCATCGAGGATTTATGATGTTTGCTTGATTGTTCGGCTTGGCTGGGACAACTCTGACCGCGATGGAGACAAATCTGACCAAGTCTACTCTCTCTCTCTCTCTCTCTGCAAGATTTGCGAAATCAATATTATGTTGCCATGCTGTACCGTAAATGTGTGCGGTGGCAAATTCAACAGCAAAGAAGGTGAGGGACATTCCAACTGTGCATGGTTTTTGAATGTGTTTGGCATGTTTGAGCTTGAGCCTTGGAATGAAAAGCCTTTTACTTCTTTGGTGTTTGTAACTCCCATTGTGCCAAAGAGCCTCTTCTCCGAGACCGGAGGTGAGATCTACTCCTTGACCTCGCAGGGCTGCTGTGGGAACAGCTCCGTCTACACCTTTGCCAAGCAAGGCAGGCACATTTTTGTGGGATCTCGAAATGGCCCGTCTCCCGAAGCTGAGGAACTGAGCAAGTAAACCTACTAGCGCCCTTGTTACTACTGGTAAGGCACTTGTTACTAGAAGCGATGCACTTGTTTCTAATAGCTTCTTGTTACTAGTCAAGAACCATCATTCAGTGCAAGATCCCTTCTCCTGGAGTCCTTTGATCCCATGAAATCCGACCTTGCGGCACTGCAAATGAGGCTGCTGCAATGACGAGCAAGTCTTCACCTATGGTGTTGAGTGTCTCGGTGTGCTGAAGGGCTGAAGGATGGTCTCCACCCTTTCACAAGCCACAAGCAATGTAATTCACAACACGACAACACACACAACAAACTATACTCAAGTTCCACTAGGGCAAGGAACTTATGTGTAGATTGCACAAATTGCAGTATGATGAGGTTCAAAGATCTTGAGTGTCATGTTTTTTTGGAAGCAACCATCTAATTTTAGAATCTACGCTCTGCGGCCGACTGTGAGGAACTGTGTTCCACACAAGCTGAAGCCGGACTGGGTGAACCCCAATGTGACCTTCGAGTGTGCAGAAGACTGGCCTCCTGCCAACTACGGTGCGCTTGTTTCTGCAATCAGCAATCATTCACCAGACACCATGTCTCATTAAAGCCAATTCAGACACCTTTCTTCCACGAGACGTGAAATCTGAAGAACGAGAAGGCTTTGCATCACAGACAGCATGTGCCCGGAAAAAAAACGAAGGTAGAGGTCACCAAAATCACCAGAAAGCTGCATGCACCACCCTTTTGAAGTTTTCGCTGTCAGGCAACTACTGGCTCCGTTACTGTGCAGCAGGCATGACCCAGATCATGCTTGCATCAATATGGTGGAAGACAAGCCAAACAATGCCAGGAATTTCTGAGATGCTTCCAACCACAAATGGGTCCTGTCGTCCTGTACATCTAGATTCATCTAGGTATGGTTCCCATTCCCACTTAGCCATCCTAGTGCAGTCTGTGTATGTTTGGACATCGAAATCCACTTGTTTGTCTTTGAGAGCATTGACTTTCCCATGTTGAGCCAGGTCAACACATGGCATGGGCTATGACGCCCTCCTGCAAGGTAGGCTGGCTCTCTGTGAAGCAGCGCCTTGTCCACAAGGGCGACGGGACTCGACTGGAGACCTTCAACTAGTCCGAATGTTCTTCTGGCAGTCTGCTCAGTCTGCCAGCAGTCTCCTTGAAGCGCTTTTATTCTTCTTTAGTGCCTGCCTATCACCCTAAAATACATTTGGTGAAGTGCTGAGGGACAACTTGGAAGATGCTGAGAAACAGGCATTGGATGCTTGCCAAGCAAAGGTGCGCCAGCCGAATGTTCTTTTCATCCTTTCCGCTGGGTCCTTCGTAACCGCTGCGAGGCTACCGCCTACAACGGTGAGACCTGCTATGTCTTTGACCGCGATGGCGGTGGCTGCCGCCGCCAGCGCTGCGGTACAGAGATGTACGATGCTTCAGTGTGTCTCGGCTCGGCGCTCTGAAAGTTGAACTTTGGCGGTTTGTCTGCCTGGACATCGAAACGTCAATGCCACAATTCTTCAAAGTACTTGGTGCTGATGAGGAAAGCTTGCTGCAAGGGCAAGGTTTACGATCGGTTGACTCAGGCAAGAATGTGAGTTGTTGTCGCTGAGGCTGAGTTGCCTGCAATGTTGTATTTCTGCTAAGGCTGAAATTATGTATTTGAAGAACTATGAACAATTGCAAAGCACAAGAAAGTAGAGGCGATGTGATTTGTGATCTGCTTTTGGCGAACATGATGCCGCCACAGCACGCAGGTGCTTTCACCCGCCAAAACAGATTTGCATAATTTTGCATCCACACTCCTGTTATGCACGTGGCTCAAGCTGCTTGTTTGGAAAGGAGTAGCATTGTGCATCTAGATCAACGACCCAAACATGATACAGAGTGCTCCTACAAGAATGGTTGGCCCACAGCTTCACAAGGCTCCAAGGTACTACAAGATTATCAAGATTCAGATCTTTAAGAAACCACTCTGGACAGGAGAACACTGCCATATCCGGGGGGGCTGAAACTCGAACACCCTGAGACACAGATATACACATCCATCGCAGGACCTTTTTGGGATATCATCTCGTGCGTCTCATCATGAAGCGCTTCATGCCAAGCCTGAAACCGGCACGGCTGCTCACCAGGTCGGCTCGTGACTATCATGTCGCTGTGGTGGGCAGTGGCCCAGCGGGCTTTTACACCTCCAAATATCTCTTCAAAAAGGCAGGGCCGGCGGCTGAGTTTCCCTCTGCAAATTTCATGCACCTCAATGGCAGAAAAGAATGCGGTCTTGGAACAAAGCTGCTGGGCTCCACTAGAAAAATCAGCGTTTGGAATCTCAGGGGACTAACCTGGGTCCAGGGTGGTTGATTGATGGAATCCAGCAACCTATCAACTAATTGACCAACTCAGTCCTTCCCAGGTCAGGGCCACGTGTTTCTTCCCTCAACTCTATTTTCGCAGAGCCACCGGATACTGTTAGTTTCAAGAAACACATCCTGACTTGGACCAGAGCCTTGAATCAAAACTATGCAATGGCAACTACCAAGCATTTTTGTAAAGAAACACAGCGCTGGACTCTGGTGGTTGATGTTTGCAAGCGAAGCAAGAAGATAGGCAGGCGACACTCTGAAGATCGACATGTTCGAACGCTTGCCGACGCCTTTTGGCCTGGTACGTTTCGGTGTGGCGCCGGACCATCCGGAAGTGAAGAACGTGATCAACGACTTCGGAGTCATCGCACGGATCCTTTGAAAGTCGGCTCTCAACAATGGTTTGCTCATGGGCTGTCTTTTGTGCAAGCAAGTATTACTATGTTCCACGGTGCATGTCCATTTATAATCATTTGTGTAATTTGCTTTTTGAAGAGCCGTTGTATTTGTGCTTGTGTGAATTGAATGGTCCGTTGTTTGCTTTTGAACGATGATCACTGGTGTGACCTTTCGAGGATGCCGAGCTTCCGGTATTTCGGAAACATTGAAGTTGGCAGCCAGCCATCACTGGAAGATCTTCGGAAGCTCTACGATGCGGTGGTCTTGTGCACTGGTGCCAGTGGAGAGCGGCTACTGGGAATTGCGGGGGAAGAGTCCTTCGGTGTGGTCGGAGCACCGGCATTTGTAACTCACTATGAAGTGGTACATTCTTCTTTAGAACAGATCAGTGTTTACTCATTTGACTTGCTCCTTTTGAATTCGCGAGCGCGCGAGAAGTACTTGTTTGATGTTTTTTGATAACAAAATGCGTGACAATGCAAGTTAGGTCAAGTGAAATTCCACTGTGTTTCAGCAGCTTCAGTCACCTGAGGTGAAGTGGTACAATGGACATCCAGACTACCAGGATTTAAAGCTCCCAAGCACTGTGCATGGTGAATCTGCTGTCGTCCTGGGTCAAGGAAATGTAGCATTGGATGTGGCTCGTTTGCTCGTACGACCACCCAGAGACCTGGATGCCACAGACATGGAACGAGCGGCCGTACCTTGGGTTTTCCTGCAAGCCGCGGTCAAAACCTCTGGTTCTTCAGGCAATCAGGTTGGGATCTCCATGCCAAGAATACCGTGCTGGGGGGACATGTTCATTGAACCAGAGACACAAGAGGTTTTGGCAGTGGCTCAAGCAGTCGTTCTTTGTGGATCACTTACCGTTTACCAAGTTTACCCAGCTCCTGCATGTTTTTGCCACCGTAGCAGGTGCACCGAAATCAAGAACCACCCAAAGATCCAAGAATAAGCTCTTCACCATTCTCGAAATACTCTTTAGATTGCTGCAGGTTTAGGGTATTACACCAATCCGATCGCCTCAGGTTAACACGATCGCCTCCTGGCAGAAGTCGGGACTCCGGACCGTTCACATCGTCGGCCGACGTGGATTCGTCCAAGCGGCCTTTACCAACGCCGAGCTCAGGGAGTTGCTCACGTGTTCCGACGAGGCCATCGGAGATAGTTTTAAGAGTGGAAGGATGCATATGGAGTCCAGCCAAAAGTCTATAAAAGTAGATATAGGATGATATAGGGGTCGAAATTAGATTATGTAGCGAGCCCCCAGCTAAACACACATTTCGACCAGATCCCATATAGTGAATAACAAATGATTAAGAATTAACCTACTAGTGATGGCCTCCAACCTAAGAGCGATGGCCTCCTACCTAGAAGTTTAATAAGCTTAATAAGCCAAATGCTTCATGTACAATGATGCATTATGATTCATGATGCATAATGCTGTCAAATTAGTTGCGCTTCTCAATCTTTGAGCGGTGCCAAAAGGCTGGACAAGATGAGGTTCAAGCCTTTCCAAGGGTTCCGATCATCTAGATTTGCACGAGGCTCCAAATCGCTGGTTCTTCCCATGAACCGAAGTGACTCACCCTAAAGAGACGTCAAGCAGACTTACTTGCTGTTCAGTAATGGACGTTTGGCACGTCGGCTCCACTTGTTTGCTCCCTCAGCAGCAAGGTCTTGCCTGTGGTGGATCCTGAGGAGCTGGCCCTGTGCCGCAACGAAGCCTCCGAAGAAGAGCTGTCCAAAAGTCGCATGAAGAAGCGATCTGTCGACATCCTCGATAAGACGCTCAGATCAATCGAACAGTGCAATATTTCTTCCACCCCTTTCTTCCCACAGTATGGTGCAATGGATATGTGACATATTAGCCACTAGAACTAACTGAAATAGTACTATACTGTGTATAAAAATATTCACAAGTGAAAGGAGAGTAGTCTTGTCTTGTGAGTGCTTTGTCAACACTTTAGGCTTGTCGGCCGCAGATCTGGCATTTCAAGATGTATTTGGCACCAAGGATGGCGGCGAACTTCGCGGAGATGGGAAGCACCAGCAAGCGCATCCTTCGGGTCCACTTCTTGAGATCCCCACAGGAGGCAAGTTAAGGGTTTGAAATTGAATCAGTGACGAGTGGTCGTGGTTAGTAACTTTAACCACATCTCAACCAGAGCCGTACTTAATGTATTATTTCTTACAAGTGCCTTACTAGTAGTAACAAGAAGCTATTAGAAACAAGTGCATCGCTAGTAGTAACAAGTGCCTTACTAGTAGTAACAATGTTTGCTATTAGTTAATTTGATTTAATTTTAATTTTAAGTTAATCTATTAGTAAAATGTACTTCATGTATTTCTTACATCTCTATATCACACGCCAATGGGATTTCTGTGTGTGTTGATTCGATCCATTCATATTACGCCTTGGGCCCACCGGCGAGGTCTTGTCCGAAGATGGTGGCGTCCGCGGGATTCGTCTGGGTCGGATGAAGCTTCAAGGGGAGCCAGGGCGACAAGTGGCCGCTCCAACAGAAGAAGCTGCACTTGAGATTTCTTGCGGCCTCGTGGTGCGAAGTGTGGGCTTCGATATCACACCTTTTAATGGAGTCCTGGAGTTCTTCAAACGGTTTTTATTTCAGCGTCCGATCGCTCCTAGTAGTAAGGCCAGGAGCCCCGAGTAGCGTCCTTGCTCCTAATGTGTTTCTTTTTCACAGGATTTGTTCATTGGGTTGTGCACTACTTGGCCTTGCCACTACCAAGCAGAGAATGCACGTTCTCCATGTCCACCAACGCAATCCCCACCAAGCTTGCACCAAGTGCCTGTAGCGCGATCCGAGGCTTGCCTTTGAAGTCGAACCGAGTCCCCCACACACAGGGCTGTGTCGAGACATCTTCCGACGGCCTTGGTGGGCTTTATGTCTCGGGTTGGCTAAAAAGAGGGCCACAAGGGATCATCGCGTCGAACATCGGGGATGCACAGGAGACTGAAATCGACCTTTGCAACAGCAAAACGCATTGACGATCTGCCTTCGTTCCAAACGCTCGTTGAAGGCTTGAGTAATATTATGTAGAAAATCATGTTTTTACTATTTTGTGATACCATTTCTCGAGCGTTCTTTCTGTCGGGGTCCGTTCACGAAGGAGACGGCAGCACGACTCTGGAACGACCTGCAACATCAAAGCGCAAAGCCTCCTCGGCTCAAGATGCGTCGAGACGCAAACGCAAATAACGAAATTATCGAAAATGCCGTATTTCTGCCATGTTTGAACTCAAGATGCTGATTTTGCAGCACACCTTTATGTTTAGTATGCTTAGTGGGCAAGCACCTAGCTGGTGCCGGACAAGAGTCCAAGAAGGGTCGCAAACCACGACCATGGGCATCCCAAGGGTTCATCGCTCCGTTCTATAGTGCGGAATGTTGATAGAAGGACCTAATAGATAACAGAAGCATACAGAAGCCTCCTTTAATTCTAATTAAATTCTAATTACTAATAGCTTCTTGTTACTACTAGTAAGGCACTTGTTACAGAAGCCTGTTACCGTTTGACATATTGGACCTACAGTTGCCATCCACATGCTTTGAATCTAAGGTCGTCTCCTGACAGCTTCGTGTCTTCTTTGCCGCGTCCTGTCAGCTTCGAAGATTGGAAGAAGCTGGAAGCCGAAGAACATCGTTCCGGTCACGAGATGGGGAAAGCTGCGGCGAAGTTCACTCGTGTGCCGGAGATGCTGCAGTTTCTAGGGAAGTAGGTGACTTCCAGACCCGTTGCTGAAAAGGCAAAGAGTGCCCACAGAAGTTCGGCCGCTGGCACGTGTCTTGCTTGTGGCTTGTACAAGTACTTGCCGAAAAATGAGTGGTTTTGATCATGAAACCTTCACCTGACTCAAACCTCCAATGAGTCACATACCTCATCCGGGAAACCTTGAAGAGTTCTTAGAAGCTTGTGGTTGGGTGACACCCAACTCAGGTTCGTGCAATTAGATATGGTTATATATGGTTAAACTACTGCAAGGGGCGAGGATATCGAGCATCGCAGTTGTACTGGCATAGAGAGAGAGAGGTTCAGACTCCACCAACTGTCTCTTGTTCTCCCGCGTTTTCAGGGCTGCTGCGAAGGAGTGATCTTCAAAGCGCAGACAGAGGGCTGCTGCCAGGGTCGCATCTACACCAGAGACGCTCAGAGATATCCGCATTTGGGATGAAGGTTTGCATAGAACGAACAAGTTCATGGACCACTCATTTATCTCAAGATCTAATTATGTGTTGTTCAACTCGAACGCTTTAGCAATCCCACCAATGTGGCAATGTGTTAAGTGGATGCTACCCAACCGTCAAATTCATAGCGAAGCAAGAAAGGGTGTCGATGCGACTTGAGGCTGCACAGAGCTGCTGTGGTGGACGAAGCCTCTACGACAGCGAAACTCATGGCTGCTGCCTGGAGAATGGGGCACAGGCGGAGCAAAGGATGCTACTAGTAACAAAGGGCATCGCTACTAGGAGCCAGGATGCTACTAGTGGCTCCTGGCCTTAATACTAGGAACAAGAAGCTACTAGGGGCTCCTGGCCTTACTACCAGAAACAAGAAGCTACTAGGGGCTCCTGGCATCGCTACTAGGAGCAAGGACGCTACTAGTGGATCCTGGCCTTACTACTAGGAACAAGAAGCTACTAGGGGCTCCTGGCA
>CAXAMN010012781.1:156486-172769 GCA_963970005.1 Durusdinium trenchii
GCGTGGCACTTGTTTCTACTAGCTTCTTGTTACTACTAGTAAGGCACTTGTTCCTAGGACGTTCTACAACCGTGAAACATAGGAGGTTGCGATAGCGGTTTTTCCATGTTTGGCTTTCAAGCTCGCATGACATGTGCACCTGGCCTTTCAGGCCTTGAGCCTCCGGCTCGAACCTGTGAGAAAAGCTGCTCTGTGCGGCTACGCTCGTGTTCGCTTCGGCCACTTGGTGTGGCTTCCGCTCCGTCTTCGACCTCTTCGTGGTCTACGGTTGGTTTGGGTCTAGGGCACTCCTAAAGGCCCTACTTTGGCTACCGCGTTGGTAGCGGAGCAGTGTTCCATCCTGGGCACTGCAGATCTTCCTGCTCATCGCTCCTGACGAGGACTCTGGTGGCCTCTGCGATCCGAGTACCTCATCACGAAGGGCGGTGGCAAGAGGAAGGGAAGTCCCTCCAACATCTGGGACGACAACGGTGTCTTGGTGGCCTACAGGACTTCTTCACGGTCGAGGTCACGCTCTCCGAGAAGGCCAAACCTCCCCTTTCGGGACCGACACGCCCGACCACTGGCTGAGTTTCCTACCACTGGACCTGAGGCCTACGCCAGGTACCTGGAGGAGGCTCCTGAGGAACGGCAAGATCCTGTGGCAAAGGCGGAACCCTCTTCGTCTTCGAGGCCTACAGGACAGCGAGAACCCTGGGCAGGTGTTTTTGGCACTTCGGAGGTGAGTGCACGCTCTCTTCTCCCTGGAGGGCTTGCAGGTGACTTCAAGGCCGAGGTCTCCAAGGACACGGACGACAAAGAGCAGGCCAAGGCAAAGTCTGGTAATTGACCAGACGCATTTCTCTCGAGACAAGATCTCGACCCTTTTGTTTGTGGAGCTCTACGTGGGCCCTACGCCAGTTCTTCACCGAGGAGTTCTTCGCGGAGCTCTTCAACTTCTTTTTGCACTTCCTCAACTTAGTTGAGACCCACTTCATTGAGGAGCTCTTCACACCGAGCCCCGACTTCTCAAAGTACACGCATTTTGCTGTACGGCCGCTGCAATGGAAAAGGTTGTGGCTGCAGACTCTTCTGTGCCTTCCTGGGACGGCAACCCCAGGACATGGCGACGCTTCCAAAAGGAGATTTCATGGTACGCCATGGGATCAAAGCCTGGTGTCCGCAAGTTCCTCGCTCCAAGGGTCCTTGCGAAGCTCAGTGGTCCTGCCCGACTACTTGCCATGGGCTGGGATCAACAGGAGTTCATGGGACCTCAAGGACTCCAACGACTGTTGCAGAAGCTCTCTTTGTCGCCCCTGGTGAGGAGAAAGCTTCCAAACACAGCCTCCGTGATGAGTCAATACCTCTCATTTCGGAGAGGAGCCCAAGAATCCATCGCGACCTTCCTGGTCAAAGAGTCACTTCATTTTGAGGAGTTCAAGGAGGCCTTGCAGCTCCTCAAGGATGAACGAAGTGGCCGACCTGAGACCTTCTACATCCCGGAGGATGACGAGGAGGACGACGATGACGAGGACGAGGACAGCCCCAAGAAGGAGAAAGCCTACGAGAAGGTCCCGACTGAGGATCCTGATGATCCACCACCTCGATCTCCAGCTCGTTCAACTCGACGAGAAGTTGGTGAATCCTCTTCGGACATGGACAGCTTCATCCTGGAGCAGCTCCGTGGATGGAGATTGTTGACGGCCGCAGCCCTTTCACCAGAAGAATGGCGCTCAGTTCTGGCCAGCACCAACAACAAGCTGGACTATGTCTCCGTCGTGTCCGCACTCGAGATCCTCTACGACGAGCACTTCACGAAACGTCCTGGACAAGTTCATCCTGGTCATCACCAACCTCAGATCTTCAACCTGGAGGAGGACGATGAATGGAACTACGAATGGGAACCTACTTGGGACTCTTCCTGGATGACACCCGTCACTTGGGATGATTGGGAATGGGATGAACATGGAGGAGAACCTGACGCCGCTGGTGATGGTGATGGAGAAGGAATTGAAGGTGACGCCGACGCCATGGCTCTGGACAACGGTCGCTCATGGAGCCAAGCTCAACGAGCCACACAGCTCATGAAGAAGGATCGCGGCTTTGGTGCGGCATCTTCATCGGCTTCCACTGGATGCTTTGTCTGTGGCAGCCACCAACACATGGCCAAGGACTGTCCCGACAGAAACAGTCCAAAAGGGAAAGGAAAACCTAAAGGTTTTGGTGGAGGAAAAGGTCGATGGCTTCACTACATGGAGGACGACTGGGGCTACACCTACGCTATGCCCATGAAGGGCAAGAAGGGAAAAGGAAAAGGCAAACAGGCCTACATGGTGGAGGACTACTACGCCAATGCCTTCAACTTCAAGGGCAAAGGCAAATCAAAGTCCAAGGGCAACCACAATGTCAACGCCTACATGGCCGACATCCACGACTACTATGGCCTGCAGTTCGAACTACAAGCTGCTGAAGAACACCAGGCCAACGATGGCGACCTGGACATGGCTGCAGTGAGCGCAGGCACTACTTGCTATGGCATGCTTGACAGCGGTGCCACCTGTAGCGCAGGACCTGAGCAGTCCTTCAAGCGGCTTGTGCAGGCGGTTCTCACCAAAGACTCCGCCGCTCAGATCAAGGTGGATGGTCAAAACCGACCTCGCTTCAGGTATGGATCGGGAAAGTGGGGACGAGCCCAATACCACTTGGAAATCAAGTCCAGCACCTCCGCTCGAACGTTTCAAGCTTTCGCACTCCCCGATCCGGAGGAAATCACACAGCCCTGGTTCCAAGATCACATGCTGGTTCCAGTTTTGGTGGGAATGGATTTCATGAAGGGCAATGGCATGATAGTTGATTTTAGTGATGGCCTCGCAGTTTGCGCAGCCCTTGATGAAGATGAACCAGTTCAACTACCACGCAATGGGAAGAGCCACTATATGATCGACCTGGTTCACTTCATCACGGGTGGCAAGACCAACTATGTGGGATCTCCTACGGTTCAGGTCATCAACCCCCTTCAAGAAGAAGATGAACCACCCACCAGGTCTCGTTCGATGACGTCGCACTCGTTGCAGTACATGATGTGTCCATTGCAACTTCAATCACATGAGAGTGAACATACAGTCATCTCACCACAAAGGAGTTCAAAGAGTCGTCATTTGTTTTTGCAGCTGTGGCAACGACATGTCACTCCATCTCCACGGCAGCAAGCTCGGCTTATGGGAAACGCACTCGCTCCCAAAAGCTCATCGACGACATCCCCTACTCGCTCTCAAGCTCATGGCGCCCAAGACGACCGAGATCAAGGACATGGATTGGGATCGCACTGTTCCCATGGACCCTCGCGACCCCAGGAGCCTTCGCACTCAATGGCCATGCGTGGGGAACCACATTCCCATGAAGTGGCACTCCAACAAGTGGGGTCAATGGAAGCATTGCTCAAGGTGCGCTCTACGCCTGGAGTATGTCCCCAAGATCGGAGCTCCAGCCAACTCCTCAGCGCTGGTCAACCCCGGGAATGTGAAGAAGGCGCTGGAGGAACTACAGCGAGATCTACCTGGACACATGGAGCCCAACGAGGAGCTGGTCCGCGTCATGATCGAGAAGGTCATTGCCGAGGAGCGCATGAAGACCCTCCTGGCGGAGTACCAGAAGAGTTGGGACAGCGCAAAGTCCAAAGTGAACAAAGCCAAGGAGGCTCTTCGTCCAACGACATCCCCAAGGTCTTCCAGGACAGAGGGCTACGCAGAGCTAAGGTTGGCAAGTCCGTCCACTTCGACTGCCACCTGGGAACAGGTGACGCTTCGCCCCACGCCAGCTCAGGAACCGGACTACCTGCAGTACCTCAACGAGGACGAGAAGATGCGATTGATGGATCTTGTTCACCAACGAGCTCAACAGCAGGCCCAACAGGTCCCCTTGCCGAACGACACGGATCCGGAGAACATGGAGCCGAACTACGAGGCGAACTAAAGGAAGAACAACAGTGTCTCCCACTCCGGATTGGCAAGGCTGCGATGAACCTCATCCACATGCTCAACGAGGACTTCAAGAAGAACCTCGCGGAACTGGTCTGATGGAAAGAAGCCCTATGTCTGGGAAATGTTCTGTTCGCCAAACTCAACCATCACGCAATGCTGTGAGCGTGAAGGTTTGAATGGTGTTCGCATTGGTCTCAGCACTGGCTTCGACCTCTACAAGGACCAGACCTATGAGGACCTCAAGACCGTCTTCAAGAAGCAAAAGCCTAAGAAGATTTGGGTGTCTCCAATGTGCACCTACTTCTGTGACTGGGTCGACCTGAACTACTGGTACAGGCGGGACGTTCTCAACAAGCACCTCCGTCGAGAACGAAAGATGCTCAGAAGCCTCGTGGCCTTCCTGGCGTGGATCCTGATGTGTGGCCCCACGGTCGAACTACATTGGGAATGGCCTCGACGCTGCCGAGGTTGGAAGGAGCCCATCGTCCACGACTTCTTCCACAAGACCCTGCCTGAACTTGGTCAAGAAGTATGGTGGCGCAGAGTTGATGGATGCAGGTATGGCCTCAAAGATGACCAAGGTGGTTTCCTTCGCAAAGAATGGCAATTCGCCACGACCTCCATCTCCTTCTACAACGAGTTCCGCAACAAGAGGTGCGTTGGCAACCATGAACATCATTGGATCCATGGTGAGACCACCAACAAGACGGCCTACTACCCCATCAACCTCAGCCGTTCGATCGCTCGCAACTGGGCTAAACAACTTCTGCCTGATCGCTGGCCAAAGCTTCTTTGGACAGCCAATGAAGTGAATCCCGCTTTCAAGAGCCTCTACGCCCTGGACGATGAGTACACGCCCACTGAGGTTCCAGCAGATTTTGTTCCAGGCGATGATCCACTACGACCTGCTGAAGAACCGGCTGATGATCCTCATGGAGAACAACCCGATGCTCCAGTGGCTGAACGACCTGATGATGAACCTGAACCAACACCCGAAGACAAGAAACGCTGGGAAGCTCAGCTCAGTCGTTTCCATCGTTCAGCTGGACATCCAACGAACAGGAACATGGCTCGTATGCTTCATGATGCACGCCTCCCGAAATGGAAGATCAAGGCAGCCACGAACTACTCCTGCCCTTACTGCCAAGAGACCAAACCAGGAGGCATGGCTTCAAAGCAGATTCCACCTGGCTCACTACGACCTCTTCCTCAAGCTTGGGAACAAGTCGCCCTCGATGTTGGCGAATGGACCGTGCCAGATCAGGACTACAAGATAAAGTTCCTCCTGATGACTGATGTTGCAACAAGGTTCAAAGTCACTGAACCATTGTTCGTCTACCAGCACGGCGAGGTCAAGGTGGAAAACTCCGAGATGTGCATCAAGGCCATTACCATGAGATGGCTTCTGGACAAACCACGCCCAAAGGTTCTATGCCCCGACAACGCCAAAAGCCTCACGTCGCAGCAGTTTGTGGACTTCTTTGGCTCGGTTGGCATACAGGTGATACATCCACCCGACCAAGAACCATGGGCACATGGTGTTGCGGAGAACGCCATCAACCTGGTCAAAACTACAGCCTCTAAGCTTCAGTTCAGCATGCCCGACCAAGATCCAGTACTGACCCTGGCAAGTGCTACCAGCGCGATCAACAACACCGAGTTCAACAAAGGCTTCACTAGCTTCCAATGGGCCTTCGGACGACAGGCATCCGTCGGCGAGGAAGAGATGAGACGCCAATTGATGTCTCCCCTGGATCGCAATGAACCTGATTTTGCCAAACTCCTCAACCAAAGGCAACTTGCTGAAGATTGCGCCCGTAAGGCAAAAGCAGCTGTGGTCCTCTCCAAGCTCAAGAACACCTCCATCCGCCAGCCGATTCGGACCTACCACATCGCCCAACCTGTGATGCTATGGCGGAAGTTCTTGAAGACCACGCTTTACAAGGGGCGCAAGGGTGGAAAGAAACACGTCATGAGACCACGTTGGGTTGGACCTGGTCGTGTGGTACTACATGAATGGGTACCTGGACAAGGAGAAGGAGATCGAGTTCAAATAGCTTGGGTGGTGATCGGTAGCAATCTGTACCGAGCTAGCATCCACTCCATCCGTCCTCTTTCTGAACGAGAACAACTTCTTTGGGAAGCACAAGGGGACAACAGCTGGAAGTGGAAAGAACTCAAGGACATGTTACCTGGTCGTGCCTACACCGATGTCACTGGTGAGGAGCCAAAACAAGAAGAGACCTTGGAGCCCTTCCTGCCGAAGCAGCCCAATGAGGAAACCTACATGCCTAAGGTCCGATTTCACTCCAAGGACAAGCTCAACCGCTTTGGCTTTCCTGGTGATTTACGACCACCTCCTCTCGTTCCACGACTTCCTGACGAACCTGGAGACAACCCCAACAAGGAGATGCTCAACGACTATGAGGACAAGAGGACCTCCGACGATGACGAGTTCACCGGCAATGAGGACCCTTCCTGGAAGAAACAAAAGACTACTGGTTCCAGGAGAAGTTCAACGACCTCCAAAACACCTCTCCTAGACCCTGGACCTGAAGATGGTGAAACAAAAGAGGGTGAAACAAGACCCGGTGACACGCTTGAAGAGCCCGATGCCAAAAGACCTCGCACTGAGTCTGACAAGGACGACCTCCTGCTCGACCTCAACACGGCGATTCAGGAGATTGACTGTGGCTATGTGATGGAATTTGACCTCAACTTCACCTCCAACCGCCAGAGGAAGATGTTCATGAGAAATCCTCAGGCCTACTTGGTGAAGAAGGTCAGTGGCGCTGAAGTCTGCTACAGAAAGCTCAATGCGGAGGACCGCAAGCTCTTCGACAACGCCAAGGTTTCTGAAGTCAGCAGCTTCATCCGCTCAGAAGCTGTTCGACGCTGTCTCTCCGTCTCCGAGCAGAACAAGGCCGAGGATTCCCAACGGATCCTCAAAGCCAGATGGGTTCTGGTCTGGAAGCCCGTACCTGAAGAATCACGACAAGAAGCACTTGAAGCAGCCCAGAAGGAGAACACTACTTACTCTCCTGATGGCTCTCGCAAAGCAAAGGCGAGAATCGTGGTTCTTGGCTTCATGCACCCCGACCTCTTGGACCCTTCGTTCAACTCCACAGCACCAGTGCAAAGCCAGCTCATGCGCAACCTCTCACTGCGCATGGTGGCTCAACGAGGCTGGCAGCTTGAAGGTCTCGATATGCAAACAGCATTCCTCCAAACGGGCAAGACTGAAGAAGCCCGTGAGATTTGGACCTATGGTGTCCCAGAGCTCAAACAAGCTCTTGGTGCTGAAGAACATGAAGTTCTTCGAATCCTCAAGAACGTCTACGGCAACTCCACAGCACCTCGAGGACTCTGGGAAGATGTTGACCGCACCTTCACAAAGCTTGGTGGAAAGAGGATTTTGGGCGACTCATCATTTTGGGTCTGGACTCGCCCGAATCCCAATCCTCGAAATGAAGGTGACCAGTTCGAAACCATCGGATTTGTTGGCGGCCACGTCGACGACTTCAACAGAGCCGGCAACCTCGAATGTGAAGAATGGCTCAAAGTCCGCCAAGAGATCGACAAGGCCTACAAGTGGGGAACGGTCAAAACCCAAGAATACCGTCACACGGGCCTGCATCTACAAGTCTGTGAACGACAAGGTCAACGATGGGTTCAGCTGAGCCAGGACTTCTATGTGGAGACGATTCCCGACCTGGCCATAGATGACCACCGACTTCGAGGAGACCTTCAACAAGAAATGTCACCAGCAGAAATGGCAGCATGTCGCGCTTCACTTGGCGCCCTGCAGTGGGTTGCCACACAAACCCAATTGCAAATATGTGCCCGAGTGAACCTCCTGCTGACCGAGCTCACCGTCCTAAAAACCCTGCAGGTTGCAAAGGAAATTCGAGACCTCATCATTGAGGTGCGCAGGGAGCCTACAACATTGAGAATGTGGAGGCTGGACGATGTTGAGCATTGGCAGGAAATGACTGTGGTGACGCTGGCAGACCAAGCCCATGCAAATCGCCCCAAAGGCGATAGCACCGGCGGCCTCCTCACGTGTTTGGGAGGCAAAGCCCAAAACAAAGGAGAGCCTGGCAAGCTCAATGTGGTGGCATGGCGCACTTGGCGCCTACGCCGGAAAGCCATCTCGACAAATGATGGCGAAATCCAGTGTATCCTGGAGGGAGAAGACCATAACTACAGGACAAGATTGCTTTGGTGCCAGTTAAACGGATGCTGTGCACTACCTCCAGGAGATCAACTGGCACGAGCAAACTTCATGATGAAGTTCCTCAACGGCATTGTGGCCACTGACAGCAAAGGTGGCTTCGACGCTGTGACCCGCAGCGAGGGGCCAATGTTGGGCTTAAGCAACGCCCGAAGCGCCTTACAGGCATACCAACTCCGTGAACAACTCCAAGAGTCCCTTTGCCGACTCATATGGATTTCCGGAGATTGGAACCTGAGCGACGCCCTCACAAAGAAGCCCAAGGCAGCTCGCGAAGGACTCACCCAGTTTCTGAGAAGCTGTGTCTGGCGACTCAGATTCGACCCGCAGTTCATCCAGAGCGAGAAGAGGGCAAGGCAGCAAGGCAAAAGCGCAGTGGCCCAAATGAGAGAGCTTCAATGCTTGTGCCCTGGCTACCTCCCGGAAGACTTCGAGGGCATGACGACTGACGCCTTCGAGGAAGCTGAGGCAGCCTAAGCTCGCAAAGCCAAAGAAAACTTTGAGCTGATGCGATAGCGGTTTTTCCATGTTTGGCTTTCAAGCTCGCATGACATGTGCACCTGGCCTTTCAGGCCTTGAGCCTCCGGCTCGAACCTGTGAGAAAAGCTGCTCTGTGCGGCTACGCTCGTGTTCGCTTCGGCCACTTGGTGTGGCTTCCGCTCCGTCTTCGACCTCTTCGTGGTCTACGGTTGGTTTGGGTCTAGGGCACTCCTAAAGGCCCTACTTTGGCTACCGCAGAGGTGTAAGTTAACTAAGCGTTGTGTTGAAAGTAGCGGCTTGTAGGGTTCTGAGACATGACCGACTTTGATGACCGAGAGTCGAGTGTTGTGAATGTCTCTTTTTTCAATCCAATTGTAATTACATTTAATTCTACTGAAATTATACTAGCTTCTTGTTCCTAGCAGTAAGGCCCTTGCTCCTAGTAGCGATGCCCTTTGCTCCTAGTAGCGTCCTTTGCTCCTACAATTGCTCCCCTAATAGGTGAGAATCTATTTTACTTGGCAAGTGGTGGTTCATAGTGATGGTCAGGATTCACCACTCGACCATATTGTATTGAATATTTGCATAGCTATAGACTGATCTTGCGTACAATCTGCCGACTGATCGCTCATGTGGCACGGTACTTATATAGACTATAACTATAACAGGGTTCACATGAGTGTCTCGAGGCAAAAGATTTGAACGAGAAATCCTCGTCATGGCGCCCCAGTGGATCTCCAAGACGGCACATGGCCGGGCCTTAGATGAAGGCGCTCGGGGACCAAGTCACATATAGTAAGGTCTCTCTTGGACGGCGAAAAGCCTTTCTTCATCTTTATTCCTTTTCTTTTGTATTTGTTCCTATTAGCGGTGGCCTCCACCCTAGAGTAGCGATGGCCTCCAACATAGACGTAGTTTCCTAGAGAGTCATATAAAGAATTTGTTACATCTCCCTCGGCAGCACAACCTCCGGACGTCTTGCTATGTCTGGCTATCTCTCAAAATCAGGATGATATGTGATATAATATGCAAATAGCTGCAAACAGGATTCTACATTGTGCCACCAAGGAATCAAGGAACATACCGAAGAAACGTGCCGATCTGACAGGTGAGATGGAGATCAAAGCCTTGCGGATTTTCTACGGCTTAACAGAGCGAGATGATCCCCCTCAGCAGAAGCCGCTGTTGGTGGGCAGGATCGTGTGTGGATGGGTCCGGTTTGCCATTTCACGGGCACCAGAAAAAGGAGTTCTTGTGTTCTCAGTCCATCTCAGTCTGGCAGACTCCACTGGAAGCCTGACTTTAAACATCGTTGATCTATTGTCACTGAGTTCTCGGTTTTGCGCGAACCAGCTCCTCAGCACTCCTGCTACAAGCCTTTTGATCTTAGTGGTTCATTTCCAAAATTCAGATTGAAGTTAAATGATCGCTGAACAGCTCAAGTGTCTGATCCTCGCATTCACTTTGAGTTCTCCAAGCGCAGGACCACCAACATCGGTCAGTTGGCAGGCGCCTTGCTACGGCGCATCCAAGAGCTGGACGAGGCGGTGCTCCACGTAGCAGGCGCTGAGCGGACCATGGCCGCGCTCAAGGCAGTCATCACTGCGCAGCGACTCCTGGAAGCCGAGGAGTCTTTTGGGTTTCGTGGGTGAGAAGTGAAAGAACAGGGTGCTGGAGATTGACAAGCAGATGAACGCATGATATTGTGTAAAGTGGTTTGATGTGTCGCAATGTCAATGGAGAAGATAGGAGGAATACATGCACTGAGCACTACAAGACAAATGACACTGAAAACTGATGTTGGTTGTGGCAAAATCAGTTCAGCTTGGCGTTTGACGTTGTAGAAACTGCCCTCGTTGCAGCAGGACATCGAGACAAAGAAGCAGCTCTTGGTCTCCCCCAGCTGGCGAAGCGATGGGCCTCGCACTGCCTATTTGAGGCTTTTGTCGATAGCTGGAGGGGTTTTAAGTTGTCGACTAGCAAGGCAAGTCTATTCAGCCAAAGATTGTTTCACTGGAACAGGACGCTTGGTACCGTTTGAACTAGTGGAAGGTGGTTGGGCCACATGTGCCACTGCTTGTCTTGGTTTCGCTTGATGCAACGACTTCATATGTATATAGGCGTAATGTATGAGCAAGAGCTGATGTTGGGGATAATCCCATTTGCAAATGAAGGAATGTCACTCGCTTTGGAGGTTGCGCTGCTTCATCGCGCTGCAGGATGCAGAAGAGAGCTCGGCAAGCTCTGACGAGTAGAACGGTCCATTGCGTCAAAGCAGAAGACACCCGGAGCGAAGAAGATAGCAAAGGTGTTGCAAGTTTGACTCAATGGTGAATTTCCCTGAAATGCATATTGGATACCAAACACCTTGTGGCTTGAAGTGTATAGAATTCTCAAGGGAATGACAAGAACATATGGGATCTGTGGTTCCTGTTTCACCTTCGACCTTGCCACACCTTGCGTTATTTGACACCAACTTGCCCCAGTCTCACAAGTTCATGGCATTGATCCAGTGACGAAGATTTTTTGTCTTGGCACTACAACATGCCAAAGTCCCAACAGAAATGTTGTTCCTTTTGAATCTCCCCAAGTTATTATCGGACTATTTTGTGAATCGTCTCTTTGCGACAAGAGATGTGTGGATCTGGGTGACTTTTGCCTGTGCATCGCAGAGCCTGCGAGGTTCAATGTGAGCTTGCAAAGTGAAAAAGGCAGTTTGATCCAGCTTTTCGAGTTCTTTTAAGAAGGAGTGGGGGGTGCACCCAGGTTGTTCTATTGGCTCCTACCATTTGAAGTTACGGGATGGAACAAGACAGTTCATTCGTGGTTCGGTACTTGTTCCATCGTGGTACAGAGTTAGTTGTAGTGAAAGACCCTTCGTATGTCTTTGGTTCTCTTATTTGATCCATCGGTCAACTATCATTGACAGAACAGGTGAAAGCAGCCATTACCATCGACGAGCGGTTCCGCATGGACTTTCGCCGCTGGGCCAAGAGGCTCGGAAAAGCAAAGGATAAACTCCCATTTGAGGGGGCGGATGGTCGTTTGGTGAATTTTAGCAAAAGTCATGATTGTCTCAAACCGACCAATTTTGGCGCCCTGTTTATCCAAGTAAGCAATGTGGACATGTACTTATCCGAAAGCTATGCTGTAAGAACTAGGCATGATGCATTGCTGCAGAGTTTTCCTAAGCAGTTTGAGCATATTGTGCCTCTACGTCCACCCGGTACCTCTGGACCTATGTGTATCGCCACGCAGGGAACCGGCGCCTACGGGTCGAAGCCTTTTAACGGCTCACTTCGTCAAGAGAGAAGTGGAACCAGAGCCTCCAGCTGCAGTGTTTGCTGTGTCTGGGGCTGCAAAGCCAGAGATGAAGGATGAAGAGGCGCCAGCAGAGGCAAGGTGCACCTGTAAGTCAGGGAAAGATAGGAATTGTGCGGCTTTGAGGTGTGATTTCAAGAGTTGTCATCTACTCAGGTTGCTGTTGTTTCGTTTTGGACAGAAGATACTTCTGTGGAAAGAGGGTTCACCGAGGGAAACAGACACACCTGCAGTGCTTCTGTTCTTCTGTTCTATGTTCTTCAGATTTCACCAGGTAGGATGGAGCCAATCATCAAGTCAAAGGAGTTTGCGTCTTGCAAATCAGTGTCGAGAGATGTCCAGACTATGTATCCAGAACATCGCAGATCAGGTTTGCATTGGACTACTGTTTATTGGCAATCCTGGTTGTGTCTGAAATCCTTTATTGAAACAAACTGCGCAGTGCGCAGCTTCTTTTTTTTGAGGAAACGATCTGGGGTTGAACCACAAATCAACTGCGGGAAAATTGAAGACCTCCAGCCACAGCTTCGCGAGTCTGCAGGCAGAACCGAAAAGGAAAGCTCGCCGCAAGGACAAATCTAATTATCAGGCGAAGAAATTCGTAGGTTGATATGCGCTGACTTGTCGATAAATGTGTATCCGCTGCAGGTCTAACATCACTACAAATGTTTGGCTGCACATCATCCTTGGGTCTTGAAGCCGCTAGCAAGTCTACCTGGACATTCCATGCAAACATCTACGAGTGAATGTTTCGTGATCACCAATGAGCTGCATGGTTTTGTGGCTCGAGAATCTTGCATTTGATGTGCTCAAGTGGGTCAGCAGCTGCAGGAGACACAAGGAAAGCGAAAGAGAGAGGCCAACTCAGAGGTCGCTACTAGTGGATTTCCTGTATTTGAGCAATTCGGCTATTCTCAACCCTAAATGGCATGGCGTGGCAGTCATGCCCACGGTTTCTTAGGATCTTCATGAAGAAGCGATTGCGTGTTTCCGCGGATACCTGATGCATGTGGTCCTGCTGGCTTTCCGCGGCTCACAGCTTTTAGATATTTTGAGCTTTAGAAAGGTATGCTGCTGCCTCAGCAGCTACACACGATGACGCTGAGCGAATGTAATCCGCTCACGAGCTACGTTGATGGAGCCTCAGCTGCAGGAATGGGTTATTATAAGAGCTGTGCATGGTTTCCTTTTTGGGTTTCCTTTTTGACATGTTTTAACTTGTTGTCCCAATATCCCAGCCTCTATATGGAGATACAGATGGATTGTTGGAGTTTTGGTGGAGCAGGTATAAGGTATTGGGCAAAGGGAGGTGCAGGTGCTACTTTGCAATCGAATCTAGCTTTACTTTTTCTTATGCCCTCTTGGAGGGTAGACAGGGCTGACGCGTAAAGTGACGCTTGTATACTTTTAGTGTTGGCTCAGACCCCATTCATTTTCTGCGATGATGCTTACAATTTACGTGTCTAAAGAAACAGAGCCTTTCCATGGCATTGAAGGACTGACACGCATCATCGACAACCTGGAGGGCTTGAAAGACTTGAAATTGAAGATGGACTTGCAGAATGTGCTGTACAGGTACTTTGCGGACAGCGCCCGGCATTTCAAGAAAATTGAGCATTGTCTTCGCTCCGGAGAAGCAGAGTTGCTTGTTATTCGGGATGGCAACAACCCCAACCTCAGAGACTTGAATGAAGCCTCGGAGGACTTTGAAGGGGCAATGAAGGCATTTGCTGAATGGAAGGCTGAAGAGCGAAGAAAGGTTGAGAAAATGCTGCACAAGATTATGTGTAAGAGGGGAGCTGTCTTGTACGCGGGTGTTGTGACTCTCTTTCTTGCTGCTGATGCTCTGCGCACGTACCGCTCCAAAACTGATTGGGTACTGGCAGCTTTGCCTACCTTGATCAGAATTGCTTTTGCACTTGGAGTGGCTGGAGCCGCAGCTGTCAGCCGTCGTCATGCCTACAGGCAGTGGAAAGAACATGCAAATCTCATGGCATCCTGGGAGACGTCAGCAGACCATGAAACGCAGGTGTTAGATTGGATGTCATCCTTGACTTTTACTTTCCACAGAATGTCTTTAACAGAGACTTTGCAGAAGACACAAGACATCCTTTCAACGATGAACCGTTTTTTTGCAGCAGCTGCAGACTAAAGGCTTGATCTTCGACCAAGCTGATTGGCAAAGCCCATGACCATCAGAAGCTTTGTTGCCTTGGCTGGCATGCCTCTTTGACAGCGGCATTTGGGCAGACTGAGAGTAGGCAGTCGCAGATTGGGCAGAAAGCCGTGGCAGCTGATCTGAGAGTTGTACAGGTGTATTTGCATGGGCCTATAGATGATGGCGCATTGCATCTGACTCCTGTTTCAAGCAGTGGGGCGCAGACATTAGCCAGAACAACTTGAAATAGACATTGTATGTTCATGGGCTGTTGGCAAAAGCTGGTGTTTTGCTCAGACAACTTTGTTGTTCGATTCGCGCCTTGAAGGGGTCTGTTCAAAACTTCGCTTAACTTGCAAAGGTGGGAAAGACGTTTCCACTGTAAACTGTGCAGTCTACCTGTAGGATGATGTTTATATGCTTTATATAACTAGGCAAGGTGGTCCCAAACGGGCACAGTGTGTCCATGCCAATCGGCCACTGCTTGCGCCGAGACACTTTGCTTGCCAAGGGGTATAGTATGCCGAGATGTTCGGAGTGCGGCGCCAAACCATGAAGCGCCTGCGGTGCCGACGACTGCAGATGTGAAAAGAAGTTGCGCGCGGATTTCACAATGCACACAAGGTGGCAGAAACCAATAGGTTTTATGGTTTTGCATGATATTCATGGCAGTCATGGTCCAATCCCGTGCAACTTGTCCTTCTAAACTTGTAGTTATACTTGTATGAGGGCACTTCTGCTTTAAGGCAACTTCTGGGCGTGAGTTTGTCTTCTGAAGTTGACCGAGTGCTCTCAGCTCAAGTCCAGAAGGAAACAGAAGGCAGGGCTTCACGAATGGCACTTCAGTTGCCGGCCCATTTACTGGCTTCTCGGCAGGAGCCTTTGAATGTAGAAGATCCGAACATCCCACGGCTCTTGGTTGCCTTTCACAAATCACACGTGGAAGTGTTGAAGCCTGGCTCTGAGATTCCGCCAGAGCTTGTACTCCGGATGAAGATGCTGGCAAATCAGGAATTCCGCATCTTTCACGAGTGCAAGAACTTCACAAAAGCTTGTGAGGAGATCGTTGCAGCTTGCAACATATCTGAGGTTCTGCCTGAACATGAGCTTTCAGGAATGCTGGCCGAGGTGATGGACTACCATTCTGACTTGGAAGAACTTCACCAACAGAGGAAGGACAACATCAACCTACTCTTGCAATGGGACAAGGATAATTTGGAGAAGTTTCGGCAAGCGCATTGGCATGTGGAGTTGGAGAGGGGCACCGTTGGCTTTGCCACTAGAATTGGACCCCTTGGTGTCATAGCAGGTGTAGGGCTTGCAGGTTGCCCGATCGCTGCTTGGTCCGTAGCAACAGCTGCCCTACTGGGGTTGTCCTGCAAAGTGGCAGGAGATTATCATCGGGAAGCTGCGGAAAAGGTGGCGACGGCGTTGGCAAAAGACATGCAAGCAAAGAATGTGCCGATCCAGCCCCTCGGCAAAAGAGAGAAAACCTAGCTGTATTGTATTGAGGCTGCGCGCACCGAATCACTGGATCCAGCATCTCCAATTCTGTCTCTCGTGAGCCCTTTTCACAACATGTGTTCATTCCCCTGAGTGATGCCAAACTGGCAGTGGCTGGGTTGCTGGGCCCAGGTATCTTGAGACTGTGGCCAAGAATATCGATGATGCAATTGATCGCTTGGGCACAGACACTCTAAAGATTCGAGGCCGTTCAGCCCAGATCCGGCGACGGATGGACATGATTGTGGAGGAGGTTCGAGGAGTCCAGATGAATCCTGGCCGCGGTTTTGCTTGCTCGTTTGGAATAGCTATCTTTACGACTTCTAGCAATGACATGGCAGCCAAAAAGATTGGGTGACTTTGACGGGCTTCACGGTGTCACGTGTAGTTTATTGTTCCTTTTTGGTGAGTAAGGACTGCCTGCCAAAACTTTGTTGCCTTGGCTGGGGATGCCACATTGGTAGCAGCATTTGGATTGACTGAGAGTAGAAGGTTGCAGATAGTGCGGGAAGCCCTTGCAACTGACCTGGCTGATGTCCAGATGCTGCCTGCAGGCATGGCCCCATAGGTATGTGTAGATTGATGCATTGCATGTGCATCCTGCTATTGGCGGTGCAGTACAGGCATT
>CAXAMN010012792.1:47553-65107 GCA_963970005.1 Durusdinium trenchii
AGTAACAAGGGCATTACTTCTAGTAACAAGGTTCGCTACTAGGAACATAGAAGCTTCCTTTGGAGTCGTTTCCCTGGGAATCGTTTCACCTGTAGTAACAAGGGCGATGTAATTTCCCTTTGATTGTGATTAAGTCCCAGGCATATGAATAGGGCAAAGCCAGAAGAAGACTATCTGGTGGATTCGAATGAATTCATGTAAATTGATATGGATTCCAAGTTCCCTTAGTTCCCTTGATCGCTACTAGGGGCTCCTGGCATCGCTACTAGGAGCATGGCCGCTACTAGGGGCTCCTGGCCTTACTACTCGGAGCAAGGACGCTACTAGGAGCAAAGGGCATCGCTACACATTGCATGGCTCCCTGCAGTTCCCTTCTGCAGATCTCCCGCGCGAACGGCGAGCCCTTGACGGCTCTGGCGGGTGGCACCATGCTCCGGTCCACTTGGTCCACTTGGTCCACTTCCTCCAGCTGTTTGCTGAGTGCTGGTCTCTCGAGGGCTAGCGTTTTGGCTGAAGTCAAAGAGAGGTGTTCTGGCCATTCTTACTAGTAGCGTTCTTGCTCCTAGTAGTAAGGCCAGGAGCTCCTAGTAGCTTCTTGTTCCAAGTAGCGATGCCCTTTGTTACTAGTAGCCTCTTCCAAAGAGTTTAGGCATTGAGTTGGGTCATAGCACTTTGGAGTTTATTGGCATATATTGACATTATTGGTGTTTGTGAAAGTCGTGAGAAGATGTTGCTGACGCCTCGTAGATCCGTGTAGGCCTCCGTTCTACCATGGTTGACAGCGCTAGTCAACCCTCAGGTCTGTCCAAGCTGCATCCAGAAAATATTCTGAAATCCATTTTGGTGGAATATCAGACCAATTTGAGGAGCAGCCAAGACTTAAAGGCTTACTATGGCCAACTAGAAGGGTTTTAGTTGCCAGCAGCGTGTCCCGCAGCATGTACCACCTAGACATAGTTATAGAGTATTAGAATACTCTTGATCCTGATTGGCAACAAGCAATCAGTACACCAAGACCACAGTTCATGTCTTGAGCAATTTCACAGTTCATGCCACAGTTCATAGCTTCTAGCTACTAGTAGTGATGGCCTCCAACCTAATAGCGATGGCCTCCACCTAGTAGCTTCTTGTTACTAGTAGCTTCTAGGATGCTACTGCCAGCCCTAAGAGATAGAAGGGCCCTTTCACAGTCAACAGCTGAGGCTCCTGCCCTGCTTTGTCTTCCAAAAGCTCCGAGGCGGATGAAGGTGAGGAAGCCGACGCTGAGCACTGCTTGAACAACAGAAGAAACACGAAGAAACAAACTGTACGACCAAGCTGCACTGGATGATCAGGGTAATCAGTGAAGATATTGGATTCTGCATTTTCTACACGTGCCTCGCTCCAAATTTAGAAACCTTATAACTCATGAGGGTTATACAAGATCACTGCCGTTCGTGTTGGGTTGGAGATGAAAGAAGGCGTGCTACAACAACTCTAGCAAAAGCTTGTTGATTGTTGAAGCACTTCCGAAATGACCCCTGGCTGGGGTCACAACTGATGTCACTTCTTCCCCACTTGTATACTACTGCTCCTTGCCTGCTTGGCTGACGTCCACTGCTTCATGCTTCAACACTCCGCCGGTCGCCAGGTGCCGCTCCCCGCTTGTTGCTTTGGACCTCCACCGGAGACCTGCTTCGATGCTCGGTGGAGACGGAGTCAGCAGCGGCCCTCGAAGGAAGTCGTTTGCCGGCTGGGCCTCTCAGTGAGAACTTGAGGTGAAAATCGAAGAGTTTGACGAGTCTGGCTGTTAATATCGCAGCCCCTGATAGTAAGCTGATTTGCAACTAAAAGACTTGTGTAGGCAGACAGGGTAAACCAGTGCATTCAGCAGCTTTTGGATGGTTTTTGACTGACCTTGACCTGCACCGACGAGTCCACACCACAAGCATGGCAACTTGAAAGACTGCAATCTTGTAATTACTGGCAATGTGTTCACAAATCTGGGATGAGACTGGGAGTTGAAAGCAATCCACGTTAATTAGGCTAGTTATTTTTGTTGCAACACGTGGAGGCAAAATCCAAGACACTCGCTTTGCCGACTCTGGCGTTGCCGTGTCTTGAGTCCAAGCGAAAGCTGCGAAGTTCAACGATATCACAGTGACTTACAATATGGGTGGTGACAGACTGAGCCATTCTGCACAAACACCCACACAAAACAACTCCGTGACATGGTTCTTGTTTGTCATCCCGTGTTTGTAAACAGATCCAGGCTTTGGAGAGGTTCAAAAGCACAGGCGGCAAAACATCTGAACCACTCGTAGTAACAAGGGCATCGCTACTAGGAACAAGTGCCTTACTAGTAGTAACAAGGTTCGCTACTAGGGGCTCCTGGCATCGCTTCTAGTAACAAGAAGCTAGTAGGAAGTCATGTTGGTGGGTTGGCTCACATCCACCCTTCCAAGTGCCAAGCAGCACTGCTGGGCGACGGCGATGTACGTGCCATGCCACTTTGGTGGGTGCAGGATCCCTGTGGAAGGAACTATGCCGCTCGGCAGGAGTTTAAGGCGGATGCTCAGGTTATGTGAACAGGACAAGGTACAAAAGGCGGACAAGGTGAAAGGCAGGTTTTGGTTTTAAAGCCCGAGTCCCTGCCTCCTTGCTTACTGAAGTGGGCACCTACTTAATAAAGTAAGGGACAAACTTGTTCGCTCCTAGCTACTTAAGCTACTACCTAATACTACCTACTGGACGCAGGACGCTCGCACTATTGAGTTGTTTCCTAGATTTTTTTGGGAAACTTAACAACCATATCGAAGCCTCATAGCTTGCCATAGCTTGTCCATGTCTCTGGAAAACTCAACAATTATGAACAACCATGAAACCTCAAGCGGAGCAAGGACGCTACTAGGGGCTGCCGGCATCGCTACTGGGAGCAAGGACGCTATTAGGGGCTCCTGGCCTTACTACTAGGAACAAGAAGCTACTAGTAACAAGTGCATCACCATGACAAACCTCATTTGCACCCAATCTCCGTTGATGCCTCATTTGCACCCAATCTCAATCTGAGGTTATCATTGCCCAGGCAAGGAGTCCGACCAGCGGGGTAGAGGTTGACAAAGGCCAATAGAGGTCGATTGATTTAAACATAGATCTTTTCTCCTTGGTTGGACCTTTATTTGTTTAGATTTCTTTATTCTTTGCATCACGCATTAGCATATGGCACATCCGGACCAGGTGCTCTTGGCCTCTTCTGGACTCTTTGGCGCCACGCAAGCGCACTGCCTCTCCACTGCGCAAAGCGCTCGAAGTTGGGCCTCAGAAAGCATCTCCTCTTGGTGGTTGGGTCTTCATGAGGCCTGGGCCGCAAGCTGTTCCGAACATTGGGATTGGCGGTCGCAGTGAAATCTAGAAATGCTTGCTAACATGTAGTATGTCGGTTAACCTGCTACTAGGAGCAAAGGGCATCGCTACTGGGAGCAGGATGCTACTAGTAGCTCCTGGCCATACTACTAGCAACAAGAAGCTACCAGTAACAAGGGCATCGCTACTAGGAACAAGTGCCTTACTAGTAGTAACAAGAAGCTAGTAGTAACAAGTGCCACGCTTCTAGTAACAAGGGCATCGCTACTAGTAACAAGTGCCTTACTAGTAGTAACAAGAAGCTAGTAGTAACAAGTGCCACGCTTCTAGTAACAAGGGCATCGCTACTAGTAATAACAATTCTAATTAAATTCTTATTGTTACTAGTAGTAAGGCACTTGTTTCTAATAGCTTTTTGTTACTACTAGTAAGGCACTTGTTACTAGTAGCGTGGCACTTGTTCCTAGTAGCAAACATTCCTCTCGACAGGTCACCTACGTCATGGCCGCCTGGGCACACTTGGCATGTGCTCTCTCAGACCCGGGCGCCGTGCCGCTCGGCGCGCTGGAGGTCTTGGCACCGGAGGCGAAACGGGTTTGCATATAGTTTTTGAGCCTTTTTGGATGCCAGCTTTTGCATAGCTTTCAGGAACTTTCTTAGGGGACTTCTGTCGAAAAGGACATCTATGAAGCACAGCGGCTTAGGGCATTTGTTTCATGCGTTTCATGTCGTCCAAGTTTACTACTAGGAGCAAGGATGCTACTAGGGGCTCCTGGCCTCACTACTAGGAACAAGAAGCTATTAGAAACAATAAGCTAGTAGTAACAAGTGCCACGCTAGTAGTAACAGGTGCCTTACTACTAGTAACAAGTTTAAGCACCACTGGACAGTTTGCTTCCAGGGCACTTCCAACGAGAGTGCGACCGTACGTTGGTGTGGGCACTGCCAGGCCGAGGAGACTTTTCAGAAACTCTTCATTGAGTCAGAAGTTTGGTGATCAATCAGTTTGGTACTAGAAGCGATGCACTTGTTACTAGTAGCTTATTGTTTCTAATAGCTTCTTGTTACTACTAGTAAGGCACTTGTTACTAGAAGCGATGCACTTGTTACTAACTCACACCAAGCAGATCTCAGACGAAGGATGCTGTTGGATGCTGTTGGGCCCAGATCTTCAGACGACCGCATTGAGGTGGCGAAGCCGCCGAGGGCGCATCATTGCAGTACCTGCCAGCGCTGCATCCGGAAGATGGATCACCACTGCATGTGGATGAACAACTGTGCCTTTCTGCAACTAATTTGCCCCATGGTGGCTAGCGCTATGTAGGCCACTAGAGAATTCACAAGATGCACATGTTTGTCCTTCTTAAGGGTGAGAAGGGTGAGAACAGCAACTCTAGCATCCAGTTTGAGAGTGGTTGGAAGTTGCATCAGAGGAGCACATCGAAAGAAATAGATAGGTATTCACCGGCTTTACATTTGGGTTGCAACCAATCAACCATCATGTTACTTTTTCTGCATTATGTTCTTTTCTGTTCCTCAAAGTGAGGCATTGGCGGAAATAACCAAAAGCACTTTATCCTCTTCCTCAGCTACACCAGCTTGCATTGCCTCGGTGTGGTGCCAGTGTCTTCTTGGTTGCAAAAAAGGCAGTGTGACTGTGGAACCACAAGAGGCAAGTCGTTCGTTCGTTCATATCTCCTTTGGTAGAGTACAATAGGGCGGATAGGGAATCAGAACCGAAAGCTGCACATGGCTCCAAAAGTATTTTGTTGCCTTTGCTTTGGCTTCCAAGGAGCCTTTGGTGCCTCTTTGCTTTGCATCCACCACCTGGTGAAGAAATCCCACTCTATGCTGCAGTGACATGCATGCAGAAGCACACTGAAGTGCCCTTAGAAAGCAGGAGATGGTCTCACCTAGTCTCTTTCAGAGGTTCTTTGTATTTTGAGCCATGAGTGTTAACAAGAAGCCAGTAGGTTGGAGGCCATCGCTACTAGGGTGGAGGCCATCGCTACGAGTAGCAAGAAGCTCCTGCTAGAAAGAGAGCCAAAAAGATCCGCCCAGATGAGTGTGGCACAAAAGGACACCGCTACTAGGAGGGGGGGGAGCCCCTAGTAGCTTTAATGTTCCTAGTAGTAAGGGCAGGAGCCCGTTCGTAGCGTGCTTGCTCCATTCGTAGCGATGCCCTTTGCTCCGTTCGTAGCGTCCACCGCTGAAGCTTCAGAGATCCAGAGTGAGGTGTCCTTTGGATCGGTGCTTTCGCTGCTACTGGCGGGCTGCCTGGGCCGTTACTGCCTGCAGCTGCTGAAGGATCAGTTTCATTCCTTGAAGAAGAACCAGACTTTCATTGAGCAATTGCAAGGCAGGCTGTTGGATCATGACACAAGACAGCTCGTTCTGTTGCTTGCTTTTCCTGCTTCTGCCGCAACAGCTGTGTGGATGCAAGGATGCTAGGGTCGTTCATGTACAAGGAGATAGAACCACTACAGTTTGCCCTGTCTCACCTCCATCAGCGTTAGGATTGCATCCCAGGAAGTTTCATCCAGAGATCTTCTTCAAGGCTCTTAAAAACTGCTGGTAATTACAGTCAAGTTCAATGGACAAGCTTTGTGGCTCCCGTATTGTCACGGGTACAGGTAGAAATGGCTCCTTTTTTCCAATGGGCAAGATCCTGCACTACCGAAGAAGCTCCAGCATGGATCATGTGCAACCAGTGGGGGATCCCCGCAAACAAAAGTTGTTGGCATGTTAGATTCTTCGAATTGTAAACTGGAGGTGATAGCCTAGATAGCCTTGTTGTAACCAGTTCTGTAACCCTGGCGAATCGTATGGATCCAGATGGCCACTGTCGGATCGTTCCAGCGAGGCACGATGGGTGAGACACGAGCTCTTCGAGCTACGGTTCAGGAGAACCTAGGGATCGTTCCGTGAGCGGCACGAGTGGTGAAGGAACTCTTCTTAGACCCTTCGTTTGGAAGTAAAACGTTGGTAATTACACAGGTTCAGTTAGTGCTGATAAGAGGTAAGAAAAAGGGAGCTTGATGTTTGAATTTGTTTAAAGGAGAAAGGTTTTTTGAGATAAGAGAAGATGGTTAGGTTTGAGGCTTTTGAGCCTGCCCGGAATTGATCAACATTTGCCGTGTCCACTTAGGTTCTGAAACAGACTAAGTCAGGTGTCGTGGCCGCCAAGGTTCGGAAGCCGCCCAGGTAGGGGGTCTTTTCTGTATAGGAAAGGAGGAACAGGATGGTTCTCCTCCCAACAGATATGGTTTTTCATCCGCGCCTGCCAAACATGCTGATTCGGGGTTCAGAAGTGTTTGGCACACGCACTGTCAGGAGTGGTGGCTTCGAGATTGGCCCTTTTTGGATTTGTTGCTTGTATAACAGCCTTCAAAATATTCATCCACACCCCTCCATGCCGTGCATGGAACCTGTACCCGAAGATGTTCTGATCAGAATTCCTTTTGCTCCCGACCAATGGACCTCAATGCGGTCAGCTCCACCCAGGAGGTCATGGGCTGCGCTCCTTCGTGGCGCTGGCTTCTCCCGCTCCCCGTGCCACGCGCCGAGAGCGCTGCATGAGAACAATGGAGAAAAGGGTGCGAGCAGAGCCAGGCAAAGCGCAGCCAGTCGTAGTCTTCTCTTGACGTGACCAAAAATACTTTTTTCTGTTTTTTTTCCTTTAGCCTGTCATAACCTTTCATAGCCTTTCCCTTCCCAAGTTTTCCCTGACTCAGATTGGGAGTACAGATCCTTCTTCTCCGATTTTACCGAATCTACTGAACCTGTTCTTTGTTTGTTCTTCATAGCAAATCTGTGCTTTCCTTCGACAGAAATTTGTCACCGCTCTTTCCCGGTGACCGTCATTGAGTTATGCATTTCACGCGCCTTTTCTTCGTTGTGTAGGTTTGGATTTCACACATCGCCTCCAAGGCCAAGGCCAACTTGTTGCACGCTTGGCAGCGTGATGGAGTCTTCTATGGCATCTCTGCAAAGGGCGGAGCCCGATCACTCAGAAAACAAGGGAACTTTTGGAGCGGACATGTTTGTCGGAATATGCAAGTTGACTTCAATAAATTCACCCAATTCCCTTGACGTTACAAAGAAGAAGCTACTAGTAGCTCCTCGCATTGCTACTGGGGGGCTCCGGGCCGGGCATCGCTACTAGGAGCAAGGACGCTACTAGGAGGAATGTTCTCTGGCCTCTTAGACTCCGAAAAGACTGCGTGACTCTGCTACAGACGCAGCTTGCAGCTAGGCCTTGCAGCTGTGCACCTCAGCACAATTGAATTCCTGGAGGACGGGATGCTAAAACGGTTGCTGGCGGTAGATGGCTAGAACGATGGCCATCGCACATGACGAGTAAATGAGAAGAACTATAAGCTTCTTGCTCCTAGTAGCGACGCCCTTGTTACTAGTAGCTAAGAATGTTCCTAGTAATGCCAGGAGCTACTAGTAACAAAGAAGCTACTAGTAACAAGTGCATCGCTACTAGTAACAAGTGCCTTTCTAGTAGTAACAAGAAGCTATTAGAAACAAGTGCATCCCTCAACTGACGTCCACTTTGCAGAGCCTGGTCCGAGTCCTTTGGCCGCCAGGGCAGTGGAGCTCGGAAACCTTTGCTCGACCTTGGGCCCCAGACGTTTGACCTTGAGTGCGTTGGTCCGGTAGCCCAGGTTGTTAAGGTGCTTGGAGGGTTAGGTGTGGATGTGCCATCCATCCGCATCACCTAACATCCCACACCTAACATCCTGTTGCAGCAACCACCTTCATCCACCATTGTTTTGAAGGCTATGACCATGACCTTCCCTCAAGGCTCTGTGAGTTCGATGTTCTCGCCACGAAAGGTCTCTGGCGGGTCTTCGGGGGCGTTTTGGATCATCGCCATCGGGAGCGAGGCGAGGTCCATTGAGGTCGGTTGAGATCGATTGGTCATTAATGCAGTGAAAGGATGATGAAGTGAAGTGTTCAAGGAGTATCGAATTTCATTATGCCGCACTGTCATACTATCTCTCATATTTAAGGACTTAAGGGCGCTGTGCAACCCTCGCTGCAATTCTCTGTGGCAGGTCTTCACTCTTCCCTTACTTCTTGGACAAGGTGGGAAAACCATGGAAAACCATGCCAGGCCCTTTTCTTTCGATTTTGCATTTGGACAGGCAGAAACCATGCTCCTCTGGTGTGTCTATTGAATAGTTGTGAAAAAAAGCTGAGACCATCACTTCTAGCTGGATGAAGCACATTCACAGCTTGTCGAACACGTGGGCCTTCGCTGTGATCTCCAAGTGATGGTGTGTACAAAACCGAAACAAACCTTCGAGTACTCAAGCAAACATCAGACATGTGGGGTTGATGATGAAGAATCTGGACGAATAGGAAGGCAAAGATCGGAGATTGTCTGAGATACTTCGAGATGTGGAGAAGGGTGGACTGTTGTATTTATATAAATGAAACAACTGCACGTTCGATGCAAAAGAAACTATATTGGCAGTTTCTGCCGTTTGACAATTCTCGACCTGATCTGCAGCGCTTGCAGGCGATGCAACCTTTCAAGAGGTGAGGTATGGGCCCAGTTGGTGCGGCATTCAGAATCCACCTCCATGCACCTCCGAAGGTGCCAGAAGCTGAAAGCTCTTGACCCAGTGGCCCTCGTCAGAAATCTCACACCATTTGGAATAGTTGCAGCAAGTATTCCTGTTCTGGTTACTAGAGCCGAATCAACCCCGACAAGTCATCATCCCATGCCTGGAATGACCCTTTGGAGAATTCTCCCGCAGCGACAGGCCAAACTTCTTTTGCCTGATGGCTTTGGAGATGCCCGTTGTGCGCCTGGGGGCCTGACGAGACCAGGACAGAGTGGAGACGGACTGCGTTGGTCATGAAGAGCTTCTGCAGGTCATCAACATGCTTCTATCCCTGTGGGCCCACGCGGCAATGTTCGCTACTAGGAGCAAAGGGCATCGCTACTAGGAGCAAGGACGCTACTAGGGGCTCCTGGCCTTACTACTAGGAACAAGAAGCTACTAGAAAACTGGAGCAAACTGACTTCCTCTTGTACCTGCCGGTGCTCCGGTGCCCATTGTGTTTCCCAGGCGGGGCCTCGGCACGAGCAGCTCACCTTTGGTGGCCTTGGGCAGCTCCCAGGGCCACGTCGCATGGCACCGTCCTCATTGCTATTAGGTTCCTTTTGCTATTAGGTTGAAGGTTATATGTTTCTTAGTTTCGCACGGAGTGTTTGACCTGCCTCCCGTGTCTGAAGCCAGGTGGAGCGTGGCCGACTGGAGGCTTCTGGGGAGGCCAGGTGAGTTCAACCAAGAGGATGTGTGTCATGACCGAATGGTTCAACCTTGGACACTTGTGATGAATATACTATAATACTATACTATTACAAGATATAGTAGACTATAGTAGTGCTTCACCAGCTCCTTTTCCTTTCTGCGTCTTTTTCAGAAAGTTTGTGTGGATATCTACGGCAGGATCCCTCCGGTGGATGCGGCCGGTGTTTTGCACTTGACTCGAGCTTGGTGCTTGGCACGATCTCAGGATAATAGCTTCTTGTTACTACTAGTAAGGCCCTTTGCTCCTAGTAGCGATGCACTTGTTCCTAGTAGCGATGCACTTGTTCCTAATAGCGAACATGATACCCAATGCTTTGGCTCAACTTGGAATGTTGTTTCTTCATGTTCGTTTCAGACGCCAGCATCACTGCTCAGTTGTTGTGAATTTGTCTATTAGCCAACCGGTCTCGCAAAGGTCTGGACCCGGCCCGGTGTGGATGACCCATTGACGCCAGAGGTTGGTGTCTTGGACCTCACAACCCACAAGCTCCCTCTTTTGTGCAACATATCTGTTTCGAAGAGAGCCCTTTCCACATATGTTTTTTTTCTTTGTTCGAAAGAGATGATGTCTTTGAGCGTCAAGCTCTTTATCATTGCTCGGTGTCAGATTTCAGAAGCTGCTGCTCCTTGGCGAGCGGAGCGAGGCCTTCATGGTGGCTGTTCTGGACGAGTTGGGGAAGTGTCGCTTGTTGGACCTCTCCAAGGGTGAGGCAGGGATCTGGTAGTTTGCGGAACCAGTCGGGAGGACAGGAGCAAGGATGCTACTAGTAGCTCCTGGCCTTACTACTAGGAACAAGAAGCTACTAGGAGCAGGGGCATCGCTAGTAGTAACGCATTACTACTAGTAGCTAGAAGCCATTGTTTGGATCTCATTGTTTGCCATAGATGGATCCCAAGAGATCCAAACAATGAGATTCCCGTTTTGTTTCTGTGGTGGATTAGGTGGAGAAGGGGCACCGGCACCCTCTTGCACAAACACTCCGACAAATAAGTTACAGGAGTGCACTCGCTTAGAACCTTACTTGCCACCCATTTTGTCGTAGAAAATCACTTTGCAACCCTCAAGAGTGATGTCAAGTGTTTGAAGAGCTTTGGGAAGAAGGTGTGAACATTTTCCTCAATGGACTCAAGAATACCAGAAGCACGCAAGTCCCGAGGTTCTTTGCAAGATACACGGGCAAAGCGGCTTGAGCTTCTGGGACCAGCCTGGAGCTCAGCCGAAAGGGCGACACGGGACAGATGGAACCTGAAAGTGGCGGTCCGACCGTGCTCCATTGAGACAGGCCAGCTACTAGTAGCGTCCTTGCTCCGTTCATAGCGATGCCCAAGGCCTTTCCTCTTCATCTCCGACTCTTGGGGAGCTTGGGTATCTGTTGCAACACGAGATAAGGCAGGGAAGGAGCTGGAGTCCGAGAGTCGAGAATGTTAAATACAGTCAGTGACAATAGGCTTCCGTAGTGGCTTCCGTTGTATAATTCTCGGTCAAGTTGGTGGGGGTTGAATGCTTTGTCACCAGACAGATGGAACTGGAAAGGAGAGGATTCTATGCTGTCAGGCAGGCCTCAGAATTTTGTCAGGCTGAACCGACAATATAATGACAGCATAGGGGGCTGAACGCACCTGTAAGCCGCGCGTTTACATTCTTCCTTTGCGACATGTCCAGGTTTGGACTTGGGATACCACCACAGGTGCTTTCGCTCATAGCCGAAAGCCATCAGGCGGACTGAGTCAGCAAGTGCGTTCAACGCGCCCTTTGCTGAACATGAAACTCTGGGATGACCGGACATGTTGCACGTGCTTCAATTGCTTCCATGCAGGTCACCAGATGTTGCCACTGATGGCATGGTTTATAGCCTATGCTACAACACCTCAAGGAACCGTGGAACATCTCTTTAGAGTACACTTGATGAGAGATTGTCTATCGACAGCAGACAACAGGATCTGGGGAGCCGCCCACCCCATGGTGGACTTAGAGTTCTGTACAGCATTGCTGGATTCCAATGAAACAATGGACCACAACACATGGTCGCAAGGTCAGAGCCTCCCCTACTTTTGACATGGACTTTCTCTCCCTTAGGAGCAAGGACGCTACTAGTAGCTCCTGGCCTTACTACTAGGAGCAAGAAGCTACTAGGAGCAAAGGGCATCGCTACGAACGGAGCAAGTTACTATCATCTCAGTTCCTGGGATGCGTACTGAAGTGGCTCAACACATTGTCTTCCAAAGCGCGCTGGTTTGTAGGCCATGAAGAGCGGATGAGGCTGGACAAAGAATGACAAAGGTTCAATCACGCTTTTCCGGAAAGCAGTTGAAGCTCCACAAGATGTTGTGACATGTTTTGACATCCGGATTTTGTGATGTGTCAGAGCCTGTGTCCTGCTTGCAATCTACCAGGAAGGCCAGCATCAATGAGGTTTGCTGGCAGGCCACTCTGGGCAAGTAAAAACATGTCCCGCAGAGTGAATCTCTCTTTTTTTGAGGTTCTTTCGGTATTTGGTCTGCTGTGGGCATTTCAATTGCTCAATCTCACAGGTGCCACAGAGCAAGGGATGGGAGATATGACACAAGGTGTCCTCTTCATTGGTTGATGTAAGACAGGGGTGTGATCCTACGACCAATGTGGCACACTAGAAGAGCCGTTCCTGGAAGGCAGCTGATGGTAGCGCCGTTTGGCAGATGGGCGAGGTTCAGCTGCAGCAAGAACATTGGGTTTGACTCAAACTCCATGGTCCAACGCGGTAGTAGCGTCCTTGCTCCTAGTAGCGATGCCCTTTGCTCCTAGTAGCTTCTTTCTCCTAGTAGTAAGGCCAGGAGCCCCTAGTAGCGTCATTGCTCCTAGTAGCGGAAAAAGCTCTGAATTACAAACTGACGTTTCGTTGTGGTTTGCGTGAACACGCCCAAAGACATGGAAGCTGAGCAGCGGTTGCTTGAAGATGGCGGCGTCATGTTGGATTTCACTGCGACTGAATTGATCCCCTGGTCCATCATGCCTCAGGTGATCTTGGATGGCCGTTGGAAGCTCCCGGTGCTGCTATGCACACCACAACTTTTGAGGCCATTCCTGGCCAGTCCTGGGCAGTACTTTGCATCGATGTTTTTCCAGCTTGATGGCCTCCACCCTAGTAGCGATGGCCTCCAACCTACTTGGAATATTTTTGAGGTTTCAGAAAGACGGACATCTCATGACATCTCCAAAACTCCAAAAGCAGATGTCTGGGAGATGTCATCGACTCGGGATCTGCCGAAGGCGAGATGCTCCTCGTGAGGGTGCGCGCCAGCTATGGGACCCTGGTTTTTGCAAGCCGCACGGGAAGCCGCACGCTGAGCAAGCACGCAATCATTTTTGCATGAAACTTCCGTTTATGTTGCGAAAAACAGCTCAACAGGCTCATAGTTTGCCGAATATTGGATTCTAAGAGGAAGGCAAGCATATTCTAGTTCGTCAACCAGTCGATTCTTCACTGTTCCTCAGCTCCCTTCCATCCAAAAGACCGAACATTGGAGGATGTGACAACATCCATATCTTTGGATGTTCAAATTTAACAGTCAGACTGTCTATAAGGACAGTCAGCTGCAAGTTTTGCTCTTAAGCATCCAACGAGATCTCGCGTGGCCATGCCTTGAGAAGTGCCGCATGCCGCCGATTTCCAAGCCCGATATGGGCAGCATCAAGCTCAAGCCGGATGAGCCGGACCGATTGACTCGAGAACGACCCGAGAACGCTCGGTGTGTTTGGTGACTTTAAGAGCTACAACAATGCATGCCATTTCCTGATTCTGCCTTTAAAATCCTTTAAAGGTCTAAAGGCAAGGCCCAGGCACTGAAAACAAGGCCATCGCTATTAGGAACAATAAAGCGTTTTTGGTCTTTGAAGCTTCTTAGTAATAAAGTTGCTTGCTTTCGCCATCCGAAGATTGGCGCCATCAGCGTGTCGAGACCTGTCCAGGAGCGGCCGCCCATCGACTTTGATCGTATCGAAGGGGAGAAGTTGGTGGAGAAGTCGCTCTTTAAGCTGCGAGCCTTGTCCCCTTTCATTGAGGTGAAGATGTCAAACATATTCAAAAGTAGAGGATTTGAAGAATCTAGTCACTACATGTCACCACACTGTCACTGCAGTGTCACTACAGTCACTAGATGGACTTGATGGAAGAGTCGAAGACAACATATTGTGCTAAGATCACCACCCCTCAACTGCTGTAGCCAATGGGGGGGGTCATCCTTTGTACTGTATATTTTCTTTTACTTCGGCCCCCCCGCCTCTCATTTGTAAGAAATCTAAGTTGGATCTCAGGGTTTGTGCGGTCAACATCGTATTTTTTGGTCGGGCGATCATGTGGTATAGCAGACCTTGTAAAAGCATGTAAAAGCCAGGAATGGCTAGAGCTTGGGGTTCTCTTGACGTTAACATCTAGACATCATAACTAGAAGGTCCATGGACCATTTGTTGACTGAAAATAGTGGGCAAGATGTGTGTATTAGCTTCCAAAAAATTTAGTCAGGTAGGACTGACCTTGACCTTCATGACAGGTTCGTCATGTCACCTTGCCTCTCGAATGTATCAAGTCTTTCAGGACATGCCACAGAACCTATGATCAGGCACGCCGAAGCTCCTTGTGATTTGGAAAGTGCTAAGTGGACCTAAATGAACTTGCTGTTAGGTTGAAGGGCCGCTTCTAGGAGCAAAGGCATTGCTACTAGGGGCAAGAACGCTACTAGTAGCTCCTGGCCTTACTCCTAGGAACAAGAAGCTACTAGGAGCAAAGGGCATTGCTACTGGGAACAAGGACGCTGCTAGGGGCTAGGGGCTCCTGGCCTTACTACTAGGAACAAGGACGCTAGTAGGTTGAAGGCCATTGCTTCTATAGGTTGGAGCTTCGCCTTTGAGAGTTTGTTCCAGGTCGTTGAAGCTGGAGGATACTGAGCCAAAAGTCTGGAAGACTGAGCAGTTGATGCTGGGGAGCTCACCACACTGCGAGTTCACGAAAATGATGAAAGAACTCGTAGGCACATTGTTATAAGCTTCCATGGCACACACTTGGAGATTTGTACGTTTTCCTTTCAGAGGATCTTTGAGACTGTAGAGCGATGCCTCTATACTGCTTTTGTTGGTTTTTTCCTTCTGCTGAAGTCACACGCATTCCACCCAAGGTCCTCAGTGGTGGCGAAGAGCGGCTTCGCCAGCTTTAAGCTCACTGAAGGGAAGCTGCTGGGATCAAACATCACAGACCGCTGGTGGGTCCAAAGTCACAGATCACGACAGATGAATGATCCAAATCTCATTTGGATTTCATTTGAGATCATTGGACACATCTTGACAAAACTTCGGGAGTCTTTCGAGGGGTAGGTGAGTCTTCCACGACCGAAGTCCGCTTGCAGTGCTTCCTTCAGTGAGTCATGTTTGGATGCTTAGCCGGCTTAGCCTGAACATATCCTGCTATTAGGTTGGAGGCCATCACTATTGGGTTGGAGGCCATTGCATGTTGGGCTGCCCTCTATTAAATGCACTGTGAATCTCAGGCTGCCCTCCATTAAAGACAAGCTTGCCCGTGGTGCTGGCCAAGAGTTGGATCGGAGTGTGTGTGTGTGTGTGTGAACTGAATTTTCGATCCATTTGGAATCCTTTCGATCAACATGGTGACCTTGCAGAGGAGAAGGGGACTGAAATGGTCATTTGATTTCAATTGGCTATGGCTATGGCGCCCTCCCTAATTCAAGCGGATGAGACTCGGATGAGTGTCCTTCATGTCGATTTTAGACGTCATTTTGCCGAAAACCGTGGTGTAAGGCCATCCCAGAAGCTGGTCTACAAACAAAATTGTGGTTCAACATGGTTCAACTCATTTCCTTTGAAAGAATGTTAATAGCAATGGCTACTGATGGCCTCCAACCTAGTTGGAGATGGAGTGATGTTGATCACTTCCGATTTGTTTCGATTTTTCGCAGGCTAAGTCTCCCAAACTTGACACAAATTTGTCCAAAACCGACACGAAGGAGCCAAATGGTGACTGTAGGTGTTGTGAACTGACCTCGACCCATCGTGGCACATGCGATGTGCTCTCTGTGCGCCAGGTCGGGGGAGCCAAAGCGCGACATCCTTGACGTCCTTGCCATCACCTGGGCAATCGCCCACAGGCCGAGGGCCAAGCACGGCCTGCCAGTGAGTGTGCTAGAGTATACGAGGCCGCTCCGGGTTCCCTCCATCAAGCCCCTGTCGATTGGAAAGACTCTAGACTCTAGTAGGCCTTTGTTTCCGTCAGTGTTTCCTCAGCTGATTGTCATGAAGGAATGATGCCATTTCTGCTCGACTCGAGGTAAGGGTCGATGTGATTTCAAGAGAGGTATACCACCCAACCACCTGACAATCGGCCCTCTTCCCACGCATGTGATGCAATGTTCAGGCCTGGCAGACTCACAGTCGATGACCGGCTCCGACTTTAGCAACTTGAGCTGCATGCTTCGTTTTCCTCGAAACAGCGGGGCATGCCGGGCATGACACCTGAGTGAAAACCCTGATAGCTTTGTCACACATTCACACAGCACGCCAAAAGAAAGCACACATTCAACTATTCAGCATAATCTAACTTCTAACAGATGGAAAAAACGAAGTAGGAACAAGTGCCACGCTAGTAGTAACAGGTGCCTTACTAGTAGTAACAAAAAGCTATTAGAATTAAATTTACGACTGTGCCACCTGCGGCTTTGAACGGTCGTTTCCCCGAGGAAACCGCCGGAACTTCAAGGACTTGGCGCGGGGCATGGATGCCGACGGGAACCGGCTGAAGCGGGCGGAGCAGTACTACCAGCTGCTCATGAGGCATGACGAGCTCCGTGTGCAAATTTGGAAGAAATGAAGAAAAAGCTCCTAGTAGCGTTCTTGTTACTAGTAGCAAGGCCAGGAGTCCCTAGTAGCGTCCTTTGCTCCTAGTTGCGTATAGTTCAGACTGAAGAAAAGATGCGTATACATATATATTTTACTTTCTTTTTTAATTGACTTGTAGATTGGAGCAGCCATTTCTAGGGGAGTTCGTGATTTTCTCTGCATGAAGTGCAGGCGGTGGGTAGAAAACATGAGTCAGTTTTTCGTTCAGTGTAGTTGTGCTGAAATATTACGAGCACACCGAGATGAACCTTTGATCGTCATGTCTCAGGGCCAAGTACAAGAAAGATGATGCCGACCGCAAGGCCGCTGAGGCACTGGTGTGACCAGTTGACTGTTGATGTCAGTGGTGAGTGAAATGCAATGAAGGTTACATGAAGATGCGGTGTTGAGGGCCTTGTCACCTCTTTCACTCAGTGCGTCAATGGCCTTGAGTCGCTTGAGTCTTGGCCTTGACTATGCCTTTCCATCAGTATATGTTTCTTTCTGTGTCTAGTTATTGTTCATTGGAGCTTTAGTCCTTTCATGTCCCCTCTATTTTCCGTTACCTTCTTGCCAGCGATGCGTTCTTCCTTTCCTACTAGCAAGCGTACTTAAAAATGCTTCGAATGCTTTTAAGGAGTGAGTTGCGTTTAGAACGGGACCAAAGGGATGAACACCGACCATCCAAGCGGACTACCGCCCTTCAGAGTAGGTTGGAGGCCATGGCTATCCGAGTGTGTAAAAAAGGAGTCTGACCTGGCCAGGCCGAGGAGCTTCAACGCGCAGAGGGGGGCAGCGAAGGTCGCCTTCCGGAAGCTCTTGGGCATGATGGGAGAGACAGATAAACGCTCCGTGCCTTGGCAAAAACCTTAGTATCGTCCTTGCTCCTAGTAGTATGGCCAGGAGCCCCTAGTAGCGTTCTTGTTCCTAGTAGCGATGCCAGGAGCCCCTAGTAGCGTCCTTTGCTCCTAGTAGCGATGCCAGGAGCCCCTAGTAGCGTTCTTCTTCGTAGTAGCGA
>CAXAMN010012792.1:71484-104593 GCA_963970005.1 Durusdinium trenchii
GATGCCAGGAGCCCCTAGTAGCGTCGTTGCTCCTAGTAGCGATGCCAAGAGCCCCTAGTAGCGTCCTTGCTCCTAGTGGCGATGCCAAGGAGCCCCTAGTAGCGTCCTTGCTCCTAGTAAGGCCAGGAGCCCCTAGTAGCAGTCCGGGTGCATGCTTAGGGCTACAAGTTGTCGAGCATGGCTAAGTCATCAATAGTTTGGATGATGATCTCTATGTTTTGGGCGCCATGCATGCTCAACCACTATCGGTGCTGACCTTGGCTCAGATGCACTTGATTTGGTACCGAATCCCAAACACACAAAGTCAATTGTGAAGGCTTCCCCACAGGGTTTCAGGATGGACCATCATGTTCTTTGTTCAGGAAACGTTTGCCCTCACAAGGAGAGAGAGATGCAAAGAGAGAGGGAAAACGAAGCACGCCGGAAGTTGGAGAAGGAGCTGCCGAGAGGGGAGAGGGGTGCCAGTTTACTTTGGGGGTGCCCAATCAGGACTACCATGTGCAATTTCAATTCCTATGCCTACAGAGCAGCTCAGGATTTTGCAGAAAAAGAAAGCTCTTACGATTGTGTGAGTCTTTAGTACTGCAGAAGGCACCTGCCGGAAGGAAACAGTCAAGATCCTGAACTGATTCGGGTCTATCCGGTACTGGTAATGGCCACCAACCTACTAGCGATGGCCTGTAATGCCCTTGTTACTAGTACTTCATGGAGGATTTCCAGGATCCCGGTTGCCAGGAGAAGAGGCTCAAGGCGGCCGAGGATGCGCTCAAACTCCAGGAGGAGGATGACGACTGGTAACACAAAGCTGCAGTCATCGGCACGTGATGACTGCAACGAATGGAAGGGTCAAGATGATCTTGGATTCCGGGATCAATTCAGGATGATGGCAGTTGCCACACTAAGGGAGTCTTGCTGAGTTGCTCAGCATCTTGACTCTCCTAGTGTTAATGTTCCTCCGCAGCTGAGTAGCACGATGTTTCACCAAGTAGCTAGTCCTGTTATTTGCTCGTCGCGGCAGAAGGATGGGAGAATTCGGTTTGTTGAGTCTCTGTTGAATTTGTGGTCTGTCTTCGCCAATCCTCGATAGATAGAGCTGCAGAAAGCTACGGCCTCCAGTGACCCTTGCTGGATGCATCTCAGAATCCAGAAGGTCACAAGATGACAGCCACTCAGTTGAAATGACTCTGCATCCACCGGGGTCAGCGCAATGTTTTCTCCCAACATCAGTCGCGCTGGCAGCCGAAGTTGCTGTGCCAGTGGATGCAGGATGCCCGATGTCAATGACAAGGTCTGGAGATGTCCTTTCAGAAACAAAACATTCTGGTAGCACTTGGATGCTTGAGCTACACTCACCCAATACCACTCTCAATATATCGGAATATATCGGGACAACAGTCTTTCGCCACGTTGTGTTTGCGAGTGGGTTTTGCGAGTATTCTCCGGCGGCCTGCTTTCCTCATGAACATTCAACACGAACAACCCAGTCATTCCATTTACTGCAGAGTCTTTGACTTGCAAGCAAGGCCAGAAGATCACCGTTCACCTTTTGTTTTGCGACAACAGCCTTCCACTGTTGTTGTTTTTCTGTTTGGCATCGGTCTTCTTCTCCCTTCTCCAGATCCTGGAAACTGGGAGTCTGGTGAAGCGATTGAGATGGGGTTCCACAAGAGCAGGAAGATCCATTTGCATCGTTTTTGCGGCCTCTAAGCACGGTAAACTTTCCAAGAGACAAGCGCGGTATGCAAGACTCCTTGCAACCAAAGGGCTTGGCTCCAGGTAGGATCAGACCTTGACTTGTTCGGGAACGATGATGGCTTCAGAGTTTCCTGGAAAGACCTCTATATGGGCCTATTGAATGCCACAGAAGTAGCCTCACCAGAAGCATGGGCCTTAACTGGGTGGATACTTCCTTTGTTGCATCCCTCGATCACTCTCGGCTGCGGACAAAACGGGACGGGCTCGGGAGACAGGAAGTGCGGCAGACCTCGTTCCGTTTCCTTGATTGTTCTTCAAATGTACAAGAAGCGCAGCTCAACCTCTACATGACACAAAGCACCGAGAGAGAGAGAGAGAGAGCGAGCCTAATAGAGATGGCCTCCACCCTAGTAGCGATGGCCTCCAACCCAATAGAGAGAGAGAGAGAGAGACGGAAGAACACCTTCTCATTTCTATACTTGGAAGTCTAGAGACCCACAGGTCGTCCTGAAGAAATCATTGTTTTGGAGGGGCAAGAGGGTGTATTTATGGTCTCACTTTCGCGCAGGTGGAGCTTTGCGTTGCTTTCGGTGAAGCACTTAGAAGAAGAATCGTAGCATACTTTTGTTCTTTCACCATCACGAAAGTGCAGGTCAAGCTGGCAGCTGTTCTGTGGGTTCAGCTAGTTTCCTGCAATTCTCAGTTTCACAACAGTCCTCGTACCTATCAGATTTGTATTGCCAACTTAAGGTGATCAACAGCGTCCAAGTCTAGGAAAACCCACGGTTTCGTAGGAAGGTTCTTTTGCTATTCTTTGCGCATACGTCCACAAATGCGGGTTTTGTTTTGACGTGTTTTTTGCGTCTGCCTTTGCTGGTAAGGGGTCGTCTAGAATGAGTGTTTTCAGATGTTTTCAGTTGTAAGGACATGGAGGCCATCGCTAGTAGGTTGGAGGCCATTGCTTTTAGGTGTAAGGACTAGTGACTGGTGACACGAAGTGATACGTGGCGCCATGCTGCCGTGCAACCGCCAAAACGCGCCAAAAGGCTGAAAACCGTCTGTGCTGAGGGACCTCACCTGGCTTCGCGGGCTGGGTGTGCACCTGGCCTCAGAACGCCCAATGGCCGTGGGAGCGCGGCACCCAGAGAGTCACGTCGGTTGAATTCCGAAAAGATAGGCCCCGTTCGTTTCGTCCTTGTTCCTAGTCGGAGGCGGAGGTAAATAGAATTGGGAGTAACTATAAGCTATAGGTGTAGGTAGTGAGACCTTTGCAGTGGTTTGTTTCGGCAGAAGTGAAGTGGCAGTGGGGGCGGAGCCGAAACGGACTCATTGGTTCCCATGTTTTCTTTTCGAGCAGGGAGTTCGGGGCAGCATGCGTGTGGATGTGCATCCACCGCACCAGTCTCTGTTGAGATGAAACACACTTGCATTGTTTTGTTGCATCATGCCGAGCCTGCAGGTGCTTGGTGTGGACGAGGGTTTGTCATTCCCACAAGGCAAGGCATCAAGTCTTGTGATTTTCCTTTAGGTTGGAGGCCATCGCTAGTGGGTTGGAGGCCATCGCTATTAGGTTGAAGTTAATTGTGTTTTAAGTCTTGTGATGTTGCTTTCCCCCCCATTTGGGTGAGCTCAGCGAGCTGTGAGAGAGCCAGTGAGAAGAAGAGCGGTGAAGGGAGCAACAAACAGGAGGGATCTGCTTCATGGGAGGCTTTCTCCCAAAGTCTTGTGGTTGGAACAAGGAAGAACTGGTTTCAACCTGGTCCTTGCAACCCGAAACCTCAAAAGAGCAATGGTTGAAACATGTTGAAACTCCTGTTTCCGAAACATTCGGACGGAGCAAACCGATGGAAGGTGACTCATCCGCGATTCCTTCCATGTCCTCAGCGTTGCAGCTCATGATGGAGGACCTGTCAAGCTGATATTCGACATCCAAGATCCATCCCAGTGGACTCCATCCTATTGAGACCAGTCCAAACTACGCTGAAATACGTCGTGAAATAGAAGAAAGCTGTTTCACCTTTTTGACACCTCCTTTTGACACACTAACCGCAGGTTTGTGGTTTCTGCAAGGGGAACACTGTTTGGAACAAGCATAGCCAGCAGCCAGAGTATCATGTTTTGATGGAACTTGTGACAAAGGACGCTGCTAGGAGCAAAGGGCATCGCTACTAGGAGCAAGGACGCTACTAGGAGCCTTTTACTCAGCTTTGCGTGCACAGGAGCCGGAGCAAACCATCGCACCTGAGGTGCTGAAAGAAGACTAGAACGCAAAAGACAGATGTCCCAACAGTATTGAGCAGTTCACAAGAAGGACTTGAACGTTTGGGGGAGACGTTCGACTTTCATAAATGTTCCTTCACGGTTTAAGTTTGTTTATTTAGGCTGGAGGCCATAGCTATAAGGTTAGACCGGTCGAAGGACCTCACTCGTTTGCAGGTCTTCCTGCCATTGCTGGCGCAGGCACTGTTGAGTCCCGAGCTCACTCGCCAGGCGCATCCTCCACTGAGGGCCGTTGCAATTCGCAACACTGAAAAGATCCTTGGGATTTTTCACGTCTTTCACATCAGAAAGTGGAAGTAGACCAAGTTTCTTTTCCAGCAAGTTTATGTGTTGGACATGTCACTTTGCGTAGAAACTGTCATGGACTATGTCCTTCAGCTGTGAGATATCGCTTGGAATCTGCACAAGGTGCTTCAGCGCTTTTGGCTCCCACGTTTGGCGCGTTTCCTCTCTGAGGTGCATGTTTTTCACAGATGCCCGCGGTCGATTTCGCTGAAATCGATTTCATTTATAAGAAGAGGCCTCCCTAATAACGATTGCCTCCAACCTACTTCCGATGGCCTCCAACCTAATTGCCATGGCCTCCACCCTAATAGCGATGGCCTCCACCCTAATTGCGATGGCCTCCAAACGCCTCAGAGCCTCTAACCTATTCCAACCTACTACTGATGGCCTCCAACCTAGCGATGGCCTCCAAACTTAATAGCGATATCATAAACAAGAATCAAAATTTATGACTTCAAATTCACAGGAGACGAAGACAACTGCAACTCCTTGTTTTGCCGACCTCGTCACCGCCGCATCCGCTGAACTTCACTACTCAGGGCCCCTTCTTGGTAGTCAACACAGCGGTGAAAGCCTTCCAGAAGCTCTTGCTAAAAGAGGACGGGATGTGTCTCGCCATGCTGCCAAGCTGCCTCAGCTGCTGCAAAATTGCTGCAAAGCTTGCCAAAACTTTGAGGCGACATGGCAAATGACTTGGGCCTCATGCAGAAGTGGTTGTTTGTTATAGTTTTGGCCTCACCCTCCCAAAAGCTACAGATTCATGTGACCCTGCATATAATTAATTGTGCACAAATCCTACAGATTTAGTTATGTTTGTCTTTATTTCTATTTTCCACTGTTTATTTTTCTTTAGACCTTTTGACCTTTCTGCTTGTCCCCTTCCTTCAAGTAAAAAGGCTTTCTCAAAGTGTTTGGGTTTAGTAGCAGGATGTCCTCACTGGATTTGTCTCACCGCAGAGCGCTGCAGATGCGGCATGGTCTCCCAGCTTCGCAGCTTTGAGGAAGGCATGTGTTAACACATGGGAAGGTACCGCCCAGTAGCTGGCCAGACAGGTGTGGCGATACATGAATGATGCATCATGATGCGGATAGTGACTGATAGTGCTGCTTAGGCGTGCTTAGGGTGGTACCCATGATCCAGCTCTCTTCCAGACATGACTTATGCGAGGCCTTCGATGCTTGATCCTGGATGATCTGCTACCATAAAATACCATAAATCTGTAAGGATTGCGATCAACCACTTCGGATTTTGGAGATTCTACGATGAGAGGGTGGGTGCACGTGCTCCTTGCTGAGGCGACCCTACTGTTAGCCTTGGTGGCCCATAGCAGGCTGTTTCGGGGTGAGCTCAGTGGGGTCCAAAAGACTCATGGTGGGAGTTGCCCATTCAACCTGGGTAGCCCGAAGAGGAATCAACTCCTAAGGCCATTGATCAGACTAGACCAAGACTCAGGCTAGATCGGCCCAGAAGTGCCTGCAGTGAGTACTAATACACTGTCATAAAGCAGATGATGCCCTGCAGGTTGCACGTCTTGAATTGCCGAAATCTTCCTATTGGGTTGGAGGCCATCGCTCTTAGGTTGGAGGCGATCGCTACTAGGATCTATTAGGTGTTATTTTCTTTGTACCTTGCAGTCAGGCAAGCAGCCAAAGTAGAGCCTTCGCTAGCAGAAGGCTTGTTAGTCGCGGACTCAGTGGACGACACTGCAAATGCTGCGGTCTTCCTGATGATAGGTGCTATAGGCTTTATTCCTTCAACAGCAGTAAGAAGATGGAAGAGCGATGCTTTTGATTGGACAAAGCTCCATCAAGTTCGTATTGTGTCCGAGTGCTGATTCTCCTTGGACCATTTGACCAAGTAAGGCACGCATGCTGGGCAAGACGGGCAGCGGGTTTGCCTGTCGACTTTGCTATGCTGGCAGAAGCCGTCGATTTGTTTGTTTTGTCTCAGTGAAATCTTCAGGTTATTTATTTGATTTCTTCTGCAGGTGTCCTCTCAGCTATGCACAAGAAAGTGAAAGAACTAACAAGTGAAAGACAGTCCAGATTCAACGGAATGGTCAGAGTTGCTTCATACTACTTAGTTGAAAAAGTCTATGATAGCCAGGACTACTTTCCTTGGCTTGTGAACATGATTCGGAATGAAATGTGAGCACCACCAGCAGAGCAGCTACTCAACATCCTCAACCGCTTCAGACTGGATAATAGTTTCCTTTTCTGGCGTCTTCGTCTGAGATGTCGGCTGGAGTCTCAGACTGTTTTGGAACACGTGAATACTGAAGAGGTGCAAGGAGCATCAAGGACCAGTGCATAGGAAAGCGGGATGCTACCCATTACATAGCTGAGCTACTCATAGACTCACAGACTCATAGCTGATGTTAATATCATGCATCGCTTCGCTTCAGTTCTATATTCTTGCCGAGGACCAAGCTGCCCGATGGCGGCAAAACTTCCAAAAGGCACGCGCTACGGCTGCGCAGGCGATTGGGGTTGCATGTCGCGCTCAACTTTTTCCTCTTCGTGTTGAACAATGTAAAGTATATACAATGTACGTACCAGTACTGCATCTTAATGCATCCTCCCTTCCACACCTTGCAACTCTGGAGCAGGGTAAGTGTTCTTCAGTGATCGGCCCATCAGTTTTCAGGTCCAGGGAGAGCTCCAAAAGCTGGAGCTCCTGGGCACCGACGCGGCCTCACGGAGTGAACGCGCCAAGATGAGCGCGACCATCCGAGGGAAGGCGAGGGGCGCTCCGCCCGGAGTCGGAATTCCTCACAGTCAGAGCTAAGAGGGCGAAATTTGGTCCTAAATTTTGGCATAACTTTTGACAATGACAAACCGTTTTCAGTTGGGTCTCTTTCCAACCCTTTGAAGCCTGCACGCGGAACAAGAACGCGCTCCACCACCCGGATGAAGGCGAGCCAATTGAAGATCGAGCTCGATCAGTTGCAGCGTGGGCTCGAGAGTCTGGGCCGCCAAGGTGGATGTTGGATGTCCAAAACCTCTCAACTCCATCCAAACAACTCTTGGTTTCTGTTTATGAAAAAACAATCAGACAACTTGTGACAGCTTCCAGATGAGAAGTGTCGCAAAGAAAGCGCATGCCGAGGTCTGAGCAGCAACAGTGCGGAGAATGAGGCCTCGTCGTGCTTCGGTGCTCTTGACTGGTTCCAAAGCACATCCAACGCTTTCTTCCAGGGATGTGAGCGATGCAGAAGCTTCTTTTGGGAACTCCAGACCATCTCAAGACCTTTTAGAGATTGAAAGCCGTTGGAGGCATGTTTGCTTGGGTACACAATGTTCCTGTTGGCCTTGTACTTTCTGTATCCTTCTGTCATGTTGCAGCAGTGACAAGCAGATTCAAGCCAGTTTTAGCAGAACGAGACTTCCACACATGAAGAACACACCATCTAAAGCTTTATTTTTCAGCTCACAAACATGTTGCTATGCCCTCCTAGGTGACCCGCAAGTCCATCACTCAATTCAGAGATGAGCTTGCACAGGCCACCTCTCCGCACGGACCGGTCAAAAGCTTGAATCAAATCATCACAGGACTTCAGGAAGAAGTTCAGGATGTCTTTATGCCGTTCTTTTTCGAGAACTCTTTGGAAATCGCCAGGCCATCGCGGAGCAGCAAGAGATCCAGAAGCGCTTGCGACCCTCCGCTGCACCGGAGACCAACGGTCAGGGGCACCCGGTCACGCCGGAATCGCACTGTGCGTCCACTGGGTTTGATGAACCAAATTGGGCTAGGAAAATAAACACTCTTCATATCTCTTCATTGTCAATGGTAGACTGGAGACAGTTTTTTGTATTTCCTTGTTAACAAGAGTCACGTGTCACCCACTTTGACAGAATTCTTGATGCTCTTTTGACACGATATTCTTGATGTCTACCCTTTTGGCAACGGATTTTCACATGACTTCTTCCACACGGCCTCGAGGCGGAGCTCGCCCCGATCGAGGCACTGGCATCGAGAACGGGTGCAAGGGTCGCATTTCGACAGTTAGGTTCCCTTTGTCGAAGGATTCTGCACATACTAATAGCATCTAATAGCAATGGCCTCCAACCTAATCACATCCTTACAGAATCCGTTGGACAAGAGAATCCAGACCCACTACAGTAGTATCTGGATGAAGGAGCCATCATGAAAAAAGTGTAGCCTGCTCTTGGCACCAGCAGATGCAGATCATGCGATGTTGGGTTGAAGGTAGACTCTGCTGATGCTGTTGTTCTAAACCAGCTGCTTTGCAAAGCATGCCAGGTGCAGAAATGCAACCAGCCACTCGGCAAGTTCAGAGAGGTCACCAGGAATGCGTGAGTTGGTTGAGTCGCTTCACATTATGGCCGGCGCATCGTTAGCCAGTTCAACAGGCATTTCTTGAGTCTTTTCAGAAAGCCTTTTCGCTTGTTTCCCCAAAGGTGGAATCGTCCCATGGCAGCAAGTGCCGGCAAGTACCTCTTTGAAGAACGGCCATTCTTTTGGAAGGACAGCGCTGTCAATCCTGATAGGAAACAGAAACAGCTGGAAGAACTACTGACGTTTGTTTGGATGCTGAACCGGCAATGCCAAGGTCTCACAGCGGCAAATGCTGGATCGACAGCAGCAGATGATGAGGCTAGGAAACACATCTGAACAGATACGAAGTTCTACGACATTATTCCGTTCCATGTCTGACTCGCGCTACACAGATGTCATTGAAACACACTAAGGGTGCTACTGGCTAGGGGTGCCTCTATGCAGGTAGATAGTGCTTTGTCATGCTTTGTGGACGAATTTAACAAGAGTTCTTTTCGAGCTTGAAGTCAAAAGTAATTTCCTTTTTTGCACAAAACAGACCATCCTAGATCGCAAGTTCCATCCCAAATGCCAGCAACAGCGGCAGGGAGATGGATGCACCACTGGCAGCCTTGGAGGGTTCTGTGAACAACCTCCAGCAGGTGGGGAGGATCCTTGTAGGACCAGTCTTACTAGTAGCGTCCTTGCTCTTAGGAGGGGGGGGGCGGGCTAAAAAATAAAGAAAGAATAGTAGCTCCATTGTTCCTAGTAGTAAGGCCAGGAGCCCCCCCTAGTAGCGTCCTGTTGCTGGAAGTAGTTGGAGCTTCCACAGGATTCGGAAACCTCTCACTAAAACTAAGAAGTAGCTCCATGCATTGACTGGGATTCGAGTCAATGCAAAGCCGTGAGAAGTGTATGGGCCATGGGCCGTTTTGCACAACTGGTGAAGTGTAGGAGAACCACAGTTGTGCTTGCTCATGTTTTGGGATCCATGGAATTGACTCCACTTCATTATTCAAATCTGTCAAAACACGACCAGACATGACATAGGTCAGTTACACCATCCGAAATGAGATCTCCATGCAGAATCGGCTCTTGGACAGCACCAATCAGGCTGGCTGAGCTGTGACAGGAAACCACGTTCACCTTGGAATACTATGTGGGCTGGGATTTATGTTAGGTTTCTCCCTAAAAATCTACGAACCAAATGATTGGTGCGTGAGCTATCCTGCGTCCTACCTAGAAGCTATATAACTTAGCCTAGTAGCGAACTACTCCCTTACCTAATAAAGTAGGCTCCTAGTTAATTAAGTTGGGAGGCAGGGTCTTGGGCTTAAAAATAATCTTGGCTGAGAATGAATGAGTGGGTTGAAGCTATTAGGTTGGAGGCCATCGCTATTTGGGTGGAGGCCATCGCTAGTAGGTTGGAGGCAATCGCTATTAGTAGCTCAAATGAAGTTGTTTTTAAGACTAATTTAATCCGTGGGTTGAAGCCGCCAAGATCGGTTTTGGAGGCTGCTGACCGCACCTCTTCTCGCCTGAATCGAGTTCGCTCGTCAGGGACCTAGTGTACAAGCAAAGGCCTCTTTCCGAACTTTTGGCAACAAAGGCCCTAGCATCTGACTAAAATCGGACCGAAGCACCCTTACGAATTTACTGCTAAGCTGAGGGAATGGATCAAGGTAGGACCGACTCACGGCTCGCTGCTTGTCACTTTTAACGATCGGCATCGGGTCGAGGTTGTTTACTCGTTTCCAGCGCCTGGACCAAAATCGCTGTTTGGGCCTTTCGGTTGGGGAGCCCAGAGAATGGTTACTCTGTTGTGATGGTTCTTGTGTATTGTGAACTCAGATGTGCCATGACTAGCCGTTCTCGTTCCAATTTTGTTTTGACACCATGAAACAAGTCTGAACGCGACTGGATGGATATTGGACTGACCGACCGCAGCAAACCGCAAAAGATCACTGAATATTAGAAATGCACGCAGTGGCACGCAGCCGAACTGACATGCAAATCTGCATAGCTCTGCTGGCAGCATATCCAACCTCTATACTATATGTTTTTTGCTTTGCCACAACCAAATCAAGTATTATGTCATTTTGGCTTTCACGCCTTCTGGGGGCTGCGACCGCTCGCTTCAAAAATATATATATATATATTTATGTGAATTATTAGCATATCAAAACCTGAGATCGTCTGGAAAAGCTCTCACAAGGCTTTTCGATGAAATCGATACTATTTTATTAACCAGATGGGCAGCTTAAGTTGCAAGGATGAGCTTTAACTTTGTTCCGGATACCGTACATCATCCCCCACTCCAGTTACACTTGAAGCCTAAGCTCCCAAGGTGGTCCTCCTCTTCCTTTGCTTGGTGGTGCTTTTCATTTACGTCGTGCTGCCGTAGGGATGAGCTACAAGTCGAGCATGGTTGGTGGTCAACCCGAGGCTCCATTGAAGCGGAAGCGGTGAACCGTAGATGTTTTCAGTGAGCTTCTCTGAAAAAGAAACAACATATTGTGCCAACAGAGAGCACAGCTGTTATGGAACACAGCATGGTGATCCTTTGTGGAAGGGTTTGACCACCAACCTTTCGCATGGCTGGTGGTTCCTTGAGGCGGCATATGCATAGCACCGCCTCCGCCAGAGTCTGTGCAGATGCCAAGCATAGCACAGGTGCTTGGTTCGTGCCTTTAAGGCATGGCTAGTGCGGCTGGTGCGTCAAGACAACATATCAACATCAACTAATGACGAGCTCTTGTGGACTCTTTCCCCTTACCACTCCTTTTCCTTTAATGTTGTTTCACTTTTCTTGAGATACTAGTTGAGTTGATTGTCTTTTTACTCAGTCCTCCAGCAGCAATGAGCAGCAATGTATGTGGTGTGTTTTCTGTCCCATGCCGCAAAACGCTCCGGTTGCTGCACTGAAGAGTGTCGCTAGAGCAGCACAAGAAAAGCCAGGCAAAAGAGATTGCTTTTACGGCAGCGAAAGCCGAAAATACATGTCAGGCATTCTCAGGACTTTGCACTTTCGCCTCCGCAGAGCGCTGTGAACAACGACAACCATACAATTAACCTCCATTGTTTGAGTTGTACTTTAGCCGCCAGGCAGCAGGTGCAGATTATGGCCTGCGAAGTGGCCTTGGCCAGTTGCTTTTTAGAAGACTGTGCTTTGTGCTTTGCTGATATTTTCATGCAGTAAGTTTCTTTCTGTGCTTTTTGGATGCAAGTCACCCCCCTCCTTGAAAAGCACCACTTCAAAACTCACTGGACTTTGTAGACACGCTATTGGCTTGTTCACAAAGCTCACAGTGTGAACGCACGATTTGCCAGGTCTTCGCGATCACACTCCATTTGTGGCAAGACGACCTCAAGAAGGCTCTGCCAAAACGAGGCCGGAAATGACTGAGCTATGGAAGTCCAACAGAAGCAAATGACAACATGTGTGATGCTTTTCGGCGTGTCAACCAGTTGGGGGTTGATTTGGGTCGATTGAGACATTTTTGTGCAAGAAGAACGCTACTAGGAACAAAGGGCATCGCTACTAGGAGCAAGGACGCTACTAGTAGCTCCTGGCCTTACTACTAGGAACACGCACGCCTACTAGGAACAGTTTCTTCGAGTGTTGCTTGTGAGGGCAAACCTCAAAGCCTCAGGACGGGAACGGATTGAGGGCTAAGGTTTAGGACGTCAATCTTAGGATCCTGTCTATATCCTTCGCCACAGTGCCCACATACCTATAAAGCCTATAAGCTCAATTAAGCTCACTTATATAAGGATCCCATTTGTCGCGTTTTTTCACATTCATGACGTCTATTGAGCAAGATTTTCCTGGAAAGCTTGGAGTCCAATGTTTTATTCAATTCAGTTCCTGCTCGAATATGGTTTGATGAGATGTCAGTCGGAAGGAGGACAACGAGGCCTTGGAGAGGTTGGCACTTCAGGCCTTGGCCCTCTACCAGGCACTTCTGTTGCGGTCGAAACGACAACAACAGCCGAACGGCCGCTCAAACGTTTTGTTCAAGGGGAAGTCGAATGGTCTTGTTACAAAGCCTGTTTGGTTCTTCTGACATGTCGCAGGTAGCGCTATGTATGTTTTGCACATGCTACCCGTCAGGTGATAGATGCTAGACCGTCACGTCAGAAGATAAGTTTGATGTTTAAGTTGTCCAATCAAATGACGAAGCCAAGAGATGCAGTTTCATCGCTGAAGAAAGCAAAACCTTGGAACAATTGGCCCAGGAATTTTTCACTAAAGACATTTCGCTACTAGGGGCTCCTGGCCTTACTACTAGGAGCAAGGACGCTACCAGGGGCTCCTGGCATCGCTACTAGGAGCAAGGGCACTACTAGTAGCTTCATTTCGCCATGTAACTTCACAATACTTCACACCGTTTTGGCCGAGGAGCCTCACATGGCGGGTGCAGCGTCAGCACTGTTGCTGCAGGCAGACACGTCAAGCTTCGCTGCTAAACACCTGAAAGGATCACGTTGTTATTACATCAAATTTTCATGTTCAGAACCATTTGACCTGTTCGCACATTCGCACTCAAATATTGAACAGTATTGGATTCCAAAGAGTTGAAAGGGGATACTTGCTGGGTTGCTGTTTTTTTGCTTTTATCCGATGTTGTTTTAATTCCTAATTAACTGGAGTTCCAGGTCGGCAATACTGATGCTGCTGCTTTATTGCAAGTGATGAGCAAGGCACGACGTATCAACAATTGCTTTTGGAAATTGCCGGTATTCGGAATCAACATGTTTTACTCATGTTTTAGCCCGTTCCTACTTAATGAAGTAGCCGCCTACTTAATTAAGTAAGGGCGACTAGTAAGCTACTAGCCACACAAGCTTCTAGAAACTGGACGCATGATGAGCGCCTTGAAGGAAGCTCCCCCCCACCTGAGGGTGGGGGGCTTTCATGAAGAAGCGCTTGCACCAATGATTTGGTTCCTAGATGTTTAGGGAACCTTTTGGCAAGTCAATGTTGCTAATTTCCCAACACAGGCAGCGGTGCGGGTGGATATCAGTCCTGCCTATGCGTTGGGGAGTCAGAGAAAGCAGAGACTCCATTTGTGGATGGGATTGATTTAAGTAGTAACAGGTGCCACGCTAGTAGTAACAGGTGCCTTACTAGTAGTAACAATGTTTGCTATTAGTAACAAGTGCTTTTAGTTTATTGTTTGTGGAGAAATACAGTTGTCGATGGATTTTCCATGGTTTCCGGCAATTGCAGCCCACAAGAACGCATGGGTTTGGATCGAATATTTGGAACCAATTCTTAAGAAGCCAGAGAAAACAAGAGACAGAGACTCAACCAGGCAAACAGCTCCAGTTCTTTTTCTACATCATCATCCTTTTTTATTTCCATGATGTAGCACAAGGTAATGCTGGACGGCGACGTCATGACATATTTGGGACCACACGTAAAACCTTCCTACCACAAGGACGCTACGAACGGGGCTGGCCTTACTAGGAGCAAGAAGCAATCGGACGGCAGCGATCGGACGCGTCACCCGATGCCGAGGTCCTCGGCGTTGCTGATCCTTCAGCTCTTCGTCCAACGGGCACCCGAGAAGGCCGTTCGATCGTTCGTGGCCGGCTCCATCGCTAGTAGTAACAAGTGCATCGCTTCTAGTAACAAGTGCCTTACTAGTAGTAACAAGAAGCTACTAGTAACAAGTGCATCGCTTCTAGTAACAAGTGCCTTACTAGTAGTAACAAGAAGCTACTAGTAACAAGTGCCAAGCTAGTAGTAATAACAGGTGGCACCGAAATCGTTCGACGTGCCGGTGTCGCGTCCTCATTTCCATGAATTCCATGTATGATGAGGTCCTACCATCGAATGGTTTTTGTGTTTGGAACCAGGAGGGCTCTCAATGGACCATTACCTCTCCTGTGGTCAGGTTTGTCCTCTACTTCCCCGCTTCGCAGAGGCAAGGCCGTTTCAAGCAGTTCAAATTTAATTTTCTTGCCTAGACTGGGATTCTAGCTCAATCTGTGTCGCCGCAGAATAGGAAAAGCAGATAACGAAGCAGACTGCAGTCGCGAAGTTGTGGTGAAATGGTCAAAACGCGTAGGATCGAGGAAAGCATAGGCTTGACCCAAGCACTCAGAAAGCCCCATGCGGTACATGGCATCACACTCACTTGACACTCACTGGCACCCCAATCAAACAAACGATTTGGTGCAAGGTTTAAAAAGAACCTTTTCGGTCTTGGAGTCTTTCACTTTACTGAGCTTTAGGCTTTAGGCTCATATACAATTATCTAACAATACCAATAGCAAGAGTCTCAGATTTCTCTCCCACGAAGCATCGAGGCATTGTTGCGGTGCTTGGAGCCTTCAGACCCAACGTTGCGGCGCCACAGGCGCCTTTGTTGTCCCTGTTCAGTGAGACGTCTGAAATGTTCATCGAGTCCATTATGCTTTTCGCATGCAAAATATGTTCATAGCAAGAATGTTCACAACAAGGCCTTGCATATCAGAGGTGAACCAAAAAGAAAAGCGGCTGCTTTCTGCGCCAGTCTTCTCGCGGTGACCAGCGCCCTGCATGAGCTTGTGCAGACCTTCCCCATGGTCGATCCTTGGTTTCGGGACGATGTGTGTCGGATTCAACGACTGAACGTCATCTCGTTCTTTTTGGAAACTACGGAAACTACGTGTTTTTTCAACATGTGTGAGGGACATTGGTTATGTTGTTCTTCGACTGGTGTTGAAGGGCCACGGTTTAAGAATGCTTGTGTGTGTGTGTGCGTGTATGAGTGTGAGTTTGTCTTGTGTGTGCGCGTGTGTGCGTGTGTGCGCGCGTGTGTGCGTGTGTGTGCGCGTGTGTGCGTGTGTAAACAGTCTGTTCATGTGTCCATTTGAGTGCCCAAGGACTTTCATCAAGACAGCCAGAAGCCACTTGGTAGACATGTGACCATCAAGATGTTGTAGCCGCCAGTTCTCAATCACATCCTACTTGCTGTCGAGCCAGCGTCAAATTTGTACGATCATTGATAGATAGTAAAACTCACGCGCTTAAGACAAAAACGGCACAACTCGTTGCTTGATTATCTCTCAAACTCGAAAAGGCATGGATATTGCTCGGTGCCCCGTAGAATAAATCCATGAATTTGTTGTTTTGACTCTGACCTGTCATGGCCTCTAGAGGTTTGCAGTCGGCACGGGCGACGGCGTGGTCCTGGTCTACGACCTCCGAACGGCCACGAAGTGGCGGGTCTTCGAGGCCATTCGTTCTGAATTTGTTACTTCCCTTTGGTGTCGAAAGGAAGGACCTGGCTTTTGCGGTTATGGTTTTGGGAGCTTGGTAGCATTGTGTCGCATCAAAGGATTTTCTGCAAAGGCACCATATCATACGAGCATGTTGGTTAGTTTGGAGCCAGCCCAAATTGAGGCGTATGTCGGACGTAATTACAGCCCACAACATCCTTAGTACCACTGAGTTGATGAAGCGTGGTTGACTGTCAGGAATCACCAAAAGAGATCCGTCCAAAAGTCTTGGAACCAAAAGCTTTACATCGGTAGGTCATACATTGAGCATACATGCATTCATTGAAAACCGATGAGGAAAACCCAAGACCGATGCTTTTGTATCATACATAAGTACATACGTACGTACATACTACTATACTACTACTACTACTACTACTACTACTTCTCCTGCTACTAGTACTACTACTACTGCTACTACTACTACTACTACTACTGCTCCTACTCCTGCTCCTGCTACTACTACTACTACTACTACCACCACCACCACTACTACTACGACTACGACTACGACGACTACTACTACTACGACTACTACGTACTACTACGTACTACGTACTACTGGTACGTACTACTACGACCACTACCACTACCACTACCACTACCACTACCACCACTATGACGACGACGACGACGACTACTACTACTACTACGACCACTACCACTACCACTACCACTACCAGTACCACTACCACTACCACTATGACGACGACGACGACGACGACGACGGCGACGACTACTACTACGACCACTACCACTACCACTACCACTACCAGTACCACTACCAGTACCACTACCACTATGACGACGACGACGACGACTACTACTACGACGACGACGACTACTACTACTGGCAAGTCTTTTGTTTTTCACCAACGTGTATAGACCGATGCCTTACCGATGCCCTAACCGATGCCGCGGAGTGACTTCCAGACACCGGATCAAGGGACATGCCCACTCGAGAGCAGATTTTAGGGTTCAAATGACATGCCCAAGCGAAAGGAACTAGCAGCTGCATATATATATATATATGTGTGTGAGGTCCTTGAACTTGTGAAAAGTTGTATGCTCTGCTGTGCGTTGCTTCGCCATGTCCATGACTATACTTTTGCTTGGAAACATACGGAATGTTAGTGAGATTCACCAAACATTGGAAACCGATGAGGAAAACCCAAGCCCGATGCCCTGATGACCGCACCCAGATGTAGGGAATTTCGACAGTCGAACGGATCATTCGATCAGTTGATCTCATTCTTCCAGGGTCACAGTGGCACGGTCGCCGGCTTGGCCTTCACCGAAGACGCTGCACGGTTGGCATCGTCCTGAAGCTCAGAATTGATTATTTGGTTAGGTGGTTGGCCTCGCATCGCGTGCGTACGGTTCCTGGATTTGCAAAGTTAAGTTATTGCAATAGCCGAGCGCATCACCCTAAGAACACAACACCTGCGTCATCACCTCTGTCAGGAAGAAATTGCATAAAGGAGCAACGAACAGAGAGATTTTGGAATCTATGTTTGCAGGTATGGAAGCCAAGACTCCACCGTGCGTTTGTGGCAGACTGGAGGAGGTTGGCTTCAGAGGAGAGTCTTCCTTCGCATTGTGATCGTAAAGACAGAATTAGCCTACATCATCTCACAACTCGAGCAATCTCTATGAAGCTTGATTACATTATTTTGAGCTGGAAGAGTGGCCTCTCCATCGTAGCCATAGAGTCAGTTTCTGTGACTAGTAGGAGGCCATTGCTATTAGGTTGGAGGCCATCGCTATATAGGTTGGAGGTTGAACACAAATCTTGAGTCAGTTTCTTTTCCACGGAGGCTTTCTTGGCCTCATGGGTCAGAACCACCGGTGCATCCGCCAACATACTTTGCCACCGCTGCATGGCACTGGAGATTGGAGGCGAACATGTTTGAAGGTTTGGAGTTTGGAGGGATTGATTCCACATCAAAAGAATCGATATGTCAACTACCTAGCGGAACAAGAGACATCCGTCAGCTAGTCGTGGTCAAACACCCAACACGACCGCCAGGGCTGTCTCCCTCCGGTGCTCCGAGCGGGGTGTGAAGCTGGTTCGGGAGAATGGCCGCTCAGAGGCAAACAGAGAGTCGCGAACATTGCTCCTAGTAGTACGGCCAGGAGACCCTAGTAGCTTCTTGTTCCTAGTAGCGATGCCAGGAGCCCCTAGTAACGTCCTTGCTCCTGGTAGCGATGCCAGGAGCCCCTAGCAGTCGCTCCTTTCTCCGAAGTCAATGCAATTCAGGTGACATGCTTCACCTTGGCCTGGGATGAGTGCGACGGTCTGCTCCCCAGACGTTCGCTTATTCCTTCTTATGTTTTGGGATTTAGGAATAGTATTTTGGATACATTGCTTCTGTTGTACCGACGTTATTGACTTCGAATAAACGATCCAACGGTGACTGGAATTGCATTGAAGGTCGGTAGTAGTCACAGACGAGGAGGATTGAGGTGAGGGTTAGTATGTTACTCACTAGGAGCAAGGACGCTACTAGGGGCTCCAAGTGTGATGTCACCGGACGATCGACTACTTACCCATGATGAGGTTCAGAAAGACATCAGTTTTGCATCAGATCCCATTCAACTCCACTACGGCCCGTGGCATGTCCAGGACTCTCAAAGTTGCTGTTGATGTATCGACTTGGGACTTCATCTTAACTTTGCATATTGTAGACTGCACTCTTGATTCCATTAGCAATGTGGATGAAGGAAATGATGCCTGTTCTGTCGGAAACTCAGAGTAGCGTCACCCGGGATTCTAGTCGTACCTCATTTAAGCACTTCAAGTCATTGACCTTGGGCAATCTTGAGGTTTTAAACCGCCTTAAGCTTAACATATGGAATTATTGTAGATGGTGGACTTGGTGCTACGTTTGCAGGAAAGCAACTACAATTACAATAGATGGATTCGCCACGGCTTCTTTGGATTCGGACGAACTTTAGACTGGCTCTGAGGTGACCGCGGCCAGCAACATTGGAAGCGCCCACTGGCCCACAGTAGAGGGACGATGACAACTTGGATGTAGAAATCGTTGATATATACCTTTGCTCCTAATAGCTTCTTGCCACTAGTAGTAAGGCCAGGAGCTACTAGTAGCTTCTTGCTACTAGCAGTGATGCCCTTTGCTCCTAGTAGCTTCTTGTTCCTAGTATACCGTATACCTGGTTTAGCAATGTCAGACCATGGAAGCTACAGTCTAGAACGGCGTCGTGGCATCGATGGGAAGGGCACGATGATTGCAACTCTGACACCAAGGTGTCGCAACTCTCGGACACCAAGGGCAGCATGCTGGTTGGGATCTTGGTGTCGCTCTGACGTATGGTGACCTATGTTGACATATGACGTGAAGATCAGAACCTGAAAGATACGCTGAACAGGATCTCCCAAGATGAACCAAACATGAATGAGGGGATGATGGAACAAGTTCCCTTGCATTCAACATTAGTGTAACAGTGTGAACTCTTGTGTTGAGCGTCAGGTCGTTCCTTTTGATACTCAGGTGAACAGGAACTTTTGCTTAACCCTGGATGAAGCCAGTACACTGCATCATTCCCACCAGGCGATTTCATATGATTTCATAGGTTCTTCCTTTTGCAGTAGGGTCTTCGCTACTAGTGGAGGCCATCGCCAGTAGGTTGGAGGCCATTGCAATTAGTAAGTAAGAGGTGGTAGCTAATACATAGCTAGTAGGGTCTTTGGAAATTGTCCAAGACCTAAACTGGCGTCGTTTTCTACTGGCCACATTGGTCATCGTCGCACTAGCTTCACAGCCTCCTCCACCAAGTCAAAGCAGCTTTCGGCTTTCTCCGCGCCGTCCAGGACTCGGTGGACATAGGGACCCTAGCGATGACTTCGGCGGAAACACTGTGTCGGACCTTTGTCTTGTCGTAGTGGAGACTTGGAAAGACATGAACAACATATTGTTCTGGGCAGGAAGGGTGTGAAGGATAAGGGATCAGGGGAACACCGGCGTACCTCATCTTTTGGTAGCACAAAGTTGCTAGGATGAGTAGGAAATCAAATCGAGACATTCTTCTGCATTCGCAGAAAATAAAGGATTGATGTCACTGCAGATGGCCTTTGGGTCTTAGAAAAGCATTACATCATGTCAGAAAAGCATTCCTTGAAGAGCTGCCAAGGCCGCGGTACCGCAACAGTGGTGCGTTTGTTCACGGGACGAAGTTTCGAAACTTTGCATCCATCATGGAACAAGGACTGAAAGGAACGGGGGATGGCGGCCATTGCTAGGTTGGATCAAGGAAACGTGAGTTGTGAGGATTGCTTGACAGAGTCTGTAGATGTAGGATGTTTTTCCATCAACACTAGCAGTAGTAGTGCAGGTTTCTGACTGGGGAAGGTGCTCTCTACGAGTGAGTGGTCTACGCAACCTATTTGATTCTGTAAGAGGACTTGTTTGCACAGTGATTCTATTTCTCGTGTAAGACTTGGAATTTAGTTTGATTAATTTAGTTTGATTTGTCCAACTTGGTATTCCAAGACAGGTTTCATGGGTCTTTGTGATCTGGCAAGACTAGGCAAATGGTACTTGCTCTGGCAAGACCCTTTCACAAGGGCAAAGGGGAGTCCAGTGGAAAAGCAAAGAGTTTTGAATTGCTAGGACTGAAGGCTGCTAAAAGTGAGATCTACATGGTTGACGATGTGCGGCCTGATGGCAGGGCCAGGTGCTCAGGCAGGTTTTGTACTCACCAAGACTGGTAGCCCATGGACAAAACTATTGAAATCACATGTTCCATGGGTCAAGTCTCTTTCACTTTAACTTACATATTATATATAGTTTTGTTATGTGCTTGTTGTGTTTTTTTGGGGGTAAGCCTTAGTGGCTTATAATAATATATATATAGATGTATAAGTAAGTAAGAATGGTAGCTACTAAGCTTAAGTAAAAGTAGCTACTGATATGGATGGATCCAAGCTTACGCAGTGGAGCTTCCTTAAAGAATCACTTTCACTATTCATTGGGTTCCTAATTTGTTTGGGAAACATGATCCAACGACTTGTGCAAGACTGTGGGGAGCTGGCGCTAAGAGTGGATCCGGACTGTCGTCCTGTTGGTCGCTGTGGATCACGGCACAAACGAGGTTCCTGGACTGAAGCAAGCACCAGAGATCTTGATTTTTATCGATGAGGACAAGGCACTCAATGCATGGGCCATGCCATGAGTCATTGATACGATTTTCCCTAGTAGCGTCCTTGCTCCTAGTAACGATGCCAGGAGCCCCTAGTAGCTTCTTGTTCCTAGTAGCGATGCCAGGAGCCCCTAGTAGTGTCCTTGCTTTTAGTAGCGATTCCTTCACATTGAACATTTTTTGTTGAACCTCTTGCTTTTCTTGTGTGGAGAGGGTAGTCCATTCTCACCCAAGAAGTCCATACGGCCAGAAGTATGGAACCAATAGAATCTATATGATCAAAGGCTTCTGCATTCCATACTATCTACCCAACATGGGATCCAAATCACCATCGTTGCAGGCACGGAAAGAGCACATGCACTTCGAGTATGATGCACTTGACCAAGAACTCTTCAATTGGATGGAATGCAGAACATTGCAGAACTGCTTCATACTGAGCAAAACTGAGAATTTGTTCCAAGGCCAGGGAAGGCACTTGGAAGACAAGAGGTATTGACGGAGTGTCCTTGCCTCAGACTGCTGTAGAGGGAAGTCCAAACCGCGATGCTTTGGACCCAGAGTCGTGTCTTTCACCAATCGGAATCTCCCAGATCGTATGAAAGACACGTTCGACGTCGCAGGATTCGTCCTTGGTTCTTCCAGAAGGTGATTGACCAACGAAGGGGTCGAGGTGAGACTGCACTTTGTCTTGGTGCCGTTGACAAAAAAGAGAGAATTGAAGAGAGAGAAGAGAGAGAAAAGAGGCCTCACATGATATCACCATCAGCATACTAAGATCCATAGAGATATCGGCGGCAATTGTGTCAACAAAGATGTCCACCGGGCAACACGTTTTTCACTTAAAACATTCCTTGTTTGGGATCGCGGCACACTTTCAGGCAGAGGCAACATCCTTTTCCAGTCCAAGGAAGATCCTCTTATGCAGGCCAGATACTGGATGAACCTCAATATTCATCAAGGCTTGATGAACACTCCGACATGTCGCCATGTTCACTGGCGATACAGTTACTCTCCTTGACATGGCTCAAGCTGACAACTCGTTGCCACAGACGTAGCCCACCACCCGCCATGGCGTCCGATGGAGAATGGGAGATGGTTGCAGAGAAGCAGGTGGAGAGCCCTCCAGAGGTCTATGATCACATCGAAAGCAATTCCTTGAAGGCTGCCTCAGTACAGGTAAACGAGAAGACCTTGTTTTACTGCTTGCAGCCCAAGGAAGCTTTGCCGAAGGAAGCGGCCCGGCTTTGCTCCTCCAACCTCAGTATCAGGTGCAACACTTGCATCAAGCGCATCCCAATCTTCGCACAGCTCGTGGGCTCTGAGGGGGAACATGTCTACCTCAAGGAGGAGTTGGATGATGCGAACGTGAAGGCGCTTCGATCAATGCGTAACAAGATCAAGAGCAGCGATCCTGCTGACTACCATTTGGTGCTGATTGATGATGAGTTCTTCCAGGCCAATCCTAAGGAGGTGGGCCCCTTCTGCCATGTACACTTCTTGAAGGAACAGGTCTCCGATGCCCAGCTCAGTGAGAGGATCAAGAAGCTGAAGAATTACCTCAATGGTAGCTTTGAGAATCGTTTCCAAAGATTGGTCGATGATCCCAATTCCTTGAAGGTGATCCTCGATGTCTTGCCCGAACTGGTGCGGCCAGATCACTGGAGGGGTGTGGTGACCTGGGCGGTGAACCTCTCAGGTGTTGCAGAGGGTCGAAAGTGGCAAGACATGGCTGTACATGAGAAGTTTCAGGTCATGGTCTATGCCATGCTCACCGGACGTGCAAGTGATTCGATCCATTTGGACATGCAGCAGGCGGGTAACTTGGTGGACTTCATGGACAGTGCCGAGAGCCGCGAAGCCTTGAAGGCCATGATGGATGACCGAAGCAACCCAGAGACCTACCAAGTCTCCCGCGTCGCAGATCGGCTGCGTGAGAATCGTGTGTCCTCCCTTTGTACAGTGACGCTCATGTGGGGCTTGGATGGAGCCCCTCACCAGTCAGACCTGGACATACACACTGTGGTGAATGGCATTGAGCTCTTCTATGGCAACCCACAGGTGGGGAAGTGCAAGCTGGACTTTGATGCCAACGCCTCCAGGATAGAGCAGAATCCTGCGGAGAACATCTCCTTGAACCAAGTGGGAACTTTTGTGATCATGGTGAACAACTACAACAACCGTGACAACAAGGATGTTCCCTTCAAGGTCACTGTCAGGAAGTCTGGCCAAGAGGTGGCGGAGCATGAGGGCACTTGGCCACGGACGCGCGCCAAGGGCAACAAGATGACGGTGTGTCAGGTCACGGTGCTAGCAGAAGACCTGGTGGAGAAGCCAGTTGAGCTGTCGGAGGCAGAGCAGAAGAAGTTGGCAGCCAAGGAGGCAGAATGGTCTAAGCTCTTCGGAGAACCAAGGGCTTTATTGGCTTCAGAGACTGACGTTGACATGCATCTGGTGAGCCGTTCGAATGGTTACCCTGCAACACAGGGAGCACAGCAGCGCTTTCAGGAGTTACTCCAACCAAAGGCGAAGAAGCAAAGCCTGGCGGAGCGCTGTAAGGCTGAAGAATTGGACGGCTTCATTGAGCGCGTGACCTCCAAGGGCTTCCCTTGTCGGCTGGAAGTCGATATCCGAAACTTCGCTCCTGCCTACATCACGCGCTTGGAAACCGCTAGCGATGTTCTCAAGAGCAACATTGTGGTGAACGTCTTCCAGCGAAAGTTTGAGGTGCCGCAGGCACCCCGGAGCGATGAGCCCAGCAGCGCTCGGTTGGATGCCAGCTGGGGCCTGCAGCCACGGGCATTGGTGCGAGGCTTTGTGAAGGTCCATGCCCAGTGGTTCATGGTGTTGGAGAATGCACGTCTTCCAGCCCATCAGGAGTGGCCCTTAGCAGGCGGGATGTATCCCACCAATCTGAAGCCCGAAGTGCACCATCATCGTAGCAAGTGGGCAAGCTTCCATTCCTTGGTGCAACCAGAGGTGTCAAGGGCATCGTCTCTCATTGGATCCATGTTGGTGGGATTCTCGAAGTTCCACTTTGTCCTGGACGGCAAGCAGGTCACGGTCAGCGCGAACACCGGCAGTGTGGCACAGTAAGCGTGGCAAAGTGACGAGAATGAAATTCACTAGTCACTAGGCCCCGGGCTGGGGGCTGTTGTTTTTTTAGTTTGTGTTGGTCATATTATGTTCTTGCATGTTCTTGCCACTTGCATCCAGCATCATCCAGCTAGTTTCCCTAACTGCTTCCTGTCCCCTTGGCCTTGGGCTATTTTGACTGAAGCCAGTTAGAAGAAATCAAGAATCGGCCCGCATTTGCCACCAACAGCGTGTGCAGTGTACAGAGCGGCAGATCGGGTTGACAGTTTCGAGTGCACTGAAGGTCTTCAAAAAGAAAGCTGGAAAGAAAGGGCGACTAAATTTCTTCGGAAATCCGCTTTCTGCAAACAGCCGCTCTAAGTACTTTAGGACGCTCCTAGAAGCTCCTGGCCGCACTAGGAACAAGAAGCTATGAACGGGGCTCCTGGCCTCGCTACGAACGGAGCGATCGGACGCTACTATATAACAAGTGCATCGCTAGTAGTAACAAGTGCCACACTACTAGGAACAAGTGCCTTACTAGTAGTAACAAGAAGCTACTAGGGGCTCCTGGCATCGCTACTAGGAGCAAGGACGCTAGTAGCTCTGGGCTGGCCGGAACGAGCCTTTGAGACGTCGAGCTTCGCAGGCTGGGAAGCTCCTGGGACCAGTGCGACCCAGGCTGGGACCACGAGAGAAAGAAGCGGAGATGAAGTCAAACTGAGTCAAACACAACACAACAGACGGTTCCCACATTCACATTCCATGCGAGCAAGCTGGAAATTCTTTGTTTGTAGTGAGGAAGGAAAACCATCCAAAAGGTAGAAATGGTAAGCAACGCAAAGGAAAAAAACAGACAACACATGTCAATGTGTGAAAACATGTGTCAAATAGAAACACACACACAGAGACACAAACAAGTTGTCCCGAGAACTGAATCTTGTTGGGTAGGCAAGGCTGAGGCCTAAAAGCCCTAAAACGTTGAGTCCACACTGAAGTCACGTTTGAAAGCACATTTAGCCGAGCCTGGATGCCCACGATGCAACATCCAATGAATTCTTGAATATAATTGTGTTTACTTAATGTCTAGGAGGCCATCGGTATTAGGTTGGAGGCCATTACCATTAGGTTAGAGGCCATCGCTACTAGAATTTTATTAGGAATTTAGATGAATTTAGTTAAATTATGTTCCTTTCAATTTTTGCATGTGTTCAAGGACATACTCGTTCTCCCATGGCTCTCCCACCAGCACCGATTGTCCATTGAAGTGGAAACGTTGTGTGGCGCTCTCAGATACCTGTTGCATGCCACCTACTGGGAGAACGTTGCCGGCATCCTGACAGAAGGCGCGTCTCATGAAGATGGATCCGGGTTCTTTTTGAATGTTGACTGTAGCTTCTTGCTCCTAGTAGTAAGGCCACGAGTGCCTAGTAGTGTCCTTGCTCCTAGTAGCGATGCCCTTTGCTCCTAGTAGCTTCTTGCTCCTAGTAGGTCCAGGTGGCACACGTGTTTTCAGTTGGACCGATTGTATGAACAAAGCGGGCTTGCAACGGCAGGTATCGTTCCAGCGAAGAATCCATTGTCTGATATCAGCAACTTGGCACTTTTCATTCCGTGCAGGTCTGTCTTGAGCATTGGGAGGGGAGGGGGGGATCTTTTGCATTGGACTGGCTTGAGCACATGTTGTGTATGAAAACAAATTGTGTGGAGCAAGGGGCATGCATAGTCATATGTCATCACCTTGTGTGGGATAAATGGCCACTTGAAATGGGATGATTTGAAATTCGTCGCCTAGAAGGGGACCAAACATGAAACGGGAGTGAAACCGGAGTCTGTCACTGCGCCCAGGAAAGCCCTTTAAGGATTTGTTGCAGGGCGCCGAGCCTGGATCTGAGAAATGACCGCGCAATGTCGCTAGCGCAATGTCGCTAACGCTGAGCGCATCCAGAATGTTTTTATGTGTGTGTGTGTGACCGACCGGTTTGGTTGCTAATATGCTAGAATATGCTAGATTGGTTTAGAGCTATGGTGCTAACCAGAAGAATCTACACTGCTGAAGGTACTCCAAGAAATATTTTTGAACCGACGAGACGAGATGCCAGATGCAATGTCAGTGTACCTTGTTGTGGTTGAACTCCGCCCCAACTGCTCCCAACATGTCGCTAGAAGTTCTGGGATTGGCTCACTGTTCACTGAGTTGTCGAGGTCTCATGTCTACACCATGCGTGACTCTTCCCACGTTTGAGCAGGGTAACGGTTGAGGCAAAGCTTCAGATCGCTGAGCAATGGAGCAAGAGTCCAAATAAGATGTCCAGATGTCCAGAGTGCCACCTTTGGAGGTTTTTTTGGTGCATCCAGATGTGAAAATAATAGGGATTCCGCTTAGGTGCTATTTAACAATTATGCTATTTCATGGTATAGATTGCTATAAGCTGCTATAAGTATGCATACGGATGTATTGAAGTGCTACAACCTACATCATATGAATATGGCTATACTAAGGAACAAGAAGCCACTAGTAAGAAGGGCATCGCTACTGGGAACAAGGACGCTACTAGGGGCTCCTGGCCTTACTACTAGGAGCAAGAAGGCTACGAACGGAGCAAAGGGCATCGCTACGAACGGAGCAAAATCGCCTCGAGCCAGGCAGCACCGACCTCGGGTGCCTTGAGTCGAAGGTGCGACGGGACGAGCATCTCAACGACGTCTCGACCGGAAGTACTGACCGGTACTGTCCATGGACTGGATGAGTGATGATGAGTGGATATGAGACCGGTAGATGCATTTCATTTCCGGTGCAGAGTCCGGTGCATTTCGGTATTTTTTGAAACATGATTTCAATCATGTTCAAAAAGCAACGACATGAACTGTTTGCTTGCACAAGTGCACTAGAGCTTGATCAACGCAAAGCCCCTTCAATCCGCCACTCACCACACTAAGGAAATCTGGATTCTATTGACTGCTTTTGGAACCAATCAAACGAAGAAACTAATCAAATGGGGTTTTGGACAATCTTGTGTCACTTGAGATTTCAAGACTTGATCATGCTCACGCTGAAAGTATGCATCTGGGCTCGAAGGACGGTGCAAAACGGTGAATTGGCATGGCATGGCATGGGAGTCATCCATGACGATTTCATCAAAGTCACTTCGGATGGCTTGAGCATTCCATGAATCATGATTCATGATTCCATGAACTAAAGAATCTTGAAAGGGCAGTGCCAGGAAGACGGCCATGGCGCCTCAATTGGTGTCCTTGGAGGAGCACACGCTGGTGTGTCGATATGTATCCACTGTGTGGCAACTCTGAAGGGATGCCCTTTGTTCCTAGTAGCGATGCCAGGAGCCCCTAGTAGCGTCCTTGCTCCTAATAGCGATGGCCTTTGCTCCTAGTAGGTCTTGCAGGTCGGTGACGATCCTTTGGACAATGCAACGGTGAAACCGGTAAGATGATCAGATGGCTATCTCGGGGTGTCATTGCACACTTTGCAGGTACAACAATTGGTTCCGAACAAAGGTTAGACATTTGCATAGCACTTGCACAGCACTTGTGTTACCTGCATGCTCCTGTATGATCGCTGACACTTCCCTGTTCACCGGCCCACCAACGGGCAACACGGTGACACATACAGCGGCACAGGAGGCTCGAGCGCTGGGCCTCGGTGTGGCGAAGAGCACCAGCGCAGCCTCGGAGTTCGAAACCGAACGGGAAGGGCTGAAGGCTTTCGGCGTGGAGCTATCGAAGGAGAGAAGTCCATTTCAAGTCGAGTCCAAAAAAACGACACAAAAAAGCGACTTTCCATTGACATAAACATAGTTCCAAGGAGAACATGTCAAACGCATTCAAAAGCGCAGTACATTTTCTGATGTTCTTTTTGCACAGAGATGTAGGGTAAGTCTGCAGAGCTAGTAAATGAAGAGCCATGCTTTCCTGTGTTCTTTTTGGAGGACAAGCATATCAACATCCACAAACCCTTTTGAAGCGGAAAGAAGCTCTGAAATTTATCATGCTCTTTTGTCCCAGTGTAGCAGGACCACTTGGAAGGCTACAAGTACAAGTTGGGCTCCAAAGTCGAACGAGACCTGAACTTGGTGAAGCGTCCGTGGGAGGTCCCGATCATTGACCAGCTGGGTCCAGAAACAGTGCCTTGTAAAAACGGGGGAAAGAGCAGGTAGGAGGCAAGGCTGCGGCGACGAGGTCAATATTTTGATTCTTTTGAAATTATAGTTTGTGAAATAATCCCAGGTCACCAGCTAGGTCATGAAGGCTGTTCCAATTTGTAGGCTGGCAATGAAAGCAGTAGAGTTGGGTTGCAGTTTCGGTTCCTTGCCATTGTTTGTCTTTCGAAAAGATGAACGGCACCAGTAGAATTTGGTTGTGCAGTTCGGCAGAATCGATCACTACATTCCATAGAAGGCCAACCAACAACGTGTTTCCTTATGGGATGCCTGGCTAAACTTCAAAGAATAATCTGCATCAACGACAGTTTGCCGCTGTGCGTTGACAACATGTGTTTTTGCACAGCTAGTTGAATCGGACAGTTTCACTGGGCAAAAAGGCTGACACGAAAGAGCTGTGTGATGTTCATCTCAGGTCTGTGTCTTTCACTGTCCGCTGTGCGTCGTGAGGTGAGCAAGAACAAAGATGTCGAGACCTGGGATAATCCCGAGTTCCTCCTGGAGATTCGAGAGGGCATCGCCTACTGCACGCTGAATCGACCTGATGCCAATAATGCGATGAACGATGGTGCCTGAGTTTGAACGAACGTGCAATCCTTTTCAAGTCGTAAAAAGACGGTTCCACCAAGCCATCAAGCAAACGTGTGCTTGATTTGGGAGTCTCACTTTCTACCAAAAAATTGTAAATTACAATACTAGGCATCTTTTTGTGCTTGTTTGGCTGATCAGCTCACCGAAAGAGCTAGATCCCTTGGCTTTCAAGGAGAATGCCAGATGTCCCAGCACCGTATGGCAAGAAGACGACTACGTTCTTTTGATGTCCATGACTTCACATATTCACAAACAATCAGTTGAAGACAATACTATACTGTTCACAGAATTTCACAGTGGTGGTAGCTGTTGAACCTCTTACAAATTCATTCTAGGTACACCCTTGAACCCTCATGAACCCATACTATTTCTTACTCAAACCGCCACTACACACAAGTCAAACCTCTGGCCCATTTGTGTTGAGACTCTTCATGCAGGCATTGGTGGAGGCCTCCACGATGCACTTCGAATCCTTCGAGAGCGACCAGAAATTCGGATTGCTGTGTTCACCGGCAACGGACGAATGCCGCTTGGAGGAGTTGCAATTGAGGTTTTGTAGTTCGACACATGCCCCCCTTCACAAGATAGTTCTTTGGGTTCTGCGCTCACCAAAAAGATCGGACAAGTTGTAGGGTGAGCATATGTGAGCATAGTCAGAATTATAGTCAATATCAGGTCCAGGTATGTCAATATTTATTTCAATATGTCTAAACATGTCCGAGTCTGAGTCTGAGAGCTGGTATGGACCGTGGCTATGAGGTTCTGTGCTGGAGGTGATCCAAAATCCTTCCAGGCTGCACAAAAGATGGCCGGTGCCATCAGCGGCGATGGTGACAAGTACCAGGGGCCTCCAGCAGGCCCTATGATTGCCGGCACTGGGACGATGATCGTAGAGGGCAATAAGATGTCAGCCCAAGGCTTTGCAAGGGCTACTTGCAGTAACTTCAGACATTTTCAGTGTTTTTCAGGGGTCAAATGGAGTCAAAGGATCGAACCGGAATCGTACACATCACAGAATTTTGGCCGGACAGGTCATGTTTGTCAGCACTGTTCACAGAGGCTTTCTCCTTGTGTCCAGCAAATCTAAGGATATGTATTCCATGTCGAGCTTGCCCCAATTTACAATTTGTTTGATGAACGGGTCCGCTATGGGTGGTGGATTCGGATTAGTATGTGCTTGCGACTATGTCATTGCCACCAAGCAAGCCCATGCGACCTTGTCGGAAGTGAAGCTAGGCGTGATTCCGGCAGTGATTTCCCCACATGTGAGCAGGACCATTGGCACAGCCAATTGCAACTTGGAAAGAAAAGCTAGCACGTTCTATATGTTCGTATCATATGTTATTATATAAGTGCTTCAAAATGTGACTTGGAAGGCAAACGGCTCTTTTGCACGGCCGAGAACGCCAACATGCAAACGGCCATGGAGATTGGATTGGTGCACAAGATCGTCGACCATCCGAGAGACTTCCAGGCAGCGGTCAGAGAGGTGGCCACGAAGATCCAGCTGTTGGCGCCTGGAGCCGTTGGAGCCACCAAGCAGGTTCTCTTAGATTGCTTAAATCAGCCCATCAGCAACAGCTTGATTGAAGCTCGCTTGTTGAACACCCTCTTTTTTCTGTGTAGGCCGAGAGTAGAGGTAGGTAGTTAGTAGCCAGGTAGCTAGTAGCTTACTCAAGCTACTAGTATGGACGCAGGATAGCTCACGCTTGGTTCCTAGACTTTTGGGGAAACTTAACTAATAGGTGGGAACTCACGGGTATTCAAGCCCACAGCAGAAGGCTTTTGACTGGCAACCCACTCCAATGGTGGTAGTTGGTAGTTCCTGTGACATGCTCAATGAAGAAATGCTATCAGCTCTGGCTTTCCTTTGTGCTGAGATAGGATGCATGACCCGGGATACACCATGTGTTACGCCTATAGTCTGGAGCACAAGAATCACTGAGGAATATACAGCCAAAGAGTATTTGCGTGTTCGCAGGGGCAAAGAGTGCGAGGAAGGTATGGAGGCTTACAAAAACAAGCAGCGGCCACCTTGGGTCCAAAAGGTAATCGATGTCAAGGAGAGTGAGGAGAGCTGAAGGGAAGCTTGTGGCCAACCATGTGGCCTGTTTGGGGGCCAGCAGGGTGGGGCCGTCACGGATAATTGAAGCAGAAGAGAAGTGCATGGCCCGTAGATCCAAAGAAGAGCTGCGATTCATTCGATGATGCGAAACAAACCATGCGAGTCTCATTACTGTAGTCGGCCCCACCCAGCAGTCTTCCTGTCCAAACTTGCTGGCAAAGACAAGAGCCTGAAAAAGATGTGCGGACCTTGCTTCTAACATTTCTGAGGCATTTCCTATAGGAGATGTTTCAATCTGAGACCCTTCCCAGATGGGACGCGGACGGATAGTGTTCACTTCCGGAATCCTCTTCTAAGCTTAACGGCATCGTGCAAGCCAGGTTGTGCCGCAGAGTGAGGCTGGTGACGCAGTGGGGAACTGCTCTCGAAGATGGATCATATTGGGAGAAATGGGTCATAGTGGGAAGCTGGATCCAGGGACAAATCTGTAGCTCGTGGAAAATGAGACAAAGGCCTTCTTTGGAAAACGATCGACGTTCTTTGCAAAGGGAAAGGCATCATTTCTCTATTGTTTCACTTTCTGGCGCAAATCCGGTCCAGCTCAACGAACTTCAGATTCAGATTTCCGATGCTAGTGGTTCACATCCTCTCGTTTGCAGCATGTTTGCAGCATTAGAAGGATTGTTTATGAAGAATGATATAGTATGAAACCTTTTTGTTCAATTAACCGGCGTAGAACATGGGTATGTTGACAAGGAATAGGAGGGTGCAAGGTCCTCACTAAAGTGGTGTCAAACTGCTCAGCGACGTCACTAGGTGGTAAGCTTCATAGAACCTAATAATCCTAATAGCGATGGCCTCCAACCCAATAGCGATGGCATCCAGGTGGTAAGCTTCATAGTGGACAAGGAGCAAGTCGGCCTCGATCGACAACCTGATGCCATTTTCGACACTCGCCTGCAACAGCAGCTGTTCAACAGCTCTTCATTCCAAACTTCCCACCTAACTGGGGAGTGTAAGGCCATTGCGATGCAAGGGTTTGCTCGCAAATTAAATGCTTTCACCACAGTTCGCAGGTGTTCTGCGCATTTGAAGGAGAGTCTTATTTGGATTTATTTGGAGCCTGGAGTGCTCTTACTTGCCAACATACACGTGCTGACTAGCCAAACGGCGATGTGTAGAAAAGCATCAAAGCCCTTGGCATCCACACGCAGCATAGTTGACAGCAATCAACATGTCACAAGAAGCCCCTGAACATCAAGACTTGATTTTCAGGTATGCTGAACATAGGTGTCCAAACATGTTAGTACAACGCAGCTCATGTCCCAAATATGAGTCAAGGGCCAAGCAAATGTTTCTTCCTGGGCAAATGCTTGCAAGAAGGCCACTGTTGCATATGCATAATGCATAGCCGCATAGCCAAGGTCATTGATACCAGCAAAGCCGAGAAGATGGGAATCGATCTTGAGATGGCTGATGCCTCAGTTCTTATCGCCCTTTGTATCTACCGCAGCCTTTCCTCCTTCCTTATGACCTGTTGATGTTCTCTATGCATTTTCAGGGGTCACTTCAGGATCCAACTTGTGGCACTGAATGACACAGCCAATCAAACGCTATGGATGCAAGAGAGAAAACGAATATAACAGAGAGCGCGGTAGAGAGAGCGGATTCTCAAGCAAGATGTCTCGTCCAAAGGTCCAATCAGGTGATGACCGTGAGGACAATATCTATGTCCGAGGCGAATCCGAAATTGTGATCGTTGTTCATTGACGGCAGAATCGATTTCACCCGAATTGAAATCGACCTGGAGAGCTAAACAGCAATCTCTCGTCTCTATGCAAACCTGAAGTGAATCGAGATCTTCTGGTCAGTGATCCAGCTGAAACAACCCAAACCAGAGATGTTCCCTTGTTTTCGGATGGAGACGGTTCTGGCAAAAACGAAGCTTTTTGTTGCGCCAGCGGCGCTTTCTCGGCGAGGCCGGATCCCTGCCGAGATCCTGACAGCTCAGCCGAACATACCGAGGAATTTGCCAGACACACTCAAGGCTTGGGGACTGGAATTATATGGATGGTGATGTTGGTACTAGTAGCGTCCTTGCTCAAGGTGCGAGTAAATGTGTGCAAGTTATGGCAAGTTTACTCAGCTGAGAAAGATGACCCCACGAGATTGAACTGGAATAAACTAGTAGTAACAGGTGCCTTACTAGTAGTAACAAGAAGCTACTAG
>CAXAMN010012792.1:104603-134509 GCA_963970005.1 Durusdinium trenchii
AGTAGTAACAGGTGCCTTACTAGTAGTAACAAGAGGCTACTAGGAACCTGGAGACAATAAATGTTGGCACGCAAAATGACTGAATTGTCTCCAGTGTTCGGTTGTCGCTGTCGTCCGTAGAGGCGAAGATTGTGGATCCAAAGTCGTTCGAACAGATCCCCATCATCGATTTGGCTCTCAGCGAGGCTTCCCGAACAGTTCGGGATTTGGTTCTTGCGAAATGATGCGATGGACTTCAATGACTCACGTGGGGCTTTTTGATGCTTCTGCCTGCTGGCTTGTATCAATGAGAAGAATGTTTGCCGATGTTTACCTCCTGTTTGATCCTTTTTGCCTTCTGCACCAAGTATTTGTTGGTTTTGCCAGGCCGAAGTCATCAAGAAGTTGACCTACTCTTGCGAGGCCTAAGAAGCATATCATACTGCACTCGCTCATTGATGACATGTTCGCATAGCTTTGGTCACTAGAATATGGATCCCAGAAGATTACACTACACAACTTGCTCGTGGAGTACAGGTGGAAGGCATTGCACGATATTCTTCAACCCCACCAGCATGACATGCCACTACAACCTGAGGTGGTGGGTTTCATGCAAGTTGTGGGGTGTGGAGCTCGGAAGCTGTGCAAAGATGGATGCGAGCGTGGAAGAACAGTATTTAGCAGAAAGTCTTCCTCAAAGTCGCCTCAAAGGTTCCATTAGACTCCACCGTAGTAGCGTCGTTGCTACTAGTAGTAATGGCCTCCAACCGAGTAGTGATGGCCTCCAACCTACTAGCGATGGCCACCATTCTTGTTTCATGGCGTTTCAAACTTCTGAAAGGCGTATTGACATCTCAGATGATGGGCTTTGCTGGTAGCCTTTTTGTCTCCTCCAAGACCATAGCTTGACCAATGTTTGTTTCTCTCCCATCGGCTTGTCGTCCAGTCCTTTCTCAGGCATGGCGTTCCATTGGAGTTGCAGGAGAAGGCCTTGGTCCGAGGTCCCAGTTTGGGAATTTCCGAAGCTCAGGGTAAGGGGATTTTACGGTGGTGATCGCGAGGTGGTCGGGGTCGGTGCTTTTGATCCGATCGAGGACAGCCATTTTAGATACATCTACAGTGATAGAAGAGCTGCTTTTCGCTCCTAAAAGTTGATCTCTCGCATTTCTCATTTCTTCCCTCACATCACTGAGGCTGCTTGTTAAACCACTCCTGAATCCTAATTGTCCAGCGGACAACGGACAGACACAGACGCAACAAAGTGCGATCGTGCGATCTTCAGGATCTTCAGAAGAGATTCTTCCAGCTCTCCCAGGAAAAGAAGGCGTGGGCAAAGCATGCAAAGCTTGCAAAATTTATATAGCCCAACAAATACTGAGCCTTGCCCTCGCTCCAAAAATGCAAGACACAGTCACTGTTCTGGAGTGTTTCCAAGAAACACATGGAAAGATGCTCTTTCATCTTCAGGTGATAGTCAGATAGTCCTTGCCCTTGCCAGGTCAGTGCTGCATCCCCAACATTCAGATCTTTTGGTAATCTTTGTCGAAAGACGGTTCCCCACAGTCCATGCTCTCAGGACAAACTGCGGCTTCGTGAGGAAAGTGGGAGCCTCAACCGAAGGAAAAGCGAGAAATTCATAACGTTCATAAATTTGTGAAGAGCTTGAATCGTAACATTCTAGATTGAGCTCTCGATCTATTCGTGACAATAGTTCGTAGTAATATTATTAATAGCAGTATATTTGATATCCCACCAGGAAAAATGCACATGGCTTTCGCACTCATAGATTTTGTGTTGATGTTTCCGAATGTGTTTTGGCCAAGGCCTCGTGCGCGGGTACTTTGGTCGAGGTGGTGAGGAGCGCGGGCTCGCATGTGAGTGGTTTGAGTGGTCACGCAGTCTGGCCTATTCGCCTTTCCATACAATGTGAGGGTGAGGCGCTTCTTACGCCTTTTCCTCATCCCCACTCCACCACTGTCCAGTGGCTACCACTCTGCCCACTGACATAGTACATGGTTTGTGAAACTCTCCAGACCGTGGTCGGAGGAACATGTGGAATGGAACTGCAAGCAAGCATCACGAAAACGAGGAACTTGTTCAGTTGTGTGACACAATGTGACACATGATCTTGTTTTGCACTGATTTATATAATTTATATATATATAGTTGAGTGCAGAAATTATCGCAGGACTTGGACCAAGTACTTGAGAAACAGGCCAGGCTGACTGCTCGGTGAGTTTTTTTGGCTGTTGGCCACCGAGAACGTTGCCAGTTTTTGGCGCTTTGCAGTGAAACAAGGAAACACAGTGTTGCGACTGTGAAAAGCGGGGGTAATTCGGTGGAGCCGGCGGCATGTGACGGAGAAACATGTGCATCTAGACAGAAGGTAATTGGGTCATTTGCACAGGGACTATGAGATTTGGGACTCACAAAACCATCTATTGAAGTGAAGTGATCAACTCATGTTGTTTGTTGAGTCCACTCCTTGAAACCTTCCGCATTCTTCCGTATCGGAGGTGGACGAAGCCAATGGCAAGGACTGGCAACTTGCCATGCCAAGTGGGACTGTCGAGAGTTGATGATTTTGAGTCATGAAGTTCATCAAGCGCAAGTTGACCTGAAGCGGTGTGCAAAACAGAAGTAGCGTGATGCTAGGGGCTGCTAGGCGCTTCTAGGCGCTGGGCTGTTTCACGTGCAGGACTCCATCCAAAAATCTCGGAAGGACTGCAAGGAGGCGCTGAACGGAACTCTCAGCTGTGGTCAGACCTGTGGTCCGGCTCCTCTTGATAATATCGGGAGATGACACCCGTCCAATCCTGTCCAGCAACCTGCCTCGTTTTGTACTCAGAAACTGAAGTGTTACTGATGGAAGGGCACATGCAAAAGCACCCAACAAAGGCCGAGTCGACTTCCTTGCTGGGTTTTGCATGGGGTTGCGCTGTTGTGGGGCTTCTACTGGGCTATAGTTACTATAGTTGTGTCACACGCGACCAAAAGCGCAGGCCTTGGACATGAATGGCGTCCCTTGGGCCAAGCCTAAGGGAGGCTTTATCGGAGAAATTTTCGGCCAGCAGGGATGCCAAGAGCGCAGCTTTACTGCGGAAGCGTTCTCGTTTTTTTAAGTCAATGACATATCCACTTGCTGATTTGAATAGGTTCCCTTTGTTTGTCCCTGAAAAGATCTTTTGGAAGGAGATTGTCAGGGACCAAATTCACTACCCAGTGAGCTCAGCTCAGTGAAGAACTCTATATGAATGGGTAGTTCCGTTGCGGATCCTTTTGTCAAGGTCGAGGTATTCTTATATGTTCTACTGCTACTTCAATAGGAGATGATCCAGCTCTCTGTGTGTTTGGCATTCCCATTTGGCTTTGGGACCATGGGTTAGATCCACAACCTATTCTGATTGTTGCAAGGCCTTCGCAGATGCCTTCCGAGGAGACCGAGTGAGGAACAAAAGACTCTTCTCCAAGGGAAAGCCATTGAGGTAGAGAGAAATATATAGCAGGAAAGAGAGAGAGAGAGAGAGAGCGTCCGGGTGTTTGTTTGCTGGTCCTTCAAGACACTACCTAATGTCATTAGAATTACGGTAACCCATATGTTACCCAAAGACCAACGCCTCAAGAATTGGATCACAAACCTCCAGCTTAGTCCGAAAGCTTCTTTATTTGCTGAAGCACCGCAGGAGGAGCTTCCAGGGTTCAGGGAAGTCATGGAACAATATGCTGCTTGGTTGTTTCCGGGTGATGAGAAAACGGAATGGAAGGGGGAAGATGATGAACGATGGAGATGGTTCTGAGATGAACAATGGTGCCGTGTTTAACATTTCTAGACGTTCGTCGAAGCACTGAGGGTACATCGGCGGATCACAGCAGCTTGGACCAGTTCCGAGGTTCCCAATTTGCTCCAACAGGGCACAGTTTCTGGAGGGCACGATCAAACCCAGGATATTTTGAAGAATGCTTCAAGCCCTGGTAACATTTGGTAACCAGGGGTCTCAAGACGGCCTTCCCTCATATTCATTCTTGCTATTTCAGCCATCCTGGGTGCAGGATTTGCCTAGCAACAGCACGTGCCACTTTATTATGATGTTATTTATGTTACTGTACAAACCATTAATATCATCAATCAAACTGATTGAACCACTATATCATATCCCTTCTAAATGCGACTAACACGACATCTCCAACAGCCTCACAGAGTGAAGATCCAAGGCCTTAGAGATGTTCAAGCTCTCAAAGAGGCAGGCTCCGAGATGTTTTCTCTTCAAGATAAACATCACTCCATCACTACAACTGACGGATACAGGCAACTGGAGGCCATCGCTAGTACAAGGACTGCACTTTGGCTCATCGGGAGGTCCGATAGGTCCATGCGCCAGAGGTCCAGTGGTATTTACAACCGCAGTTCCCTGCGGTACCCTGACATCTCAGATTCCAGATCTAGGCAGCTTGATGATTTCCTTTTGGCCTTCATCAACTCTTCAGTTTTGGACTCATCTCGACTAGCTACATTGTTTTTATCGCGAATGCCAGGTTGCTTGAGCTGATGGCGTTGATCTTAGGAAAGCCCAGAGATTTCTTCCACCAGTGACTTGGCCATGTGGATTTGGGAGCGAATCGCCTTTTGGGACAATTAGGTCGAAACGGGTGATTACGTGTGGCAAGACGGAAAGCCAAAGTGCTCGGTTTTGACAAGAAAGAAAAGAAGACACAGAAAAGAAAGAGAAGACAAGAAGAGACACGCGACCAGAAAACTTAAGCACTGCGAGGCAGAAAGAACGGTCTAAAGACCAAAAAAGGGAAGAAGGGCCTCAAGATTAGAACGACAAACACCAAAACACAAAAATAAGTCTAAAGAAAGAAACCACAAGAAAGAAAAACATTCGTTTCACATTTTTTCACTAATCAGGAAAACAATAGAGATCTCTTCCCACGGAGTGCGTGTCTCTTTTTTTGGAAGCCCCGAGAAGGGCACGCTGACTTGTTCTTTTATAATCAAAGTTTGGGGGGTGGCGAGTTCGGGTCCCCGGCAAGGTTTTTAGACCAGCCGGTGCGGAGCTCAGATAAGCCGTGTGGAGATTGGAGTGGACACGGAAATTATCTTTGAGACTCAGTGCGTCGTGATTCCCAATATGCTGAGACTAGTGCTCAGACTGTATCTCGAGCTCGGGTACCCATAGTCAATGTCAACTAGGTCAGGCGGGTTCCTTATCTTATGAATGATTCTAAACTTGATGTCTTCTCATTAATTTGCCAATGATCTAAAGGTCTAGCTGGCCACAGAACCGTGAGCTCCTTGATTTTCCGGTGATCGTGGAACATCCAGCCCTTTTTCTCTCCAGGTTGCCACTCATCGGCTGCTGCACTATTGGCCTATCAAGGCCCAGTCGGCCGTCAACAAAAACACAAACTGAGTAAAACGAGCGAAATGGAAGTGACACCCGCGCCATCGCCAGGATTTCAATTTGGAGATCGGCGTTGGGGAGCATACGGATTACGGGCTGTTGACCATCTTGAAGCAGGAGCAGCAGAGAAAGAAGACATGAAAGTAGGCTTGTTGAGTTCAAGAATTGGGGTGAGGTTACTCGTGTGGTTTCATTTGAAAGCTTGGGTGGGGTAGAGTTGGCCGTGAGGCCTTTCTTTCTTTTGTCTTTGTGTTCCTCCCTCGTTTTGTAGCTGACTGTGTTGCTCTTTTGGCTTTACCCAACATATATCACACTTGGATTCTGCGTGTATCTCAAAGCAGTGACGGCACAACATGGCGCAACAAGTTCTCAATTGACGGTTGTCTTCTTTCATCAGTAGCGATGCACCTTGTTACTAGTAGTTTCTTGCTACTAGTAGAAATGCCCTTGTTACTAGTAGTTAACGGCGTTAACGGTTCTCTTCTTTCCCTTCTCCGGATCGGTCCATCTCTCCTGTTCTCCAGGATATGGTTGGCGGACTCCAGGCCGGGAACGGAACATCACTCCGCTCGACTCGCCGAAAAAGGCCACGAATCCGTGAAGGCTTTTGCTCCCAAGACTTGGAGGAAGGCCAGGAGCCCCTAGTAGTAGCGATGCCAGGAGCCCCTCATCGCGTTCTTGTTACTAGTAGCAAGAATGCTCCTAGTAGTACGGCCAGGAGCCCCTAGTAGCTTCTTGTTACTAACGGACAAGTTGTTTTTTGTCTTTGTTCTTCTCTAGAGAAGTAACGTCTCCTTAGCTTCGCTAAAACCTGGAAGGTCCACTCGTTTCTGTCGTTCGAGTGGACCTGCGTTTCCCTAAATGCCGCCATTCCTTTTCACAGCGCACATCGACTGTGCCAATACGGCCTCAGAGGGGTGAACATTCAATTGGTGACTTGTTCCTAGTAGCTTCTTGTTACTACTAGTAAGGCACTTGTTACTAGAAGCGATGCACTTGTTTCTACTAGCTTCTTGTTACTACTAGTAAGGCACTTGTTACTACTAGCATGGCACCTGTTACTGGTAAGGGGCCAGTAAGGGGTCCACTCATTCGTGTTGGAACCCACATGGCACAGATTTGGTATCAAAAAACATTTGGCCCCGACAAACTTAGACGTAAACGACCTGAGACTTAAACGACCTCACTGCATGACAGTCGAAGTACAGAGTGACTGGCAACCTATACCCATTGAGGTGGATTCCCTATTCACAGGATCACCGAGACGATCTCTAAATTAGCAATGCCTGCCATGTTTTCCACTTCACGGAGTGCAAGGCGTTGGGCAGCACTCACAGTGCTGCAACAGATGATAGGCTTCCTGCAGATGTCTACAATGCTGATGCCATCCCTGATTACACTGGTACTTTGGTTTGCTCAAAAGCATGATGCTGTTCATGTTCCATTGAAATAAACTCGGATCGGAACTGTTTCAAACAGGGATTTTACTTTGGCACCCACTGGAATGATACACTTTACGAACCATGTGGGAAGTTGAAGCAGCTGCCGGTGTACATATATACTTAATCATGCTTGGAGATTACGCCGTAAGATAGTTTGAGGTATGAGTGTGTTAAAATGGTAGACTTTCCAGTTGGACCCCTGACAATAGATTCAATAGACCAAAACCCATTGGTCAACGGTCTCCCGATGAAAATACCCACCCACAGGCCCATATGTTACTAGTAGCTTCTTGCTCCTAGTAGTACGGCCAGGAGCCCCGTTCGTAGCGTCCGATCGCTCCTAGTAGCGATGCCAGGACCCCCTGGTAGCGTCTTGTTCCTAGTATATAATCAGTTCAGGCAATGTGCTTCAGCTTCTTCTTGACGTTGACATGGGACATGATCTTCTCAGAAGAGATCTTCAAGGAATTGATCTTCTGGCTCTACGGACATTGGGAGGACCCTTGTGACCAGCCCATCGGCCACTTACAGCAGTGCTTTTGGATTGTCTTCTGGATCAAAGTCACTGAGATGAGAAAAAACAGCTTTTCTGGCATCCATCGTCGTATCTTGTTGCTGTCTTTCTATTTCAGAGGATTGAAGCAGCCACTATCAAAGGACAAAATCTTTTCTGGTTCGACCGATGTTGCTTACAAATGAACAAGTAAGGTCTTCATCCTCGTTTCATACGCCAAGTACGAAGAAGAGAGGCCCCTTGATCACCGAAGCCTCTCAGTGCGGCTCTTTCAGTATTTGCTGAAGCCGCTGGCAGTGGCCTTTGAAGTGTGTTGGCCTACCGTCACTTTTATTTCATTGCGGAAGACCAATGCAGAAGGATGCAGCCGCTTGTTTTGGGACACCAGGTTTCTACATTCTTTTTGGACAGGTTAGAAAGCCATTCATCGAGTCCTTGTCCTAACATTTGCCCATAAATGTTGTGCTTTTGCTTCGGAATGGCTTTGTGCTTGGCAGACTGGGTTGGCTCAACCAGTAAGGGTCTAACATGGTCTAACCCTTGGGTTAATGGTAGCTTATCGTGCTGAACCACTCGCTTCACGTATGACATGTTTTCTATCGTTTTTTTGTGGGTAGCCAGCACTTCCAAGAATGGTGCAAGTAAGGCAAAATCTTGCGGCAGACTGGCTGGCTTTTGTTAGCACCATACTTTCTCGAGGTCTTTGTCGCTCTGTTTAGCATGCTTTGGCCACGTTTGAAACCCCTGCTGCCAAAACCAGACACAGACCTTGCACGTGAATTCCGAGATGTACAATTTGTTGCTCAGCAATGCACAAGTGATTTCATTTCTTGTCCATTCGTTTGTGTCCCCAAAAAGGATCCGGAAATGCTTGGTGCTTGGAAATCCATCGTTTCAATCGAACTCTAAGGTTGCAGAGGTCGGCCGCAGCGTCACCACTTGTTCCATTTGTTTGGGTGACTTCGCTGGGGACCAGCGCATCGTCAGACCCTGCAGAAGCGACATGCACGTCTTCCATCGCTTGTGCTTGTCCAATTGGTTGCGAGTCTCACAGTCTTGCCCGCTTTGTCGGGAAGAGCTCCGTGTCAAACACCGCGACACGGAGGTTTCGTGAGTTTTCATTCGGAAGCAAAAAGAGCTCTATCGTTAGATATCAGAGTGGGTTTGTGTCTCCAAGACTGGCATCACCGACCGCTAGCAGTTCAGTCATCCTTCATGGCGGACAGGTGTTGAATGCCAAAGATGGTGTTTGGGTACATTGCTGCCCAGAGCTCGCCTCAGCAACTGTCCCTCACTGTGAGTGAAATGAAGCGAGCAAGCAAAATGTTTCAAAAAAATATCTGGTAGATTCCTTTGCTAGTAATTACAAGTGCATGGCTAGTGTAGTTAATTTAATTTAATTTAATTCAATTTAGTTTAATTCAATTTAACAAGAAGCTTCCTCCCACCCCCCAAAGGTAAGTTGGATCCAAAGAATCTCAGAGAGAACAAAAGAGAAAGACAAGAAGCTACTAGGGGCCCCTGGCCTTACTACTAGGAGCAAGAGGATGCTACGAATGGAGCAAAGGGCATCGCTGTGAAGTTTTTGTGGCAGCGGCTGAGGTCGAGAATGCCTTTGTCATCAACCTGGGGGACATGATTGGTAGATGGACGGCGCACCGTTTCAAGTTGGGAGCCTAGAGGATGTCCCGACATGGACATCGGCTTACCATGGCTTACCTATGTCTTGAGACTGGAGTAGAAGACATTGAATTCGATGTCCAGCGATGGCCTCCAACCTACTAGTAATAGCAATGAGTAGGAGACATCGAATTCTCTTCAAAACTTCTTTGACTGATGCAACATGACATGCAATGGGCAGTTCCCATAGTCGGCTCCAGAGCCGAGCTCTTTGCTCTCTCTCCTCGCAGCTCCAAATCAAGTCTCAAGCACGTAGCATCAGCACAAAAGATTGACTTTAAAATTGCGTTTAAAGCCAACTTGCCACCAGCTCCCATCATGCTGCCACATTGGGAAATGCGTGAGCTCTTTCTCAGCTTGAGAACACAATGCTGTTAGGAACACTGATGCAGTTGTCGTTTAACACAGTTTTCCACTTTACTATTACAGGCAAGAAGGAAAGGTGAAAGGGTCTGCAAGTCTGCGAAGAAAGTTTCCACCTTATTGACCTGGGGGTTTCTTTTGAGTTTCTTATGCACCCATCTTTGAGCACCGTGAAACAACTGGCCACACCTCAGCAGAAGTTGCTTTTTCGAAGGAATGGCTTAGCGAAGCTTTGATCCCATGGAGGATGCATATCATGCTCCGCCGCCACCACCTGCCCCAGCAGTGGGTGCTGAAGCCACGTATGAGCGGCTAGCAACATTGGCGCCCGTTTGTGGCCTTTCAGCTGCACTGATGTACTTTAAAACATCCCACATCTGAAGATTCTTCCACCCAATGAACGCAGATGTCACTTAGCAACGTGCAGGAACACTTGTCATTTTCGTCAGGCTCGTGCTTGGAACCGCTTGTCAGTGGCTTTCTGCAAGACGCTACCTTTCGACAGGAGCTGCAGGACGGCTGCTTGATCCAGTAAGCTACTTGTCGTTGTCACTGAAGCAATGGGTTTAGTTTGGTCTGAGCAGATTCCGGATGTTAAGGCGTCGGAGTGGGTGGCAAAACAATGGATAGTAGTAAGAATGCTCCGTTCGTAGCGATGCCAGGAGCCCCTAGTAGCGTCCTTGCTCCTAGTAGCGATGCCAGGAGCCCCTAGTAGCGTCCTTGCTCCTAGTAGCGATGCCAGGAGCCTAGTAGCATCCTTGCTCCTAGTAGCGATGCCAGGAGCCCCTAGTAGCTTCTTGTTCCTAGTATGGTAGCTCTAGTACGAGATTTGTTGGCCTTTCGACACCACTGGCGTTTCAACAACTCTAGGAGAACATATTCCACAACTACTGCATTTGGGAGAATGAGCTCTAGACTCTTTGACAAATGGGGCTATTTAAGGCAGGACCCTTCACAAGTAAGTTTCCCTGAAAATCTAGGAACCACATCATTGGTGCAAGCACTTCTTCAAGGAAGCGTGAGGTATCCTGCGTCCAGTTACTAGAAACTAACTAGTAGCTAGCGTAGCTAGTAGCTTTCTTCCTTGCTTGAAGTAGGCGCCTAACTAGTCCTTAAGGCGGAACAAGAAGCTACTAGGGGCTCCTGGCCTTACTACTAGGAGCAAGGACGCTACTAGGGGCTCCTGGCATCGCTACTAGGAGCATTCTTACTACTAGAATACCCAAACTGTTTTGCCACAAATCAGTCCTTGGTCTCCAACTCCGATGCAACCGCCGCAGGACTTCATCGTTGGACGGGCTTCATCTTTCCTTGTCCTTTGCGAGGATGGTAGTTATCCGCTAGTTCCTTGTCCAATGTTTTGCTGGGGTTCAAGGTGGAATAAAATTGACATCGTAATTACACCATGGGTGCATGTGACGTTCTTCGTTTCAATCGCCTTCGCATCCTTCGCATCCTTGGGCTTTCAAGGGTGAACTTCTGATCGGCACGAAGACCGCACGTCGAGGGATCCGTTGAAAAAACGATCCGAACAAACATCACAAGGAGAAGTTGCCAGGATTCCGTTGCTGCTCTCACGGTGATGATGTAGCGTTTTTGGGGTCTGTTGTCTTGGGACATGCCAAGATCTGTTAGGTTTGGAAAGCCTATCACAACGAGTACCGCTCGATCTTTGAACGCCAGATGCAGCGGCTCAGTTGCATCACAGACGGGCTGGTTGGACAAAGAAGAGCAGCTCCTGCAAGCACCGTAAGTGCAAGCACTTGCCGTTGTTGAATACCCAAAGCGTCCAGATGAGCAGGAAACTCTTTACTTGTAACATGTTATAACGATTAATTATGCAAGACAATTTGGGGTAAAGAACAGAATAACCGTTGGCCCAGTTGGCCCTCACTTCCATCGCTCGTCGTCAATGCAACGGCATCTTGTTCAGGAAGATCCTGGCCTCGTTGAGCATCACCGAAGCTGAACTCACGGAGCTTTGCCATTGGCTACAGAGTGACTTCGTGCCTCGGCCCAAGCGAGACTAGTTCCGTGAGACCTGACTGACCTGGTCGTACCTCGTTGGGGGTGTTGGGCCCTACGCTTCTCCATCGGACTCACTTGCAATATTGGAGCTTGGAGCACGTACTCCGACTGTCAGGATTCGATGAAGTACTGATTGATCAAAGCGATTTTCCAATATACCCAAGGACGCTACTAGGGGCTCCTGGCATCGCTACTAGGAGCAAGAAGCTACTAGGGGCTCCTGGCCTTACTACTAGGAACAAGGACGCTACAAGGAACAAATAGTAGCGTACTTTTGTTCCTAGTAGCGATGCAAGGAGCCCCTAGTAGCGTCCTTGCTCCTAGTAGTAAGGCCAGGAGCCCCTAGTAGCTTCTTGTTCCCATTCCTTTTCAATTCCTACTTGTCATTATAACATGTTTCTATTTGCTCTAGTTAGTTGAGTTAACCATTCTGCATCATTCCTTTGAAGTCCCCGGACCGGAATGATCTCTCCGGGAACTCTGAGGGCCATGGCTTTCAATATGACGATGGCCTCCATGCTTTCCTCGAAGCAGTGACGGCCAGTGCCGTCATCGCAGGATGGATTGTGCTAGTGATCAGTGGGGGTAAGCAGGTATAGTCAGGGTACGCAAAGATCTGCATGGTCAGAGTTGAGGTCCAAAGTGGAGGATGTAGTCTAAGCGGAGCATGTTCATCCTATGGTTATTTGTGGGCCCCGGTGCTGCTCGTTTAGCATGAAAAAGGGACATCCCAGCAAATCGAAGTGGTTGCGAGCGGATGCAAGACTCTCTCAAGGTTCTGCTTCCAGGACTCCAGACATCCAAGGTGTAACGCCTCCTTTTTTTTGAAGCCCGGGAGAGGTAGGCAGTAGGTACGTAGTAGCTGGTAGCTAGTAGAAGAGGTAGCTAGTACCTACTACCGATGGCCTCCAACCTACTGCCGATGGCCTCCAACCAACTAGCGTTGGCCTCCAGCATATCCAAGGTGAAGCCTATGAGAACTTCTTGGCGGTGATGTTTGCTGAGGCCGCCCGGCAGGGCTTCCATGGAAAACTGGTCCAGTAACTGTGGAGTTGGAATAAATAAATCATTTATAGATTACATAATCACTTGAGTATCATCTGCGGGATTGGAAAATTCAACCCCGAAGACTATGCTGAGAAGTGCATGTCACTGTACTTTGCAGGCTTGGTAGAGTGAGGTGATAGATTTCGCGCAAGTATGATCCAATGCCAATCACGACAGCAATCAATAAAACAAGTATAGGTGCAAACTAATAGCAAGCAAGTCAGTTAAAGTCATTGGTTTGGTGTGTGGAATGCAATCCTTCGCTCGGCTCCCAGGTCTCCCGCCAAGCGGGTGAGACCGTGGAGATCACCGTGCCACTGGGCCTCAGCCCAGGTGATGCATTCCAGGCTGGGCTGTCGAGCCGTGTTCGACCGGGTGACTTTAAACCAAGATTCGGTATTCGGTACCTACAAGAGTAAACCAAACCTCAGCTTTGCAAGAGAAACAACTTATATGTGTCGATGTAGAGTCCCGGATATCAAACTAAGAGTGTGCCTTGTGAGCTATGCTGTGTTGTCACCTGTCATTGTCTTTTCGACCCATCGTTTGCTGGGAGTGCGCTGCGGTTGTGCTGTGGTCTTGGCGCTCTTTGCTGTTGCAAGCCTTTGCATGCGGTCCGTTTCAGGGGATGGCAACTGACCATGGTAGCTAGAAGCTACTTTGTTTCTACTAGCTTCTTGTTACTAGTAGCGATGCACTTGTTTCTACTAGCTACTTTGCCTCAAGAAACGAAACAACTGACCACACTTTCCATTGCGTGGGATGGCTGCATCAAGACTTCCTCGAGCCCGGCTGCAACTCAAGGTTGAACATCACAGTTACCTGAACCTTCAATCGTAGCACTTTTTTCTGGCGAACCAAGGAAACGAAAACTTTTTGGAGTTTCGTAGCGTTTTTTGATGAAACGAGCACTTTCTAATGTTTTTGATGAAACGTACATTTTTTCAAGATGTTGAACACTGAAGTCTTCTTGGGCCATAGCTGGAAACCCGCAAAATGCGCACAAAATGCGGCAAAACGTGCGCAAATTGCCGCAAAACGAGCGCAAATTGAAAAGTGGCGAACCACCCCAATATGGGTTGGATATGAGAGGGATCCATGTGCACTTTTTGAGTGTTTGTAGCGCTTTTTGCTTGATTATGCACATTCCTAATTATAGAAACAGTTAGGTGCTTTTTTGCTACCTCTGAAATGTAGTGAATCAACTAGTGTTCCCCAGCACGAAACCAGCTATTTCGGCCAACCCAGTTGGACGAGTTGATACGACAGCCGCAAACATTTGCAAATCGCTTTCTCCTTTGGAAACCTTCGAGACAATTTGCTTGTGACTAGCAGCACGACCTTGCAGCTGTGGATTTACTTTCCAATCCCAACCTTATGGTTTGTGGGCTTATGATAAACAAGGGTACTTCCGCAAGTTGCTTCACTTGGCGGCACCACTCACCTCACTATGCGTTCATAAATGCTAGTCATCGTTCTCGCGCTTTGTGGTTGGAATTGCTTGAAGAGTACTTGCGGAGCAAAATCAGAGTGTGGTACAAATAGAGAGAGAGTAGCGTAATAATCATGTTTTGATGTTTTAAATTTCCAGTACAGCCACCGTTTCGGGAAGCGGAAGCCAAGCGTTCAAAACCGGTTTCGCTGGGAAGTCGGAACGAGGTGACTTACCTGGGAATCCGCTACGATCTCCAAGTGCCCGAGAACTGCTCCGCTGGAACCTTTCAGCTCTCGGTGATCCGACCCTCAAAGTTGGTCCCTTGAAAAGGAAGGCTGAATAGGGAAGAAGGAAGTGGGAAAGGACTACTCCAAAAGGTGAATAGGGAAAAGACTACGAACAAGGATGCTACTAGGGCATCCTATATCATCCTATTCTTGCCAGTGCTTAGAGTTTCACAAGTGGAGCAGATTTGACCCAAACTAGACTGCAGGACGTACTGACTTGCTGAGTACAGTGGATAAATGCTCAAAGGCGAACTCAGACTTAGATCCGGCCAGTCTCTTTTGGCTGTTCATGGTGAACAAAAAGGACTAAGAGGTGAAAAAACAGCCTTTTGGCCAGTTCTTTATGCAGCTTTGTCAGCCTGTCAACACGTCAGCTCCGAGGATATTGTGTCATTGTTCAATGTGCCCGACTCCTTCTATGGCTTAGACTGATCCGGTTAGCTCAATCCAGACGGGCAATGAAGTATCGTAGTATCACGAGAATAGGACGTGGCAAAAGCTCCAAAGGGCGGCTTTGTTGGCACCAGGGGCAAGGACGCCACTTCAGTGGGTGTCTCTAGTAATAGCACTATCCATGTCGAGCATTGACTTTGTGGGATTGGGAAAACACCTGAGACTCCAGTGGAGATTTCATGCCACAAGTTCTCTACGTTGGTCGTCCTGCTTGAAGATCCGAAAAGGCATGGAGGTGCAGGAAAATGACTTCAAGTTGACCATCTCGTTGCCGCAGCATGACTGTTCTTTTTGGGGCGCAAATTGACATAATGCATCGTACAAATGCAGCAAGGTGATGACGTTGCACAGTGGAACAGCAAAGTCCTTCCCTGCAGTGCCATGAAGTGAGCCGCATTTCTTCGAGCAAGACGCTCTGTACAAAGTTGGCCACGGTCACCACCGGGTAAATCGAGCTGAGCGGGAGCGGGAAGTGGTTTAAGAATTAATTATCTGATTATCGTAGATTTGGCGAGGTGGATTGCTTACAGCCACCGTATTCAATTTGAGGTATCCCCATTGTTAGTATGACCTTGATACGATTGATCATATCAGGTCCTTTTTGTAAACTCACTGCAGATGTAAACTCACCAGGCTTCTGGTGCGGCCAATGTAAGTCTCGATTGCCACACCAGAACCTCCACCGATGATCCAGACCTGTTGCTTAGGTCCACCGTGCATCGGGTCGTGACGACCAGCGCAGGGCACCAAGTGAACTTCAGTTCCGCACAGAGAAGGAAAAACAGAACAAGACGCTCGTCCCTCGACTTCACCGCTCCAAGAATGATCAGTTTTAACAAGGTATAGGCCCATAGGCTATAAAGTTCCAAAGAACATGTAGACACTTAGATTCAGATGTTTGTTCAATATCTTTCAATGCTACTGGTCCACAGAGCGCATATCACCAACACTCCACAACTTTGCAGAGAGATGACCTTGCTCCAAAAGCACTGACTGCAAGGTCACCAAGGATTCAACTGAGTTTCTCCAAAAGAAAAACAACAGACACCAGAGAAACTGGGTCTTCTCCCCAAGGACAAGGATCGATACTCTGTCCCATTTTTCCTTGAGCCGAATTTGGACACAGTCATCGCGTGACCTGGCGGCATAAGTCAGTGATCCGATATCAACCAAGGTTGTTCGCTTGATCATATTTGTTGAAGGAAAATACAACAAGGATAATATGTAGAATCATTGACCCATCTCCCTGGTGCCCCTGGACGGACTTGGGTCAGGTATGGCGGACTTTGTAGCGGACCCGGGTCCAGTGCGGAACCTCAGTGCTACCGACTAGAGAGCATAAAAATGAACAAAACCCGCGCATATGCACCAACGGATGCGTGTGATCTCCGTCGGCTGGGTTCACATGCAACCAGTTCACCCGTTTTCTCATTCTGGTTTGCGCATTTGTGTGTTTGTTTCAGAGCCATTGAACAAACAGATGCGTCCCGTGTTGACAACATTCCGAGGCTCTGAATCCAAGCCAGAGCCTCAGTGGAGAAGAGCCCAAGTGTTCCTGCAAGTGCATCCTGTGATTTATCGTAGTAGAATGGGATAGGGATGGCAGTAGAATTGGATTGGGGGATTCGGCATCTATCTACTACAGGACGACGACTGGACCAGGTGCAGCGGCTAAGCTTGTTGATAGGCAAGCTTGAGGAGTCACTTGGAATTTAGTGCCAGGCTATTAGAAACAAGGACGCTACTAGGAACAAGTGCATCGCTTCTAGTAACAAGTGCCTTACTAGTAGTAACAAGAAGCTATTAGTAACAAGGCTGGCCCAAGTCACAATCAGTTGGCTGTTGGCTTCATGGACGGATCCTGATGACCACCGGCTCTTGCCACTCCCTCCTTAAGTCCAGTTTTTGTTTGAGCTGGTCAATCTCCTTGAGCGGCAGAACAAATAAATTTCTCTATCGAACAGACGTTTGGTGTGGATCCGAACATCAAGTCACTGTTTGCTCCACAAAAAGTTGTCAACCAGCAAAAGAATGGATTCCTCCACTAGCAAAACATGAATGTATCGAGGGTATCCCCTTCGCAATATCAAAATCCTCACCGGTTGATGCCAGCCCTGCAGGTTTGATCCTCCTTCACGGGAGGAGGACTGTCACTTGCCAGACTGACTCCCCCTGACTTTTGTAAATCCCGGCCTTCGTTTGGCATCTTCGAAGCTATTAGAAGCAAGGACGCTACTAGGAACAAGTGCATCGCTTCTAGTAACAAGTGCCTTACTAGTAGTAACAAGAAGCTATTAGTAACAAGTGCTTTGGGTTGGCCTTTTGAGATTTCGAGCGTTGATTCTTCTCGTTGATTCTTCTTTGAAGCTGACCAGCTCATGGCCAATTCGCTTCTCGCGCGACTTGGCTAGGCCGCTGGCACTCTCGGCCCCTCCTTTGCTTGGGCCTTTTTGGGTGATCAGTGGCCGCCTCTTCTTGGCCTCTACTGTACATCCACGAGAATAACATGCTTCTTTTTTCTCCCAAGTTGGCGTGGTTTGTAAGGAGGGACCCGACAAGAGACAAGACGCAGATATACTAGGGTGTTGACCATTGCAAACAGAAATAACATTAAATAACCATTCATCCAAGCTCAGCGTATAATGTGAAGCGCACATGCCCAGGGTCTTGCCCGACCATGCGAGGACACCGCAGGTGCAATCCTTGAGCGCTTCTACAGAGCTGCTGAGCTGAAGAGAAGACGACGTTGACCTGGATTGATTGGACAAGTTTCCGGCAACATGTTTTTGTGGTGATTAACATCCATCCTGCCTCTACTCACCAAACAAGTCAATGGTTTGACCACAAAGATATCTCTATAATGCTTCAAGAACTGAATAATTTTAAGACTGGGAACCTGTTTGCCTGATCGCATCTGTGAGCGCGAAAGGTCGTTGGCAATGTTCCTTTGTGTCCGGAGCAGGTCGTTGGCAACCTGAACGACGCAAGCAACAACATTCAACTGCACTAACGCCAAAGTAAGTTGGCTGAAGCTGTGACCAAAGCCGACCTGTCCTTCACATCCGTGCTTTTTTTAAGATGTAAAAGTATATATAATTATACAATATATATATACACAGTATATATAGAGAGAATGGTGATTTTTTGTAGAGATGTGTTCGACCCAAGTCAATATCATATCTGCATTTGAGGCCTCAGGACAGCTGCGGACATCAGGACGGTCTTCCTGTGAGACCGATGGCGGAGATTCAAGCGATAATTTTCAGTAAGGCGTACCAATCTACTAGCAAAAGAAACCTAATAGGAATGGAATGGCCTTCAACCTACTACTGATGGCCTCCAACCCAGAATATGTGTTTTTTTGATTCGTTTAGTTCAATCCTGTGGCATTAGACGTGTTCGAGCTTTGGCCAGCCGTGAGGAGACAAATGATGATCTTTGGCCCGGCGAGGTCTAAATAAAAATTCTCTGGGCCGCGTCGAAGCTGTACCGGGACACGGTTGGGATCTGTGTCTCAAGTGGGCTCGGGGTATGCATCCATTGCTTGAAGTTGTGATTCACACCTTGTAGAATGATGCGAAACAGCAGCATTTTGATGCATCAATGCATGATGCATTTGTGGGTGGAACTCCCGAAGCCATTGAGGCACTCCCACTTTTGCTTTTCCCGGCGCGTGCCCCCTCGTTTCTTCCATTCTTTTGCTGGTAAAGGTGGCGATCAGCCTTCCGCAGGAAACGACCTCAAACGTTCCCCTGGATAACTCAGTTGACTTACGGTTAAACATGTTGACGATGTTGCCAAAAGTAGCCGTAAGATGTCGATCTAGGATCTATGCACTCCACCCCGAAGAAAATGGTGCTGTGGGAATTTCCGTGTCAAACATGTTGGGTGTTCAAGTGGAGAAGCATTTGCTCATTTGCTACTTATGCGGCTTTCCAGCCCCTGCTGATCATTCGACTCAGCTGCGGGGGAGGTCGCCTTGATATCGTCAAAGTCCAAAAGCTAATCCTTTTTGATCTTTTCATGTGAGTTTCTTTTTTCTCGGAATTTCAGCCTTGCACAACCAAGCAGCCAGGGGCAAGAGTCAAATGTGCCACTTCTAAGAAGTCCCACCGACCCGACTCACATTGTATTTGGGAAGGTGTAGAGGAAGTTTCTACCCCAATATATTGTATTGTTGGAAACATATATAGATGAACTGATCATGAAATTGCTGACTTGAACCTGGATCCTGCCAATTTGAGATCCGTAGCAGTTGTGTATGGATTGCTCTTTGCTGGACAGTGATTGAAGAAACTCTACGCCGCCTTCAACGGACTTGGCAAGGTGCACAACAGTAGCTCGCCATGGGTTGCCTCACTTCTTCCCTCAGGTTGCCTGAAGACCTTCCTCAGTATGCATACTTTGTTCCCTCAAACCGTCCCACTTTTACGTCTTTTGACCCGCGGAAGACCAGCACGTCAAGACAATCGCTTCGTTACAAAAGTATGTGTCTCTGAAATAGGGGTCTCCCCTTGCAACCAGAAAGTTTTTGTTGATCTGGTGTTCTTCTGTTCTGCGACACTTAAAAATAGCGGGTGCCTTCAGGTTTTGCAATGGCCCTTTTCGAAGAAACAGTTTGGTGACTTCCTATTTAGAGACACTGACAGATCCAGCCTCATCTCTTCAAGAGATTGTACAGCACAAGTTGGATAATCCACACCTGGAAGAGGATCTCCGCATGACTACGGACGGTCTTCTCCCATGGAATCCCTGGACCCTTCCGATGAGGGGATGAACGGACGTGAACGGAGATGTTCAATCTGAAGGCGAGGGTCAAATTAGAGCCAGTAATTTCCAGTGTCAAACTCGGCAAGCGCCATCAAAGTCAATTTGGCCTCCACTGAACATATGAGAGCTAGAGAAGCCCTTGAGAACCTCTTTTCCTCTCTTCGGAGTTAAGGTTGTGAACCATGAAAGACCGATCTTGGTCCTTTCATGTTCAAGACGTCGATGTGCTTGTGCAGCAAAGTGCTTCATGCTGTGGGCTTGGCACTTGTTGTTTCCCTTCCCTTCACCTATTTTGTCTCACAGTTTAAAGCAAGGGACGTTTTTTGCTGTGAACGGGGGTAGACAACATGACATCTGCAAGAGTTTAACTTAACGCTGAAGCCTTTTGAACTCTTTCGGAGAGTTGTTAGTTTAGTCTAGAAGGTTGTTGGTCCCAGCAAGACCACTAGATTTTGATCTCAACTAAGTGCCCCGGGTCAAAGCTGTTTTTGGCTCGTGAGTGAAGACAAGCAATAACGAGCAGCAACTGACAAAAGCCAAGTCTCGAACTTGTGAAGACATAGACACATTCGGCTGGCGCGCCAATGTAAAGACTGGCATAGAATGGCCATATCCGGCCAGCCATGCATCAGTGGGGTTCTTTGCACCTGCGGTTAGCTCCGAAGCTTGTGGTCTCTTCAATTTTGCATCACAGACTTCAGCCGACCGGGTCTGGACTTCTTGAGACAGCAGGCAATGAGACCAACGGACTTCCACGCGGACATACATAGTCTTGCCGCTCAGGATGTGACTCTTCAGGTCCAGAACACACGGCAGTGCCGCCATGGCATCCATCGTCTCTGTGCCAAGAGGCAAGACTGCATGGATACGGACCAAGAATGGTAGCAGCACATTAAGATCATGTGTCCGTTGTGTACCTGATATCAGGAAGCTTTGGGCCCTTCAAACTCAAAACTGTACCGATAGCACCAAATATAGGACTCCCTAAACCCATTTCATGAGTGGCACCATTTTCTTGACACAATCGAAGATGACTAGGCATTTGCGAAACCTAGAAGGTTGATGAACCAACGACAACCCCAAGAACGTGGTAGCTAAGTTTTGCCTAGTAGCAACCCCCTACCATTTCCCGCGCTCTAGCTCTGAGTGTTCTTTGCGGCTTAAAAGCTCGCAAAGTTTTGCAGAGTAAAAAGTCGTATGGAAAAGAACAACATGAAGAAGTCTAAGAGATGAGAAGAGTAAGGTAGTCTTTACAGGTAAAAGACATCCCTACCTTCCTCTTCTCATCTCTTAGACTTTTTTACCGGTTGGAGGCCATCGCTAGTACGTCGAGTTTCTCTTTGCGAGTCCCTCTTCTGGTGGCGGAGCTGCGCGACGAGTTGGCTCAAAGCAAGGAACTGGGCTCCTTGAAGCTGGAAAAACAAGTTCCTCGGAGCACTCGGCTCGGAGCTTTGGAGCTCTCGGCTCTTCCACGTTTGGGTGCAGCAGAATCAGCGTAAGTGAGAGGATCCAAGCAGTTTGACTGCCATTTCGTTTGCAGCTCGGAGTGGTCTGTTGAAGAGTTGCTGGATCCGGAAGCTCACACAGAGGCTGCGGTACAAGTTGGATCGGAAGCTTTGCATTCACCAGCTTGAGCTGAAGCGTCATTTGCATGGTCTCAGATCATTTTCAGAGGGATTGGCCGAACACAAACCTGCAGGCCACTTCACAGTAAGGCTCTTTGGTCCCACTGAGTCCCACTTAGGCCTAGAACGGGTCAAGAGCATTCAAGACTCAATGCGAGGTACGGTCAAAATTTACGAAAGACACAAGTGAGAGAAGTGATGGACACGAGATCTCAAACCGTGGGTTCTAGCAAAAACACGATAACACTGAACACACTCACCAAATCCTTATGTTCCCAAATGTTGACGCATCATGTGAATAGTGTTCTTGTCATCGAAAACCGCTCTTGACTACCCAAAGGGTTCACAAGAGCGCTTCGGCTTGAGGTCGGACTTCACTAGCCCTTTCCCGGCCATACCCTTATTACAAATGTCTAAAAGAAAAGAAACGCAGCTGATGAGAATTCAGAATCCTTTAGTTTGTGTCGAGGCGCGGCTGCTTCTCCACAACGGCAGCCACTGGAGCGACTTCTTGACCGGCGCATGCAATCGGTCCGCTAACCGATCCGTTGACATGTTGCTTTGAATCTGATGAATCCAAATCTTTGACTTTTTGAGACTAAATTGGAGCAGATCAGCTCATCCACCAAGTGTATTCTGCAGAGAGCTGGTAAACAGCCAAGGGGGACGTGATCTTGCTTGCATTGATGTATATAGGTCTATATTCTACTTGGGTTTGATCAGTTTCAGATTCAATTTGTTGGTGCTACACGTCCAAGTAACTCATCGGCCTGTCTTTGGGCCCTCCATTGTTGTAGCAATTCTCTTGAACTGAGGAGAGTATGGTTCTTGTGTCGCAAAGTCTGGTCTCGATGAACGAACAAAACAAGATGGAACCCACGAACCCAAATGCAAGCATGTGTTCGAAAACAAACACCCAAATTTTTGTTGACACTCTTGTAGGAGACTTCTGAGGCCACAGCTCCGAGAAGCTGCTTCCCGTACTACAGTTGTACTACAAAAGCTGCCAGTAGGCCGCACCTGCCAGAAGCCCCTTCACGCACTACATTTGTACTACCAAGTGGCCTGTCCTGGGGCCACAGCTCCCCGCACCACACTTGTGCTCCAAGTTGCCACTTCTGAGGGACACTCTTCTGGGACACTCTCGTGGGACACTCTTGTAGGACACTCTTGTCAGCCACTCTTGCGAGACACTCTTATGGAAAAGTCTTGTGGGACACCCTGGGGGGACACCTTGTATAACACTCACTCTTGCGGAACACTCTCTTAGGACACTTGTGGGACACTCTTGTATGAGATTCACTCTTGTGGGACACTCTTGCCGAACACTCTTCTAGGACACTCGTGTTGGTGGGACACACTTGTGCGACACTTGTATGTCGCTCTTGTGGGACACTCTTGTAGCTCTTGTGGGACACTCTTGCGGAACACTCTTGTAGGACACTCTTGTGGGACACCCTTGTAGGACACTCTTGCAGGACACTCTTGTCGGACACTCTTATGGAACACTCTTCTGGGACACTCTTGGCCGACACTCTTGCGGAACACTCTTGTGGGACACTCTTGTATTTCAGTTCTGTGGGACGCTCTTGCGGAACACTCTTGTAAAACACTGGGTCACTCTTTTGGGAGACTCTCGTGTATGGCACTCTTGTTGAACAACCTTGCTGACACTCTTGCGGAACATTAGGTTTTGTTTCCGCGCATGGGAGAGGAGACTCTTGTAGGACTCTGCAGGACACCCTTGTGGGGCCGGCACTACTACTAAAGTCTTCAAAAGTCAACCGTCATGTCTCCAAAGCTGGCGTGTTGTAATTACGGGATTTGCTCCAAAACTCACGCGTCAAGTCTGCAAAACTAGCATTTCGTTCGAGACTTTCTTCCAAATTCCACTCGTCAAGTCTCCAAAACGAGCGTCTCGCGCGAGACTTCCTCAAAAACTCACTCCACTTCGCGAGATTTCCACCAAAAGTCACACGTCAAAGTCTCCAAAGCGAGCATTTCGCGCGAGACTTCCACCAAAAGTCAAGCAGGAAGCCTCATCGGAACACGCATACATACACACACACACAAACATCAAACAGCCCCGCCAAGCAGTTTTGCGATTCCATCCCCTCCAACCAACACCCGCGCACAGGCCAATCCCAGTGTCACAGCGACATTCACCTCCACCGCAGCTCGCAACCTCACGATTCCCTGCACTTGCGCCTGCTACGAAAATTTGCGCGTCCGAGCCCACGCCTCCAACATGAATTAAGCACTACCTCCGCCACGCCTCGCAACCTCACGATTCCCTGCGCCTACCACCAAAAATGCACTTCCACACTTCCAGACCGCCACAAAGTACTGCGCCTGCCACGAAAAGTGACTTCAGCAAAATTTGCACCACACCACACGTTGGAACGATTTCAGCACGTTCTGAGCACACCCCTACCCACCAAAATCACAACTTAGCGTCGAAGCAACAGCCTGAAACGCAAGTCCCAATGTCACAGCCACATCCACCCCCAAAAAACACAACCCCCCAAACACCAATCCCATACACCTGCGCAGTGAAATCATGCTCGACATCCTATGTTTCCACACGTTTCCTCGCTATTTCACACGAGTCTGACACATCATGTGTCCATCCAAAACCCTCTCCGAAGCTTCGCCAATGTGAGCGCCATAGCGGCCCACCCGTGAACGGTTGCGAACGCTACGAGAACGAGTCGCGAACAAGACTCCACCCTCAAACGAGTCGCGAACAAGACTCCACCCTCAGACCCCCAGAGTTAAACGGGAACCCTTCGCTACGCATTCGGGAAAAACCACTGTAGAACGAGACAGGTGACGGCGACTTCCCGATGGTGAAGATGTGCACACGATGTGCGTGTTCGAACCATTCGGGGATGTTCAGCTGACCCAATTCAACTTGGACTTGCGCCTAATGAGTGGATCCAGTTCCTACATGAGATTCTGTGACTGAAATAGAATCTATAAGCCTTCTAAACCCTTTCATCGTTTCTCCTTGGCTTCGATTTCCTGGTCAGATGCTCTTCGATCAGGTCTCAACGTTCGTGTCCTCAGCTGCCAGTGTGGGCTTCCCTGGCGCCCAAACCGCCAGAGAGACACGGCTGCTCAGCTCAACGTGGGTTCGCCGAAAATGAAGACGTTCTAGATCTACCGCTATTAGTAAACTTAATAACAGGTGCATCGCTACTAGGAACAAAAAACTACTATTTCATAATTTTTCACTGGCCATTGGAGCGAACAATGGGCCACTTGAAAAAACAATCACTTGCAAGACCAAGGCAGCTCTCAGCATGGTCGGAGATGATGCCGGAAGCCATTCTGTTCCCGGTGACTGGGCCAACAATTTTGAATAAAACGTTGGGGGAACTGCCTGTGAACAAGTGCGTTTCAGCTGCCGATTCATGCACAGTTTCATCTCACTTTAGCGATTAGATGATGAACCAATCGACCCTTGTAGCATCAGTTTTCAACGAACCGGGTTTCGGCTCACTCCTTAGGCCAACAAACCTTCCAGCCGCGCCGATGCTGAAGTCTTGGACCGCTGGGCCAGCGCCACAGGATGCCACAGCAGGAGCAACATTTGCGACTGCAAACGAGGTTTTCCTTCTGGAGATTACTTATTTTTTGGAGGGACCATGAAGGCCTAGCGCTTGATCTACTGCTAGCACCCGTCAGTTTGTCAGTTTTGGTAGGGTTTGGACAGTATGTATCAATATATGTTTTTTTTTTGAATAGTTTGTTCGATTCAACCGACAGGGCAAGCAAAGTAGAGCGTTGGAGTTGGAGGGATGTTGTTTTTCTCCTCCAATCTTTGGTTGTAATACTGTTGATTGTTTTGCATAATTAGATTTGAGGTTTGGCTGAACATGAGGTGACATCTTCCTTCCAGAGCTACGCGCAGCGTCAGATGAATGCGAAGGCATGGCACCAGCAGAACAACGACACAAGCAGAAGTAAGAAAGCACGGAGTGTTCAGTGCTATGTCACCTTTGTCGAAAGCAAGAGTCCTAACGGTCCTAACCTCAAAAAGTGACACTCATACCGTATACCTAGTGCCAACCTGACCTTGGTGCTAATTTCGTGGTACCAGGATAGTGTCGAAGATCTCAGCAAGACCGTCTTCACCTCAGCACTTTGAGGACGGAGATCATCAAGCTAGAGAAGACTGGCTTTGTCGGCTTTGCAATCGAATCCTATGTCATGAGTCATGCGCATGTCTCATACATTTGCGTTTGTGTCCATTCATTTGTTCCTTGGCGGTTCTCTTGCCGCTTGTACCGCCGTCTTTGAGGTGCAAGAGCTCTTTCCGATCTTATCCATCGGCCTCAACGAAGTGGTGCGTCAGGTGAGGTCGAAGCGTAACAAGCAAATAGCGAACATGAGCGAATGAGATCCTCATACTTCGCATGGATTGTTCGCTGTCAAACAACAGCTTCCAGATGCCAAGATCTTCCATGTTCCTTCAGTGAACGTTATGATATATACATTTGTGATAATTTGTGTCAATTTGGATGTGTTGAGGTGATTGTGTAACCCCCTTTGATTCTGAGAACTTCAGTTCAGATCTAACATCTCTTTTTTTGTCGCCTTCTTCGCCGAAAGTGTCAATTTCTTCAGTCTAAGGTCTCCCAACACTGCCTTGAGCGCGGTGTTGTTTTGGAGAAGATTTGGCGAACCTACGAACTCCCGGCATTTTGTAGTTTGTGGCCACAGTTGAGTTTGATCCAACTATGACATTTGAACGCTTATCATATTTCATATTTCACTCGCCAGGTTGAACTCTTCGAGGAATCTTTGGCAGAAGCGAGAGAAGCCCTACGGCGGCAAAAGGAGCTGAGAACCTGACCCTGTGAAGCATGAGAACTGTGCAATACAGTCTATTCCCATCGGTCCAGTTGACGTGCTCCTTCCGGTTTCTCAGAAAATCCCACGCATCGTCGATCGATGCTATTTGGGCCGTAGCGTCCTTGTTCCTAGTAGCGATGCCAGGAGCCCCTAGTAGCGAACATTGCTCCTAGTAGCGATGCCCTTTGCTCCTAGTAGCGTCCTTGTTCCGGCTGTTTTCCCACGTCGTTGGGCAAGTTCGGCGCCAGATCTGAAACAGAAAATGTTCGGCACCTTGCAACCGATCGTCGATTCTCGATTGGTGAACGCTTTGCTATGACAGACTTCGGGCAAAGCGTCTCTTCGGGCTGTGACCGTCTCAAACTTCGGAGCCGGCTACGGCAGCCTTTCTGCGAAGTGAAACGCTGAAGTGCCGTTGACCATAACTTCCGTGCCGCGGTACTGTGCAGCCACAGTGACCATTTGCTCTTTTGGAAAGCTTTTTTGGAGCAGAGGCTTTGTCGCCTGGCAGAAGTCAAGTGCAAGAGGTGCCCATTTCTGCGATGTCTTCCTTGAAACGAGCCCTTTGCAAGTGACAGGTGTGTCCTCCAGCCTCACATTCACATTGTTGCTCGTTTTAGCACGTGTCGCAGTTTGCTCATGGAAGAGTTATTTGAACACTGGACCATTGTGGTGTTTAGTTCTTTCACACGGACTTTTGATGCTCTTGGAAATGCTGCGGCCGTTCTCCTCGCGTCCGGCTGCAGGTAGGCCGATGTTGAGCGAGCTAAGGGAGCCAACGGCTGGAACCGATACCAGCAGACTTCGCATGAAGATTTGAGCTGATGGTATTGGAAGAACTCTTGATGCGGAGGATCTAACATTTTTGTCAAGAAAAGCTCCCTTCATAGTCAGATCGGAGATATGTACGGGAGATCGAAGAGTTGCTCTACCTGTTACTAACAGAGAGGGGTGAGTGAGCATTCTCAGTCTCAGCTTTCAACAACGCCAACTCATTGGGCCGCCTTCTGGCTGAAGTGCTGTCGGATGCCCTGCAGGAATGCAGCTTCAATCCAGGAGCCCCTAGTAGCGTCCTTGCTCCTAGTAGCGATGCCAGGAGCCCCTAGTAGCTTCTTGTTACTAATTCGTCAGCCGTGCGTTTTGCACGGCCATTTGAACCATGCCAGCCACAGCAATCCTCGACGATTCATTCAATCAGCACTGGTGTCATGGAGCGGTGCAACAGTGCCTCTTCCAAAACGGACGTTCGGAACTCGGAAAGAACAAGGATATAGACTTCAATTGCCTGGTGGAATGTATAGCCTGGAGCGGATTGGAAGTGCGCGAGATCATTGGATGGGTGGTGGAAAGGTGTGGAATACACCGGAAGCCGATGACGGGAAGCAAACATATTCGAAAGAAGGGATGCAGGACCCGCACGAGACCGTAACCTCAGCAGAGAGACAGTTCAAGTGTTCAAGATTTGCGGTGGCATGTGTCCCTCTTGTCTGATTACTTTTTACATTGAAGGAGGTAGTGTTTGGCACCTGTCTGTCCAAGTTGGAATTGAGATACTTGGTTGGCTTTGCTGGCTGCGCTTGCTGGCAATCCATATCTTTGTGGTTGGCCAACCAATATGTTTTGGCGATTTTGGGCGAAGTATCATTATCTTCTACATACTTGTCCGTTTTAATGGCTTCCCCGACTTCCTTGCTTCTATACCAACCGTTCACCAGCACCAAACGGGAATTGTTGCTGATAGAAAATGTGCCTCGAATTTTATCGGTGGCATTCCTGTACTTTGAACCTTCTAAATATAGGAATGGCCTGGTCTGAGGCTTTTTGTGATCCGAGACTTGGTGGGCTCCAGCCTCCCCAACCTCTAGGATGCAATTGAAAACTCAAACACGAAACGAAAGCGTTGCTATGCGTCTCATGGCCAAGACGACGGGACGAGGAGAAGACGGCGAAGTGCGAGGCCGACCTGCAGCGCATCCGGGACGAGGCCGCAGAGCTCAAGGCGGGGTGGAGAGGGCATCTAAGCGTACCTTGTTGGGTGGCACCGGGCTGTTACGTACGTGTGAGGTGATTTGGGTGTAATTAGCTGCGTCGGAATCATGGGTTCATATAAGGATTCTCACAAGGATCCAGGATCCATAAGGTGTAAGACCGACTCGCGAAGATTTCTTATTGGAATATGCTCTTGGTCATGCAGTTCCTGACAAATCACGGGAATGGTGGCCATGTGAACTTCGTCGAGGCAAAGCATCCCGCGCAACTGGAGAAGTTGAAGCAAACGCTCACCACTAAGTGTGAGCCACAGCTGTTTCGATCCACTTCAGAAGACGCATGTGGTTGCCTTTTTTCACAAACACAGATCAGAGTGAATAGGTTTTGTACGAAAAGGACTTGCATAATTATAGTATGACAGTTTTTTTCTCGGAATCATATATCATGTAGGGCTAATTTGATCTATGTTCCAAATGGTCCACTGATTGGATTTCTCACTCTTCCAGCCAAGAAGAGTACGGGGAGCGTGAGGTTTGACCAGCGGCAAAACGAACTGGTACAGCAGCTCACCAACACCCGGAGCCCGAAACTCGGTAAGTTTCAGTGGGAGTGTCGGCAGCACTTGGCGTAAACATGCGATTTCACCATAGCGATGCCCTTAGGAGCCCCTAGTAGCTTCTTGTTCCTAGTAGTAAGGCCAGGAGCTACTAGTAGCGTCCTTGCTACTAGTAGTAATGCCCTTAAACCATTTGGTGTCACCCACCTTTTGCGCGCTACTTAAGCCTGCCGAGAAAGATAGTTCAAGGAATACCTATGGGGCATCTGTGGGTTGTGGGCATTTAGAAGTTCTTGGTGGGTTCATGGTCTTTGAGCATTGGACCAGCCTGTGGGGTTGTCAACCAACTGCCTCTTCATGATTTTTTCATGTCTACAGGAAGAAGTCATTGGTTCTTTTTGTGAACTTCCTTCGATCGTGACATTGCTACTTTGTTGCATGTTGTGGCAAAAGCTTACAAAGGACTATACAATCACAAATCTAAGGAACTACTTCGTCATAATCAAAAGATGGCCGTGGCAAGTCCTTTGCATCAACCTTATGGCTCAAGATTGTTTGGCAAGCTCACAAAGGCTGAGTTTATTTTTTTAATGTGTTGCAGCCCATGCTGCAAGTCCGGATCTTGTCAGGAACAGTAGTTGCTGAAATTCAAGAAGATGAGTTAGATCCGATTATTCAAAGCGACAAACCGGTGAAGGCACTGAAGGAGTACCTGGCAGCTGCAACGGGATTTTCCAGATTTCGACAAAGACTCTTCAGGGAAGATGGTATCGAATTGCACGACGATGCTCCTTTTACACCACAAATAGATCTACAGCTGGTGGTTTTGGAATTTAAAGATGCTGAACCGGCCACAGATCGCGCATTTGTTTCAGCATGTGAAGAGGGTCGATTGGGCGAAGTTGAGACTTTGCTTCAGTCCCCACATAACCCAAACACACGAGACCCACATAACAACCAATCAGCCCTTGATGTTGCAGCTCGAAATGGCCACTTGGAAGTGGTGCAAAAGTTGGTTGAGGCAGGAGCGGATAAAGATGATGCTACAAAAGATGGCTTCACGGGCTTGCATTTTGCAAGTCTGAATGGGCATGTGGATGTAGTGCGCGAGTTACTAGAAGCTGGTGCTCAAAAAGATGCTTCCACGCAAGATGGCTCCACGGCATTGCACTGGGGCAGTGTGAGAGGGCACTGCGAAGTGGTACACGAGCTTTTAGAGGCAGGAGCTGACAAGAATGCTACGACACAGGCAAATAGCTGGACAGCACTGCACTTGGCAAGTGACAATGGGCACTTGGCAGTGGTGCAGGAGTTGCTCCGAGCTGGAGTGGACAAGCATGCGGCGGCACAAGATGGCTCGACGGCTGTGCACTGGGCAAGCCAAAATGGTCATGTGGAAGTAGTGCGAGAGCTGCTGAAAGCAAAAGCTGACAAGGACACTGCAGCACGGAATGGTTGCACAGCTTTGTACTT